>JAVSCE010006352.1:0-30046 GCA_032199065.1 Smutsia gigantea | reverse complement strand
TCAGTTTTATTGTAATAATTTGAGAAGGATAGGTATTAACTTCCCTTAAATGTTTGGCGGAATTCACCTGTGAGTCATCTACTTCTGGACTTTTATTTTTGGGGAGTTTTAAAGTACAGATTCAATTTCATTACTTGTAATTGTTCTGTTCATATTTTCTATTCATTTGTGATTCAGTCTTGAAAGTTAGTGTGTTTTTAGGAATTTATCCATTTCTTGTAGTTTTTCCAAATTGTCTTATAATTGTTCATAGTAGGCTCTTATGATTCTTTGCATTTCTGTGGTGTCAGCTTTAACTTCTCCTCTTTCATTTTTTAAAACATTTTACAAGTTTATTTTGATATCATTAATCTACAATTAAATGAGTAATATTATGGTGATTACACTACCCCCTTCATCAGGTCCACCCCCAACCCCATTACAGTCATTGTCCATCAGCGTAGTGAGATGCCATAGAGTCACTACTTGTCCTCTCTGGGTTGTACAGCCCTCCCCGTGCCCCCCGAACATTACATCTGCTAATCGTAATGTCCCTTCTTCCCCCTTGCCCCTCCTTTCCCACCCATCCTCCCCAGTCCCTTTCCCTTTGGTAACTATTAGTCTGTTCTTGGGTTCTGTGAGTCTCCTGCTGTTTTGTTCCTTCAGTTTTTTTTTCTTAGTTCTTATACTCCACATATGAGTGAAATCATTTGATACTTGTCTTTTTCAGCTTGGCTTATTTCACTGAGCATAATACCCTGTAGCTCCATCCATGTTGTTGCAAATGGTAGGATTTGTTTTCTTCTTATGGCTGAATAATATTCTATTGTGTGTATGTACCACTGCTTCTTTATCCATTCATCTACTGATGGACACTTAGGTTGCTTCCATTTCTTGGCTATTGTAAATAGTGCTGCGATAAACATAGGGGTGCATCTGTCTTTTTCAAACTGGGCCGCTGCATTCTTAGGGTAAATTCCTAGGAGTGGAATTCCTGGGTCAAATGGTATTTCTATTTTGAGTTTTTGAGGAACCTACATACTGTTTTCCACAATGGTTGAACTAATTTGCAGTCCCACAAGCAGGGTAGGAGGGTTCCCTTTTCTCCACATCCTCGCCAACATTTGTTGTTGTTTCTGTTTTGGATGTTGGCCATCCTCACTGGTATGAGGTGGTATCTCATTGTGGTTTTAACCTGCATTTCTCTGATGATAAGTGATGTGGAGCATCTTTTCATGTGCCTGCTGGTCATCTGGATTTCTTCTTTGGAGAAGTGTCTATTCATGTCCTCTGCCCATTTCTTAATTGGATTATTTGCTTTTTGTTTGTTGAGGTGTGTGACTTCTTTATATATTTTGGATGTCAACCCCTTATCGGATATGTCATTTATGAATATGTTCTCCCATACTGTAGGAAGTCTTTTTGTTCTACTGATGGTGTCCTTTGCTGTACAGAAGCTTTTCAGCTTGATATAGTCCCACTTGTTCATTTTTGCTTTTGTTTCCCTTGCCCGGGGAGATATGTTCATGAAGAAGTTGCTCATGTTTATGTCCAAGAGATTTTTGCCTATGTTTTTTTCTAAGAGTTTTATGGTTTCATGACTTACATTCAGGTCTTTGATCCACCTTGAGTTTACCTTTGTGTATGGGGCTAGACAGTAGTCCAGTTTCATTCTCTTACATGTAGCTGTCCAGTTTTCCAACACCAGCTGCTGAAGAGGCTGTCATCTCCCCATTGTATATCCAAGGCTCCTTTATCAAATATTAATTGACTGTATATGTTTGGGTTAATGTTTGGATTTTCTATTCTGTTCCACTGGTCTGTGGGTCTGTTTTTGTGCCAATACCAAATTGTCTTGATTACTGTGGCTTTGTAGGAGAGCTTGAAGTCAGGGAGCGTAATTCCCCCCTGTTTTATTCCTCCTTCTCAGGATTACTTTGGCTATTCGGGGTTTTTGTGGTTCCATATGAACTTTAGAATTATTTGTTCCAGTTCATTAAAATAAGCTGTTGGTAGTTTGACAGGGAATGCATTGAATCTGTAGATTACTTTAGGTAGTATAGCCATTTTGACAATATTTATTCTTCCTAGCCAAGAGCACGGGATGCATTTCCATTTGTTAGTGTCCTCTTTAATTTCTCTTAGGGTTGTCTTGTAGTTTTCAGAGTACAGGTCTTTCACTTCCTTTGTTAGGTTTATTCCTAGGTATTTGGTATTTTATTCTTTTTGATGCAATTGTGAATGGAATTGTTTTTCTGATTTCTCTTTCTGTTCATTCATCATTAGTGTATAGGAAAGAAACATATTTCTGTGTATTAATTTTGTATCCTGCAACTTTGCTGAATTCAGATATTAGTTCTAGTAGTTTTGGAATGGAGTCTTTAGGGTTCTTTATTTACAGTATCACGTCATTTGCAAATAGTGACAATTTGACTTCTTCTTTACCAATCTGGATGCCTTGTATGTCTTTGTTTTGTCTGATTGCTGTGGCTAGGACCTCCAGTACTATGTTGAATAATAGTGGAGCGAGGGGGCATCCCTGTCTTGTTCCCGATCTTAGATGAAAAGCTTTCAGCGTCTCGCCATTAAGTTTGATGTTAGCTGTGGGTTTGTCATATATGGCCTTTATTCTATTGAGGTACTTGCCGTCTGTACCCGTTTTGTTGAGAGTTTTAATCATGAATGGATGCTGAATTTTGTTAAATGCTTTTTCAGCATCTATGGATATGATCATGTGGTTTTTGTTCTTTTTGTTGATGTGGTGGATGATGTTGATGGATTTTCGAATGTTGTACCATCCTTGCATCCCTGGGATGAACCCCACTTGATCATGGTGTATGATCCTCTTGATGTATTTTTGAATTCGGTTTGCTAATATTTTGTTGAGTATTTTTACATCTACGTTCATCAGGGATATTGGTCTGTAATTTTCTATTTTGGTGAGGTCTTTGCCAGGTTTTGGTGTTAGAGTGATGCTGGCTTCATAGAATGAGTTTGGCAGTATTCCCTCCTCTTCTATTTTTTGGAAAACTTTAAGAAGAATGGGTGTTATTTCTTCTCTATATGTCTGGTAGAATTCAGAGGTGAATCCATCAGGTCCTGGTGTTTTGTTCTTGGGTAGTTTTTTGATTACCGATTCAATTTCGTTGCTGGTGATTGGTCCGTTTAGTTTTTCTGTTTCTTGCTTTGTCAGTCTTGCAAGGTTGTATTTTTCTAAGAATTCCATTTCTTCTATGTTTTCCAGCTTGTTAGCATATAGATTCTAATTATATTCTCTTATAATTCTTTGTAATTCTGTGGGGTCTGTCGTGATTTTTCCTTTCTCATTTCTGATTCTGTTTATGTGTGTAGATTCTCTTTTTCTCTTAATGAGTCTGGCCAGGGGTTTATCTATTTTGTTTCTTTTTTCAAAGAACCAGCTCTTGGTTTCATTGATTTTTTCTATTGTTTCATTCTTCTCAATTTTATTTATTTCTTCTCTAATCTTTATTATGTCCATCTTTCTGGTGCATTTGGGCCTCATTTGTTCTTTTTCCAATTTCAGTAATTGTGTCTTTAGACTATTCATTTGGGAATGTTCTTCCTTCTTTAAATAGGCCTGGATTGCAATATACTTTCCTCTTAGAGCTGCCTTTGCTGCGTCCCACAGAAGTGTCTCTTTGTGTTGTTGTCATTAGTCTCCATATATTCTTTGATTTCTGTTTTGATTTGGTCCTTAACCCATTGATTATTTAGGAGAGTGTTGTTACGTGTCCATGTATTTGTGAGCCTTTTTGATTTCTTTCTATAATTTATTTCTAGTTTTATTCCTTGGTGATCTGAGTAGTTTGTTGGTAGGATTTCAATATTTTTGAAATTACTGAGGTTCTTTTTTTGGCCTAGTATGTGGTCTATTCTGGAAAATGTTCCATGTGCTCTTGAGAAGAATGTGTATCCTGCTGCTTTTGGGTGTGGAGTTCTGTAGATGTCTGTTAGGTCCATCTGTCCTAGTGTGTTGTTCAGTGCCTCTGTGTCTTTACTTATTTTCTGTCTGGTTGATCTGTCCTTTGGAGTGAGTGGTGTGTTGAAGTCTCCTAAAATGAATGCATTGGTGTCTATTTCCTCCTTTAATTCTGTTAGTATTTGTTTCACATATGCTGGCGCTCCTGTGTTGGGTGCATATATATTCATAATGGTTATATCTTCTTGTTGGACTGACCCCTTTATCATTATGTAATGTCCTTCTTTATCTCTTGCTACTTTCTTCATTTTGAAGTCTATTTTTTCTGATACAAGTACTGCAACATCTGCTTTTTTCTCCTTGTTGTTTGCATGAAATATCTTTTTCCATCCCTTCACTTTTAGTCTGTGTATAACTTTGGGTTTGATGTGAGTGTCTTGTAAGCAGCATATAGATGGGTCTTGCTTTTTTATCCATTCTGTTACTCTGTGTCTTTTGTTTGGTGCATGCATCCCATTTACATTTAGGGTGATTATTGATAGATATGTACTTATTGCCATTGCTGGCTTTAGATTCATGGTTACCAAAGGTTCAAGGGTTGCATCTTTACTATCTTACAATCTAACTTAACTTTCTTGTTAAGTAATTGTAAACACTTTCTGATGTTTCTTTATTTCTGTCCCTTCTTATTCTTCCTCCTCCATTCTTTATATACTAGGTGTTTTATTCTTTGCCTTTATTTAGTATTTGGATGGTCTGCTTTCTTTGCTATGATTTTATTTTCTCTGGTGACATCTTTTTAGCCTTGGGATTGCTTCCATCTAGATCAGTCCATTTAAGATATCCTGTAGTGGTGAATTATGAGAGGCAAACTCTGTCAACTTTCGTTTATCTGGAAATTGTTTAATCCCTCCATTATATTTAAATGATAATCGTGCTGGATACAATATTCTTGGTTCGAGGCCCTTCTGTTTCATAATGTTAAATATATCATGCCATTCTCTTCTGGCCTGTAAGTTTTCTGTTGAGAAGTCTGATGATAGTCTGATGGGTTTTCCTTTGTAGGTGATCTTTTTCTGTCTCTAGCTGCCTTTAATACTCTGTCTTTATTTTTGATCTTTGCCATTTTTATTATTATGTGTCTTGGTGTTGTCTTCCTTGGGCCCCTTGTGTTGGGAGATCTGTGGGCTTCCATGGACTGCGAGACTATTTCCTTCCCCAGCGAGGGAAAGTTTTCAGCAATTATTTCTTCAAAGACACTTTCTATCCCTTTTTCTCTCTTCTTCCTCTGGTACTCCTATAATGTGAATATTGTTCCGTTTGTATTGGTCACACAGTTCTCTTAATATTCTTTCATTCCTAGAAATCCTTTTATCTCTCTCTGCCTCAGCTTCTCTGTATTCCTGTTCTGTGATTTCTATTCCATTAACAGTCTCTTGCATCTCATCTAGTCTGCTGTTAAGCCCGTCGATTGCTTGTCTGATTTCTGCATTGTCTTTCCTCACTTCCCTCACTTCCTCCCTCAGCTCTTGCACATTTCTCTGTAGGTCCATCTGCATGGCTATGACTTTTATTCTGAATTCTTTTTCAGGAAGGCTGTGCATTTCCATCCCTTCAGGCTCCCTCTCTGGGGTTGTCTGGTTGATTGTGGTCTTAACCATATTCCTCTGTCTTTTCTTGGCCATAGAATTGGTCGCTGGTAGTTGCCACGTCTGTCAGCTGGGTTCTTTAAGACTTTAAAAAGAGAAAAAAAAGAAAGAAAGAATAAAAAAGGAAAAAAGAAAGAAAAGGAAAAACAAAGAAAACAAAACAGAACAAAAAAAATGCGCACTGGTTGTAGATTCTGTGGGAATGCTGTAGGTGGCGCTGTTGCCCCACTACTCTGCAGTCGTGGCCGCGCCGCGCCGCTCCGCAGGGCCTTTTATCACTCTGGCCAGTGTGGGAACGAATGGGAGGCCGCCTCTTGGGGTGCCGAGTCCTCTCTGGTGTAGCTGCACGCTGTGCGCTTTCCTGTGTATTCTTGCCTCTCTTTTAGGAATAGTTGTATTTGCTGTATTTTCGTAGATAAATATAGTGTTGGGAGGAGATTTCTGCCACCCTGCTCACTCTGCCATCTTTCCAGAAGTCTATGACCTTTATTTTGAGATCTTTATGAAGAAGTTTTGTGATCTCTGTTTCATTTGGCCCACTTTCTGGAGTTCTGTCTTAGTTTTGATGAGATCAAATTCCTCTGCCTGCTCATTTTGTTAGGGACTCTGTGTTTATTCCTTTGTAATCGATGTCTCTGCTATGGTTTCTGGTCTAAAGAGTAATAGGTTTATTGTGAAGGTATGCGATGGTGCTCAGAATCTCATGATTCTTTACTCTCTAATGCTTGGTTGTATTTTGCAGGGACCCAGGCTTCTGTGGTGGTTTAAGTACGAGTGGGAAGTTTGCTTGAGCTGCTGCTTTCATGACCATCTCAGGAATCTCTGTTGAGCTGATGTGTGTGGGGCTTCCCTCTTCCTAGTCTTCAGCAATGGTGAGGCTGAAGCATTGATGGGGTGATGTAACTCACGGGGAAAATCCCAGGGCAAAATACCTTTGAAACTGAAATCAGTCAAAGGGATAAATAAAGTTGGAAAAACTTGTTTATTTCTTACATGCAGTCATCCTGCATCTCTCTTGACCCGGCTGCAGAAGACAACCCTGACAAACTTTACAGACAAACCAGGTCCCTGAAACTTGGTGCTGTTCACAGCCCATCCTTTCTCCTGTAGATGTTGCACTAGTCTAGGAACTGCCCTGTATAAATCTGCAAGAGAATCAGACATGAGCATGATATCATCAATGTAGTGATACACCAACACCACTTGCGGTTTCTTCTATGTGACCAAGTTCTTGACTAGACTACAAGTTCATGACAAATGGTGGGACTGTGGAGGTATTCCTGTGGAATGACAGTGAATGTCCAGTGCTGGCCTTCCCACATGAAGGCAAACTGTTCCTGACGTTCCTTTGCTATGTCAATAGAGAAGAAAGCATTAGCAAGGTCCAGAACATAATGATATGTCCCTAGTTCATGACTGAGTGTCCATAAGGGCTGCTATATAGGGGACAGCAGCATGCAAAGGGGATGTGACTTTATTCAATTCCCTGTAGTCCAAAGTCATATGCCAGGAGCCATCTGGCTTTTTCACTGGCTACACTGGGGAATTAAAAGGACTAGGAGTGAGCTTTATGATGCCCATCTTCTCCTACTCCTGTAGAGTTTCTCCAATTTCCTAGTGCCCCCCAGGCAATTTATACTGCTTAGTATTTTCACTCACTTAGGTACAGGCAGAACTACAGGTGGGTGCTTATCCTGCCCCTCAGAACTGCCTTTACCACACAAACCCTCAGTCTGAACTAACCTGAAGTGGTCTGTAACCACAGACCCTGCAGGGTATCTAACCCCAAAATATATTCTGGAAATGGAGAAATGTACACAGTATACTCATTTGAGGGTAAATGTCCTATCCCCAATGGGATTTGGGCTTTCTTCACTCTAATTGCCTTTTTCCCATAGCCATTTATCATAGCAGGGGTCCCAGGAAAACACTCAGGGTTGTCATAATTCATAGAACATTCAGCTCCTGTGTCCACTAGTGCCATGAGATGTTGTAAATTCACAGGGGACCAATGAATTGCTACGTGTGTCTTCTGTTCCACACCACATCCCCCAAGGTGGGGAACTTGACCTTCCCCTTAGTCGAACCATGACATCCAATAATCGTCCTGTGGGGATTAGGGCCCGGGTGGAGCCCCCAGGAAGTCTTGCAGGGACACAGGCCAGACATGGAGCTTCGACTCCAGCTTCTGTGTCCCGGATATCAGCAGATGGAGCTGCTGCTCTGGCTTAAATTGGTCCCACAGTTCTAAGAAAATCTTAATGGGTTGCCCATCAAGTTTTTCTTTCACTACTCTGGCCTTTATCAAATCAACCCATATCTGGGTCCTTGAGACCTTCACAGGGCCCTTTGTATCTCTACTTTCAGTCATAGCCTGTACTTCCTTCTGTGGTCTTATTGTTTCAACCTCCCCCAGATCTGCTAAAGTGTGAGTAGCCTCACTTGTGCGTTGCCCTATGTGGGGGCAAGAATAGTCAGTAGGGACCCAAAGAGAGATGGGGGAGATTTTTAGAGCACCAGGTTTCTCCTTCCTACATTGAATAACTCTTCATCGGGACCCTGGGGGTCCATATTATAGATGATATTTTTCATGCCTAGCTGCTGTAACACCTGCTGGAGCTCTGCATACATTTTCAAGCCAGTGAGTATAGTAAATCACCATGATTAGGCCAAACTTCCCTGATGGCTGCTGTCAGCCAATCCAGAAGTGCCTCATTTCCTGATGTGTGATGACCACTTTGCAACCACTTGCCAGAGGGAAGGGTGAGTCATCAACGAAGCCAGTCTACTCATTTCAGAACCCAACATAACAATGTTTTCCACCCCCACATCCCAGAGATGCAGAAGCCATGTAGGTAGAGGTTTTGATGGCTTCTGCTGATACTGGATACTCATGTGCACAAGCTCATCATGAGTATAGCAGCGGAGCATGGAGTGCTCCACAACCTGGGGAGGGGGTAGCTCCTCCCCCTGAGGAACCCCACGGTTGTTGTATTTTTACTTTCTTAATTACAGCCCACTTGGCCCAACAGCAGCATAAGACTTTGCTGCCTGGCAGGTAGAGGGAGACTTCCCAAGCTTGCTTGTTTCCATTTAAGTCCAACCAGAGAGGTGCCTGGAAGAGACAACCCTAAGAGCTCCTTCCTTCCTGTGTGTGTCCAAACCTGGTGCTGTGCATCCAGTTGGGGCACATTGGTCCACCCACCTGCAGGTAAAATTACAATATTTCCAGAATCTCTCAGCTGGCTTTAGTGCATCTCCATATCAATAGGTGTTTCCAAGGTGTGGAGAGAAGTAGTCTACCTCTATATCAATAGGGCGAGTGAGGGCTTATATGGACCAGAAAGGTTGAGTTGGGGCCTCTTCTTCTACAGCCAGGTCAAGAGAAACACGGGATGACTGCTTGTGGGCATGTCTTTAATACTGGAGAGTCTGGTGCCTTGGGTAGTGGCCTCAGCAAGAGATTGGCCCTCAGCCACACCCCCTTATCCTCCCCCAACATCTCCTCTACCATCTCCAGGGCTGAAGACACCACTCTTTCCTCCTCATTCCCCATGGACGCTTGTAATGCAGATTCTCTGGCTGTCGCCTTCCTTGCTGCTAACATATCTTCCAGGAGCATCACCTATCTTCTCAATAATTGTCTCTCTTTCTTAAGGGCATCCTGTAGGTCATCACCCAGCTCCTCCAAACAATGTCAAAGTGTGTCTCTCTCCTGAAAAAGTCTCTATTTCTCCTCAATAACCCACTCTCTCTCCTTGATAACACTTTCTACTATCTCAAGGAAAAGAGATCTTACAATCCCAGCTGCTACACAGCCACTCAGGTCCTCTAAGCAGTATTCTCTCTGATGGAGGGCTAATTCCGCAGCTTCTGGTGTCTCCACCCTTCCCCAATTCTCGGGAATGCCCCAACCTTCTAGGAGGGGCTTTGCCATAGACCAATTCCCCACTAGGGCCTCCCCAATGGGAAGCCCCACAGATAGCGGGCTCTGAGTGAAGTTGCACCTTCTACCACTGCAGCCACTGAGGCCTCCCCACTATCCCTAGGGGTAGCTTGCTCAAGGGTTGCACCCATGTAGACATATTTTGGGTTCAGATGTCCTTCCAAATACATCCAGATGTAACTGGGGGAAAATCCCAGGGCAAAATACCTTTGATACCTAAATCAGTCAAAGGGAGAAATAAAGTGGGAGAAACCTGTTTATTTTTTACAAGCAGCCATCCCGCATCCCTCTTGACCCGGCTGCAGAAGAAGAGGTCCCCACCCAACCTTTCTGGTCCATATAAGCCCTCACTCGCCCTATTGATATGGAAGTAGACTACTTCTATCTACACCTTGGAAACACCTGTTGATATGGAGATACACTAAAGCCAGGTGAGATATTCTGGAAGTATTGCAATTTTACCCACAGGTGGGTGGACGAATGTGCCCCAGCTGGATGCACAGCACCAGGTTTGGACACACACAGGAAGGAAGGAGCTCTTAGGGTTGTCTCTTCCAGGCACCTCTCTGGTTGGGGTTAAATGGAAACAAGCAAGCTTGGGGAGTCTCCTTCTACCTGCCAGGCAGCAAAGTCTTATGCTGCTGTTGCCCAAGTGGGTTGTTTCTTGGAAGCATGAAGGGAGGTGCCTCAGGACTGTGTTGCCAGCAAGGAGGATGGAGTGTCTTAATTGCTCCCAAGAGTTCTTAATCTGTTGGGCTGAGGAAGGGCTGGGGAGGTATCCTCCACCTGCCCTTTCTCCTGAGGAGAGAGTTCCATCCAACCCTCATAACTTCTGTACTCCTCCCACTGTTAGCAAGTCTTTCAAACTGCTGCCTCTGCTTTAAGTCTCAGGACTGGTGGAGCATTGCCTGGAGTCTCAGCCTTCCAGAGTGTTCCACTTGCCTCTGGTGTCCAGCCCCCAGGAATCACCAGAACCCAATGTAATGCAGGCTCAGGCTCCCAGGGAAGATATCCAGGGCCAGATGTGCAGTATTCCTGGGCTCCTATCCACCGCTCCCCCACACTTTATTTCTCTTTCTCTTGTCTGTAGGCTTGTGTGTGGGGACTGCTTGGATCCCACTTGATATTGGCTTTGCTGCCTCACCCTTTTTTGTGTGGTCCTCTCTCCTTCCTTAGGTGTAGGGTGTCTTTTCTACAGTCTTCAGGTCATTTTCTGGTCTAGTTAAATTTGCTGTATTTTCCTTTTTTGTGTATTTTTGGGAGGAGGATTTCACCTTGCCTTTGCCTTCCTATTCTGCTGTCTTTAATCTTATAATCTCTTCAGCTCCTGGGATATTTTATAAACACTTAGAATGCCATGAGAAGAGGGATAGTGTGTGTCAGTGGTGAAGGGTGTGGGTGAAGTAATGCGGACATGATAGTAGGCTGGAATGGTGGCCATCGAGGTGACATCTCAAAAACAAATTACACACTGATATCCCTGATGAACACAGATGCAAACATCCTCAACAAAATAGTAGAAAACCAAATTTAAAAATACATCAAAAAGATCATCCATCATGACCAAGTGGAATTTATTCCAGAGACGCAAGGATGGAACAATAATAATAAATCAATGTGTTAATCACATTAACAAAAGGAAGGATACAAAACATATGACCATCTCAATAGACTGAACAGCCTTTGACAAAATTCAGTATCCATTCACGATGAAAACTCAACTGAATGGGTATAGAGGGATCATGCCTAAATATAAAGCCCACATAAGAAAAACCCCCAGTTAACATCATACTCAGTGGTGAAAAGCTGAAAGCTTTTCCTCTAAGATCAAGAACAAGACAAGTATGCCCACTTGTATTATGGTACAAATGGTTTAAGGGCTTGCAACTTTGCTAATCTGGAGCCATTCTGGCCTCCAATCTTGTGCCCATGGACAAGAGAATCCAAAATCACCCTCTTTGTCCAGGTCACAAAGCTGGAAACTGTACAGCGAAGGAAATCATCAACAAAATGAAAAGTTAACCTACTGTACAGGAGGATATATTTGCAAACAATATATCTGGTAAGGAGCTAACATCCAAAATACGTAAAGAACTCACATGACTCAACACCAGAAAACAAACAGCCCAATTATAAAAATGCGTAGAGGCCCTGAACATATATTTTTCCAAAGACATACAGATGGCCAACAGGCACATGAAAAGATGCTCCACATCATTAATCATCAGGGAAATGCAAATCAAAATGACAGTGAGATATCACCTCACACCCATCAGAATGGCTACTATACAAAAGACAAGAAATAACAAGTATTGGCAAGAATATGGAGAAATGGGAACTTTTCTACACTGTTGGTGGGAATGTAAATCAGTCCAGTCACTGTGGAAAGCAGTCTGGAAGTTCCTCAAAAAAGGAGAAATACCATAAGATCTAGTGATTCCACTTTAAGGAATTTATCCAAAGAAAATAAAATCACTGGTTTGAAAGGATATGTGCACTTTTATATTTATTGCTGCTTTATTTCTAATATCCAAGATGCGGAAGCAAATGGAGTGTCCATCAATAGATGAATGAAGATTGGTACATACATACAATGGAACATTATTCAGCCATAAAAGGAAAGAAATCTTGCATTTGCTACTACATGGGTGGACCTAGAGTGTATTATGCTAAGTGAAATAAGTCAGGCAGAGATAGACAAATATATGATTTCACTTATATGTGGAATCTAAACAAAACAAAAGAAAACAAATTAACAAAACAGAAATAGACACATCAACACTGAGAAGTGGTTATAATGAGGGAGAGGTTAGGGTGGGTGGATGAAGTAAGTGAAGTAGATGGAGAGGCACAAAATCTCAATCATATATAAAATAAGTCAACAGGGATGAAATTAGAGCATTGAGAATATAGTCAATAATTCCGTAACATCTTTCTGTGTTGACAGATAGTAACTACATTAGTTGGAGTGAGCATTTAATGTTGTATATAACTGTCCGATCACTGTGTTGTATACTTGAAAGAGTGTAATATTGTATTTCAACTATATTTTGATAAAACAAATAATAAAAAAGAAAAATTCATTTTTTAACCCATTTTTAAATCTGCCACTAGTACTAATAATTATTTGTAAGAATTTCCCCCCTAATAAAGCCTGAATATCAAAAAAGCAAAAAGGTGACACCTTGGGTATCAGCAATGAAAATCCTGAGAGCAGTGATGATGCCAGCAGCTATTGTAATGTTGACAGATGAGAGTGGTGAAGATGACCAATGCTGATCAGAGTAGCTATGACAATTAGTCGTGGTCCAGTTTCTTGTCAAATTCTGGGTTACCTCCCGAATCAAACTGAATTAGTAGTGGTTATTTTTTCCTCTCCCATCCAAATTGTGGGATCCCCTTTAAGAAGCTTGAGCCAATTTGCACTCTTCTGCAATTTTTCATGAATGCATGTTCAGGACTCCATCAAGTTTCTTCTCTCTGGACTGCCCCTTTTACATCTAGTCCTTCCATTTTGTTGATATGTGAAACTCCATTAAGACCCAGCTTCGGAATCTCCTCCCACAGCTTTACCCAGGCAGGTGGACCCAAGTACTCCTGCCTCTGTGCAGGATAGCCTGCCCCATAGCACCCTCTGTTTGAGCATTTGTCACACATTGGATTTAAGAATCCTCTTCCACTCCAGACTGCCAGTTCTTATTGCATTTTCCCTTTCATCAACAGGATGTAAAAGAGAATAAGAATGTCAATAGATTATGTTTCCCAGTGTAAGACTGCAATTTGGCCCAAAGTCACTGAACAAACAGGTGATTATACTGAAGACTCAGATTCCTATGGGATGGCTTTGAGTTCCTTGAGAGGTATATTGATAAATTTGGATGACTTTCAAGGGACCATTTCAGCCCAGTGTTTGCAGCAGTCACACCTTCCCTGGGATGGTGCTTACTCTGTCATCCATTCATTTATTCTACACATATTCATTGAGCCTTCAGTAAATCTAAGGCTGAGCAGACTGGCTCCTGAAAATATAGAAGGAGATAGTCTACTCTTCCCTAGAAGCTTCCCATATATCAGCCAACAGACACTGTGAATGCTTACTGGGTATCAAGGCATTAGCTTTTTTCTATATGGACCGAGGGGTAGAAATTACAGCTGCAGGGAAGCAGATACCAGCTTGATATAAGGAAGTACTTTCTAACAGAGCTAATTATGATTAGAACACCTCATTGGAGGTGGGCAAAGAGGAGCTGGGGCCTTAAAGTAAATGTCTAAGGTCCATTTATACTCTTTTCTTCCATCCCTAGAAAGAGCTCTTGAGTCCTTCCTGCCTGCACTTTAACTGCCACTCTCAAATACTTTTGGTCCCATGGAGAGTCATCTCGCTGTAGGTCCTTCTTTCATTTACCGTGTTCTTATTACTTTATTTACTGTTTCCAAATTCTTCTCTCTCCATTTCCCTCCCATGCCCCAATTTTGAGTTAGAGGTGAGAACTGGTGGCAAAAATCACTTCCTTTATGTGGCTGAACAGCAGAGTGGCTTGATTCTTCCTACCAGTTGGTATGGAGCTTTATAGTTTGCAAAGCACTATCACTTGCATAGATCTGCTCAAGAGACATTTATTGAGCTATCATTTGTGTTGGGCTCATGTCCTCATGAAATCCTTACAACAACCCTATGAGGTAGGAGGAGGGGGCCCAGGGCCCAGCTGAAGTTCCTGGACTCAGGTCACCTGGCTCATGAGCATCAGACAGGATTAGGCCTGCATCTTCTGGCTCCTTTCAGTCTCATCAGCTGGCTCCCAGGTATATCCTTAAGGAATAAGCAGTGCTTCTCCCAAAGGATTTGGGGAAAAAAATGTAGACAGGCTTAAAGACAAACTAGTTCACAACCAACCACCAGTTGTTCTGTTTCTAAAAGGAACCCTGTGTTTCTCCTGCCTGTACTCCCATACTATCACCCTCAAATGTCTGTTGTCCCCTGGGAGTTGCCTGAGCCTACATCCTTCATGGGTTATGTATAATGGCTTCTGCCAAAAAAGACAGCAGCCAACCAGCCTGTGTGGCCAGGACAAAGAAGGTGACTTTGGAGCCTCTTGTCCATGAGCACAGGGTTGGAGGCCAGGATGGTTCCAGATTAGCAAAGTTGCAAGCCCTTAAACCATTTGTACCATAAGCTAAGTGTCCCCCAGAAATGTAAGGGGCCCAGTCCTTACACTGGGGTTGGGAAAAAGGAATTGCTTGCCCACTGTCTGTCAGGGCCTTGACCTAGCTGCCCCTACACACTACCGCACCTCCCTCAATCTCCATATCTCCCATGCTGAAATCACCTAAAAAGAAGAGAAAAACAAAAATGAAAAATCAGAATATGCAGAACAGGGCAAGTAGCTGAATTTCAGGTAGTGATCAAACTAAGGGGGAAAGTTAGACATCTTTTACTGATGTCCATGCTGCCATCACTCTGTTCCATCTCCCCTCTTGTTATTCTCAGTGGCAAGGAAAATGGTACAGGTGCTAAATTTCACATTTGAATTAGGCCTTTATCCCCAGCCCTATCCCTCATTTGTGTTGATTGATTTTTATTTCTTAGACTTGAGAATGAATATTTGCCTGTGCTTTTTTGGTGCACAAAGACCATGCCTTGTCTCATTTGATCCTCATGAGACTTTGTAAGTCAATCAAGGTGGGAAAGTTCAGCTCCATTTTTCAGATGAATAAAGTGAGACAGAGAAGATAAGCAATTTGCCTAAGGGAATAGACATGCTCTCCTCTCCCCTGATAAATTCATTCCCACTGAAGTGTCTAGGACTCATAAGTTAAAGATGGCAGCAACATCCTGGAGGATAATTTTTTAGGTCTCAGGACCTTTCTTGGCACCTTTGAACTGCAAAGAGGCAGAGACTACTTCACCCCCGTGGAGAGTTGGCCTTGCCATTGGCCCTTTGGTATATTTGGTAAAAGGTCTTAAAGAAAGTCCGTGAGCAGATGCCTGGGTATGGCTGGGAGAAGGTGGAGGGAGCAGAAACTCTCGGGGCGTGGTCCTGAAGAATGGCTTTCACCACCACAAATAATCAAACCAGAAAGGAATAACACCACTCCGTGTGCACTTAGGCAGAGGTCCAAGCACAAATGGGCTGGCTGATGCCAATACTTCCTGCTCTGAACTTGGTGGAGATGGGATTCCTGGACTCAAAGTGATTTTACCAAGCAATCTTCCTTCCTAATACCCAACCTGATCACTTTGACAAGAGCTTCCCTGAGTCCAAGGAGTTGGCTTCCCTCTAAGAAGGAAGATGGACAAGGGACATGGAGGTAAGTAGAGGGCATAGTCTTTGACCTCCACAGAAAAACAGCTGCTACATATTGAGCCCCTACTTTGTCTCAGGTATTGTATTGGATACTTTCCCACCCCAACTCCCAAACTGTGAGAAAAAGAATGGTAGAGTCATTGGAAATTTTAAAAGAAGTCTAAAAACCTAAGACATGAAAGAACAAGCAGACATATTAAAGATAATATAACACAAAGAGAGAAAATTATACAGGAGAAATGCTTATAAAAGGGAAACATGCCTTAACACAAAGAAAAGGGGAATGACAGGAGAAAGTTCTGTACACATCCAGTGAGAGAAATAGGGAAGAACAAGAATCAGCTTGAGCTTGTTCCTTTCCACAATTATGCAATGCAAGTGTGCCAAGAAATAAATGTTTTGAAGTATTGAAGGAAAAAGTATTTACACTAAAATATCTCTGGACAATATGGCATTTGAAAGAAAAAGCAACACAAATATTTATGGGCATATTAGGCCTTAGAATTTATTTTTTTAAACTGGAAATTCATCACAATGACCCTCTTAAAAAATATTCAAATAATGAAGCAAGATGGTGAAATAGGTCTGGAAAGAAAATAATTTTGCACACATTCACAATTTAAAAGTAAATTCTGGTGTGGTTGGTAGTGTTAAGAGAAAAAGTCTTTAAGAGTGTGCTAAAATGCTGTTTTAAGTTTTTGTTGCCTTTAACATTTTTATTGCTATTGTTGAACTTGACAATAGATTTCTAAAACTCAAGAAACTTCACAGGAAAAATAAGACATTTAGAAGACAGAGGGAAAAAAGATTAGGCGGATTGCTCAATCAGAAACCAGGACTGTTTTAAAACTAGAAATCAGGATAGTTTAATATTAGATATTTGTACAGTTATACATATAGGTAAGTGGGGATCATGTAGAACTTAGAGATCTACACATATTTGGACACCTGATTTATAACAGACACTGTCTTACAGAACCATATTGGGGAGGGAACTGCTGCCTTAAAGAAACATGTTCTGATGTGCATCAGAACACATGGACAAGTTTTTGCAATAGTGTTGTTGTTGCCAACACCTGGAAGCAATATAAAGGTCCATCAGTAAAGAATAGAGAGAGAAATTGTGAAATTTTGTGCTCAACAACAAGGAAAATGGATGATACAGAGATGCATCAAGCTACATGGGTAAATCTTACATTTATTGGGCAAAAGAAGTAAGACTGAAGAGAGCATATTGCATATAATTCCATTCATATAAACGTCAATGATATACAGAACCAAACTATTTTTAAAATTTATGCACAACAAGGAAAACTATCAGAAAAAGCCAAAAGAAGCTGACTTTTTAGAAGATGTTGGGTTTCTCTTGTAGGAGGTATAGCCTGTGTTTGACTGGAGCATTGGACATGGTAGGCACTGCCAGCATTTTTTGTATTTCCCTCAGTGGCAGGTACAGAGACATCAATTTAAGAAATACTTGTTAAATTCTAAATATACATTAAACAATTCCAAATACTAATGTTGTGTTTCACAATAAGAGTGTAAAGAAAAATTTGGGATAAATAAACATAAATGTGGTTCTTACATTAAGTGATACCACCAGAAACAAATAAAATGTATGAATTAAAAGGAGATGAATTATACCTAACTTATTACACAGGGGTAAGAAAGACAAAGAAAACTTGGAGACATAAACATAAAGTCCAGAGTGCTTGGCTGAAAATCAGGTAAAACACAGAAAAATCAATCCATAAGATGAAAAAAATCTTTCTCAGAATGATTCATTTAGCTTCAAAAACAGGATGACCAGAACTACTTAGAAACAAACTGTTTTCATTAAGATCATGGTCTTCAACTTGGACAAACTAGAATTTGAGTCAAATTGTGCTGTGGAATGATGGCTAGAGTTTATTCTCTGTAAATCTGCATTTTCTTGTCTTCCAAATGGACATAAGGATACTTAGCTCATAGCTGAGTTGTGTCAATAAATTGTTAGTAAATCCATAGAAATAAAATAATTTCATATCTACTGAAAAAAAGTGTGAAATCTGCTATAGAACCTACAGATAAATAAAGTCAGGGGACAGACATGAAGGTGAGGAAAGAATCGAGACAAAAGGCTCTGGGGCAGGTTTGTGAGTCCTCGCTCTAGGAAGCGGGTCCTCATAGATAAGGATACTGCTATGTTTTCATTGGTAGTGGTCTGAATTAGGTGTCATTGGGCTAAGGTACAGTTTTATATACAATGTTTCATCATCAATTATTCAGGAATAATTGGTCTAGAAATTACCTTGGGACCACAGAGGACAAGAGTTAGCTGGTGACTCTCAGTACATAATTAAAGAGCATTTAAATCAGGGTGGTTTAGAGAAACACTTTGACCTGATCTCAGAGCCTATATGGATGAGTGTTGTGGGAAGGGAAAGGCCTCATCACAGACAACTGTATAAACTTAAGCTCAAGAAAGAGTTGCAGAGTGTGTGAATTATTATAAAAAATTAATTGGACTTAAGCTGGTCTTTAAATCTCCTCATTTTCTGTGTGCAAATAAATGCAAGGTTATACATTCTCAAATAAGTACCATTCAATCCTAGGGCTATCAAAATTAATGATAAAATATTTCTAAAATTACCTGGACTCTTCAGGAAAATTTAAATATTACATTAAAGTCCTTAAAGACAAGATGAACAGCCTGAATTAAATAGAGGAAAATAGACCAAAGGAACAAACCCCTCACATTTCAGAATGAGAAAGTGAGAAATGCTGACGCTATTTTGAAATTTTGCCTTTTGTTGGAAATAGAAGCTGATGATTGAAAATAGGAAACTGATAAGATTTGATAACCATTAAACCAAAATATTTTAACCAAAACTGAGTCAAATGGAAGTTTATTAAAACAAACATATTTAATTGTATGCATTAAATGATATCTAAAAACCAAAGGTGATGATCACACTTGTTATTGAATCCCTTCCTTGACCTATTGTTAGGACAAATTTTGTTTGAGCTATAGTATTCTGCGGCAAACACTAGGATTTTTGTTGTTCACTAGTGTTGTATATGTATTCCACACGAGAGATTCCAGATGATTTTCCATGATAGATGCAGCCTCATCTCTCTGCTCAGAAAAAAAAAATACTAAAGCTTTCCAAAAGCCTTGTACAATACTAAATATAGGAGACATTTCATTTATGTTTGCAACGTGGTAGTTGTTGTCCATTATACTCTTACAAAGGACCTTGAATAAAAAGAAGGCTAGGGTCATCAGCCCAAGTTTACAGATGGGGAAAACAGACCTGGATATTTGAAGAGATCTGCCCACATTCACATAGAGAGTTGTTTTAAAAGCCAAAGCAAGAACTAAGCGTCTTAGTCTTCCAGTTGGCCCCAGGTATTTTCAAGGATCTAGTCTCTAAACTTAGAATTTGTTTCTACTCTAAGAGCTACTATGTCAAATAAATAGCTATAGTGTCCCTACAAGAGTAGCCTCTCCAGTGATGCAGGGTGTGTGTATGTGTGTGTGTGCATGCCAAGACTGATATGCACACAGACCCCCTCTGTGATACTTAAGGAAATTAGAATAAATATTGTCCTTTTGAAAAGTCCTTGGAAGTTTGTTTTCATTCACGCCAAAGTTAACCAGAAATATTAACTGCTCTAGCTGAAATAAGAACACACAAACTTGTAAAAGTGACCTGTGCAACTGACTGTACTCACAGTTATATCCATGAATACACACACTGCCACTCACTCATATAATTTATATAGAAGTCACACTATAGCAAGAAAGGTTAAGGATTTGCACCCTTATTCCTGTTCCCAGAGTAGAGGACTGCCAGGATGACATATGGACCAGAACCTCTCAGGGCTAGAGAGGATTCTGAAAAATCAGTATCTATAAATAGATCCCCTCCACACATACTACTTCTCTTCCCCTAAAAAACCCCAGAAACTTCAAAGCTGTATTGCTTATTTCTTTGTTCAGCTCATTAGCCTTGTCTGGTGAAAAAGGCTATGTGGGCAGCCCATAGTATCATAAGCCAGAGGAAAAAGAATTGGTTTCCAGGGAGAAAAGTACAGTCCAGGGGCCGAGGTGAGTGATAAGATTGCAGATTTTTGAACATGCCACCTTCATAATAAAAGCTTCAGATAACTGAAGTCAGTCTAGGACCACTGAGTAGGAGGTGAGGAATAAAATAGTATAAGCATTTATCTTGGCCTTTTATCATTTCACTCCTGTCTTAGGTAGTTGCCTTAGGGCTGGCTACAGGAAGAGGGCTTTGAGGTAGAGTGGGGGGTACTGAGTTAACTGCCTGTAAATGGGGATTGGTCATATATGAGCTGGGTGGGCTTTATAAATCTAAGTAAAAATAAAGACATTGTCCATGTTCCTCTTCCTCAGGCCTCTTCACACCCTTCCCTACTCCACTTTCTCCATCCCAATCTCTCTCAACCTATTATTGATATGAGATACCAGATATCCTAGAAGGTCTCTAGTTGATTCATTCCTTTGGTTAAGGATAGCCATATCCTGAGGTCTTCTTTTCAGAGGTAATCCACCTGAGAAGGGAAACACACTAGGTGGTTAATATTTCAGTGTGGACAAATTGTCCCAATACTGAAGGGGCCTCAGGGTTGTCTGTGGGTGGATGGGAGGGTTGGTGCTGAGAAGGAAGGAATGGTAATACAGGTTCTATACCTTATTCTCCCACCAACAGTGCAATTAAGAAAATCTTTTCTTTCTAGCTCTCAGTTTCCCATCTGTAAACTGAGGAGGATAGTTTAGTTCCTTTTCAGCTTTGACATTCGTGATGGTGTTGTGTTTGGACTCATTCTAGCTAAGTGTAGGGTGGGTAGAGAGAAGAGGTAGAAGGGTTTCCAGTTAGGAAGGCTTTACCTGAGGAGTATTTTCCTTGGGTGGGAAAGGTGGAGAGAGAGAGAGAGAGTATTTTCCCCTCCCATGGATCTTTGGGTAGAGCAGATACCCTTCATTTCAGCTGAGGGGGTGGGAAGGAGAGAGACAACTGGGACAGAGGGAGTTTGCTGTGTTTGGCTCTGGTTGGAGCTAAAAAGACATAGGGGATGTCTTCATAGGGCAGGATGTAGGCACCAGGTAAAGAGTGTGCCCAGGGACCAGTCAAGCTCATAATGTCCATAGTTTAAACAGGATATTTACCATAAACTAAATAGTAGTGCTTGTTTTAAAATGTTGCCCACATAATTCCTAGACTTCTAGGTCCCCAACAAAATCCATCCCCAAACCTTAGTCTTTCTGGATCTTGCTCTCTGGGCTTGTGTCAGCAGCAGTAATGCAGTTCCTCACAAGGGCTCCTAATCCTTGGCAGCTACCACCAAATGCAGATTCTGGGTAGGACACATAGAACAAGGGGAGAAATAATTTATCCAGAATCCTCAGGAAACAATTCTAGCTGAGCTGACCAATTTAATAAATTGAGATTTCTGTTGGGTGAGAGAAACTGAGAGGGCATTGCACTCTGCGGGAGCAGTGTAATCCTACAGAGGTCTTTTCTGGCATATTGATAGACGACCCTTGAGATATACCTGGTGCCCAAAGTATGGTCTCCAGACACATATTTCTTCTGAGCAGTGATCAGCAGGCATAAGCAATCAAAAGTCACTTGTCTTACTCACTGATAAAACACGAAGTAGAGGCATCAGTGACTTTCAGACTACCAAGCCCAAAGTAAAAGCAGGATCTTCTTGAACCTGCACCAAATCTTGGATTCCTAGGAACCTCTGGTGGCCTAGCCCATATTGTTAGTATGATTTGGCTTTGAGACTACCTGGGGAGCTCTTGGGATCCTACTAGTGAGAATGGGCTGTCCTGAGTGCCAGGTGACTTCACTAATTGCCACCCTGAGGTAGATGAGTAAATGTGTTGTCCAGAAATTGGTCTATAAAATAAAAAAATAACATGGAAAATTTCATACGAAGAAACAGAGATCCAGATGGAAAAAGTGAATTATTCCAGCACACCCAAATTGAACACAGACTATACACTATTTTTGACTTTGTCTTATTACTTGATGTCACTTCTCCTAGGTAGGTTTATATTTTAGGTGGTGTGCTGACAACAGTGATTGTAATGATAATAATAACAATATATTAATGAAATAGCTAAACCAGAAATGAAATGAGCCTTAAATGAGAAGGTGATTAAAAAAAGCTCAGGCTCATAGCTAAGCAGTTGAAATATGCAAAAGTAAGGAGGCCCCTCTGCTCACACATCACTTAAAATATAGTAGTCAATAACCCTTTAAGATTAAGGCCCGAGTGGGTGCCTGAAACAAGGGGAGAGGGGACCAGGGGGCATGCAAGATTTTAATTAAGACCCTGAACCCGGGAGTTGTGGCCTAGTCCAATCTCCTCCTTATCTATCACAGCTTTAAACCACAGGCATCTCAGCCTAGCTGGCTGGGAATGGGGGTAGGGAAATGTAAAAGATGGAGGCCAGGCTGGGATTTAAGCTCCACCTGGAGTAAAACTCCTCTGAAAACCCTTTCTTCAATGGCAACCCTAAGTCCCTGGGGCCTACCTTGCTTACTGAATTGCTCTTCTTTCCTAGGGATCCACCTTTTTTCTGGTTACTGATCTTTCTCTTGAAGTTGCTTTCTTCACCAAGTTCTTGGTACCACAGATTTTTGAGGTACCCCTTATTGTCCAGAGTCTCTTAATTTCTACATTTTTTATATATATTACCCAATCTTATTTATTTATTTATTTTTAGAATACAATGTAGCCATTTTCTGAAGTCCTGTGACTCTCTTAGAGCCATAGTCTTCAAGTGTCTGGGGTTCATCCTTTTCCCTGGAGTTCCATTCCCAAATCACCGGGATTTCACCTATTATTGGCAATTCTATCTTACTCCTAGGGTACCCTCTATGCAGCCCTGGAACTCCCACACTTTTTGGCAGTTTTGTTTCTTGCCTAGAAAGCCGTTCTTACATCTCAGTGACTTCACCCCTTTTCTGCAGTCCTTTCTTCAACTTACTTGCCCCAAATGAATGAAGTTACCCCTTTTTTGTGTCCCAGTTTTGCAGGGCACCTTTTTTTAGGATCTTATACCCTCCTGGTGTCTTCTCACTCTGTATCTAGGACCATTCATTTCAGGAGCCCAACTGGGCCTCTCTTTCCTATGTCCTTAAGTCTGTCTGTTTCTCTCTATACATATCTTAATATATAGGGAGATACATATTATTGAAATATCATTCAGAAACTATAAAAGTCACCCACTTAAATTGTACACTTCAATGTTTTTCTTAGTACAGAAACAGAATTGTATAATTATCACTTGTAGAATATTCTCAACACCCTCAAAATAAACTCCATATTTTGTTCACACTCATCTTTTTCTTTTATAGAGTACTAATTTTCTCCTAGTATTTTCTCTCTGTGTCCTTGGGACCTCAATTTTCTCTAGGGTTTTATCTCTCCCCTATGGCTCTTATCCTTACATTCTGTACCCCCTTTAAGGGTCTTTTCTTTCTCAGGGCCTCCCCATATCCTGGAGCTATAAGACTTTTCCAGTGTGCCTTCCCTGAGTTTCTGCAATTGCGCCTCTTTTCTTTGGTCCTTTCTTCTGGAATCCCTGCCCCAAATCCCTGGACCTACTTCCCTTTTCTGGTATCCCTCCAGTTTAGAGGCCACTTTTTGGAAAGTTCCTATCTCACTCCTAGAATACCCCCACTTTAGATATACAGTCCCATCCCTCTTTGGGTCCTGGTTTTATCTAAGCCTCCATTCCTTCATCTCTCTGTGAGGCCTTGCAATTTTTTTTGGAATCTTACCTCTCCTGGGACCACTTATACTTAACATCTCTTGACTTTTCTCTTTTCTGTGTTCTCCTCCCTAAATCCCTGGCACTATACCTCTCCACTGTTTTTCCAGTTTTTCTCTCTCAGGAACCCTTCTCTCCCTCTCCTGATTCCACCTTTTTTTTTAATGGTTCTGTTTCTTAGAGACCCTTCCCTGTATCACTTGGGCACCACCCATTTTCTGCAGTCATATTTCTCTCCTGTCATCTTCTCTTGGCATCCTTCAGGCTCTGCCACTTTTCTGCAATCTTAACCTTCTCCTAGGTTTCTGGGTTTTCTTAGTCTCTTGGGATTAGCTGCCTCTATAATCTGTGGCCCCACCTTTTTGTCCCCCAGTATCCTGTCTAAATTCTTGAGGTGTCACCCTTTTTTTCCCTAGAGTCTAAGTTTTCTCCTGGGACTCACCTGTTCGAATCCCTGGGATTCCACCTCTTCCTCAGGGTTTACCTCACTTTTCTAGTCTCTTTCTTTCCTTGTATTCTTAGTCACCTGGGTTTTCCCTTTCACGGGCAGTTTTCCCTTTCCTTCTGGGCTTTTCCTGCCCACCCCCACTTGCCCCCTGAGCCCCTGTCCCTGAGGCAGCTAATTCAGCATGATTTGTGCCTATGGAGTCAGGAATCTGACCCAGCAGGAAATGTGCAAGATTTCTATCACTTAAAACTTGAAGGGTTAAAAGGAAAGATAAATAGAGTGACCACTGTGTGTCAAGAGATGTGCTGTGGTTTTCCATATACATTACCTCCCATGATCTTCACAGCATAGCTCTGAGTGGACTTTGGTAGCCCCATTTAACAGATTAATAAACTGTGGTTCAATGGAGAAAGTCTTCTTGAGCTGGCTGGAGGTGCTGTGGGGTGAGGTGGGGAATAATTATCCACAGTCTGAGGTGGTGGCTTGTCTTTGCCCATGCTGCACTTCTCAGATTAAAATGGACCCAGCCCTGCAAAGCTCCCTGGAACTCTACCCATTCAGGATTTGACTCCTCTGGCAGGTACTCCAGGGAAGAAAGAAGAGATGACGTCCATACCTCCAAATTTGGGGTGGGAGAGCAGGGCTTTGGCAGGGCTTCTAAGCTATCAAGCTGGTGGTGGGGCACTCTCCCCTTCAGCTGTGGCTCCCCACCACACCCCCATATATGTCCTCCAGTGGTGGAAATCCTGACCATGCTGTAGAGCACAGCAGCCACCTGTCCTGATGTAGAGTGCAGCAGCCACTACTTACCTAGCTCTGATCCTCCTAGACAGCGCCCAGTCACTAAGGCTGGCCAGATGTGAAGCCTGGGTGAAGAGTAAGTGGTTGGGATGGTCCTGTGCTGCTTTTGCCCTAGTCCTGGGGAGGTGTGGGCTGTGGGGTTGCAGTCCTAGCCTGTGAGAAGCCCCGAGTGCCATCCCCAGGCCTGCGGCAGCAGGGGTGGTGGCGGGGATGCCTCAGCAGGTGAAACTCTCTTTGGCAATATACAGTCCCCCACCCTGTGCCCTTGATAGGTAGGGGAGTCCAGAGGCTGGCATGGATGTCAGGAGGAGAGAGGATGTTCACAGGGATGTAGCGCAGCCCCTCTAACGCAGAGGGTGTGGAGCAGCCCAGTAACCAGAAACTGTGTGGTCTGCTGCAGGAGTGTTTTTGAACCTCCTTGTAGCCTGTCCGAGCCTGCCCTCTGGTCACCCAGCTAGGCTCCTCCTTGCCTGCTAAATAAGGACATGTGTTACTGGAGGCCTGGTTGGATCAGACTTGGATGGATTGGAAGGGATTGGGCTGCAGAGAGCCTCTGGTCATAATACTGCCTCAGGGAGGGGCTAAAGGGAGAGCTGTGAAGGCGAAGGAGGAGTTTGGTGTAGATCTAACAGTGCAGTGACCTGGAGTATGGGAACTGCAGAAAAGACTCAGGAGAATAAGGCTGCAGAGAAAGTGGTTGGTGGGGTGGGGGCAGGGTTGAAGCCACTGTAGACAGAAAGGCAGGGGCTAGGGTGCTGCAGGGAAGACAGACAGGGGGTCCTGAGCAGAAAGAAGAGTCCAAAGCAAGAAAAGACCTCTAACAGAGTGATTGTGGCGTGAGTGCAGAATTTTGAAGGGAGAGGGGCACTGAGAGGTGAGGGCATGGGCTGGCAAATGTGGGAAGAATTTCTGGTCAATTTTCAGTGTCAGAAATCATATTCCAAGAACATGGGGAAGTGCAAGAATCAATTATTCGGGTTTAGAGCTCAGTTCCATTCTCATTCACCAACAAACATCACTGGATCTTTCCAATCTACAAGACTTTGCACTGAATGCTATGGGAAAGTGGCAAAAGCATAGAAAACCTCTGTTCTGAAGGAGCTAGTGGAAATATCGCATAACACATGGACACACACATACCGACACACACACACACACACACACACACACACAATATGAGCCAGCAAGGCTGAAGAGCTTCAGCTGAGGGAGAGTGCTTTGTGATGAGAAAGTAAAAGCAAAGAATTTGGAGTGCCCTGGATCTGTACCCTACAAAATGCTGATGAGGCCTGGAGAAGACTGTATAGGGGCCTGACTTTCCCTTGGGAAAAGCACTGAAAGGCCCTCAGAAGTCCAGGGTGGGAATGAGGGGGTTCTTGAGATGCTGATGGAAAGGTAGGCAGAACAAGCTGATAGTAGAGCTTGGTGGGAAAAGACTGGAGCCAATTCTGACTGTGACCCTGGGTGACAGGGCAAGGCACAATGAGCCTTGCAGTAAGCTTAAACAGGGCCAGAAGGAGCTGGTTGCTGAATGATAGTCCTGCTCTGGCAGACCCATGGATGCAGTTTTTGTGCTCTCTTCCTGTTGCCAGGATACAGCCCTCATTTGGACAGACCTCTGAGCCTAAATCCTGTCTGAGGTGTAGTCTTCTCCCCACCCTAACTTCCTCCAAGATGGACATGGGTTTCTGCTTGGTGTAGCTGAGCCCTATCCCCTGCAAACCTTGCAAGGCCTCTGTGTTTTGACCACTCAGGGTGCTTAACATTCCTGGTGTTATCAGCCCATATTACTATGCATGCTCTTGCCTTCACCTACAATACTTTTCTCTGCCTTTCCACCAAGTCAACTATTTAACCTTTAAGATCCTACTCAAGTGTCTTTTCCTCCTACTTCCCCCTCCCCCCGAGCGCCGCTCTGGCTGCACCGCACTCGCTCCGAGCTGCGGGCTCCTGCTAAGCTAGCGCTGCCGTCTTCTCCCTCCAGCCGCCATTATGATCATCTACCAGGACCTCATCAGCCATGATGAGATGTTCTCCGACATCTACAAAATTCGGGAGATCACAGATGGGCTGTGCCTGGAGGTGAAGGGGAAGATGGTCAGTAGGACAGAGGGTAACATTGATGACTCGCTCATTGGTGGAAATGCCTCCGCTGAAGGTCCCGAGGGCGATGGTACTGAAAGCACAGTAGTCGCTGGTGTCAATATTGTCATGAACCATCACTTGCAAGAAACTAGCTTTACAAAAGAAGCCTACAAGAAGTACATCAAAGATTACATGAAATCAATCAAAGGCAAACTTGAAGAACAGAGACCAGAAAGAGTAAAACCCTTTATGACAGGGGCTGCAGAACAAATCAAGCACATCCTTGCTAATTTCAAGAACTACCAGTTCTTTATTGGTGAAAGCATGAATCCAGGTGGCATGGTTGCTCTGCTGGACTACCGTGAGGATGGTGTGACCCCATATATGATTTTCTTTAAGGATTGTTTAGAAATGGAAAAATGTTAACAAACTTGACTATTTGGATCTGTCACCTGTCATCGTAACTGGATGCTGCTTTTCATCCACACAACACCAGGACTTAGACAAATGGAACTGATGTCATCTTGAGCTCTTCATTTATTTTGACCTTGATTTATTTGGAGCGGAGGCATTGTTTTAAAGAAAAACATGTCATGTAGGTTGTCAAAAAATAAAATGCACTTAAACTAAAAAAAAAAAAATCCTACTCAAGTGTTAGTTCCTCTGTGAAGCTTAACTAAATGGTGAGGTTCTCAAGGCAAAGGTTGTTATATCTGTGTATACATGACTAGTTCAGTGTATAAGCCACCATAAGGGCTCAGTAAGTAGGTGGGTGGGTGGTGCAGAATGTATCAGAAAAGGGAGAGAGAGAAGGAAGAAAGAACAGTTATTACAATAATCCAGATCATTGGAAATGAGAGCTTTAACTTGGGCAGTTCAGGTGGAAAGTCATACACTGATGTCAGCTTTGCTCAGTTGATAAGGCTCTGGGATTAATTTGATGTGGGGAGTCCAAAGGAGGAAGTCTGGGATGATTTCAAGGGTTAAAGTCTTGGGGATGGGAGAATGGAGAAATTGTGTGTAGAAACTAGAAAATCAAGAAGTTGAATCAAGAGCAGGTTTTAAACATGTTGAATTTGATAAGTAGGTAGAAATTTGTACTTGGAAGATAGAGGGGAGAAAGCAGGGGGAAAACATAACTCTGGAAAATATTAAAAGGCAACAATGTCAAAGAAATGAAAAAAAGGCCTTCAACTGAGCAGGGATGAAGGCGAAGTGCAGTCCTTCCTGTCTCTCTCTAATCTGCCTCTTTTGGTAATGCAACATTTCCACAGTCCTAGTAGCCAGAGGGTGTTTTTCAGTTATTCAGTTTTTCAGATTATTATTTTTACCTGATTTCTAAAAATCTCTGATGCCTTTATAAAGGTTTAGAGACCATCTAATCCCACATTCCCGGGGTTAAAGTTGAGGAAGGCAGGCTCTGGCAAAGGGTAACTCTCGATTCCTTTACACAGATCCACAGTCATGCAGAAGAGCAGAACAGGGAAGTCAGCAGTTGGTTTGTTCTGTGTACCTACTAGGCGCCAGTCATGCTCGTTTAATTGTTGCACCAAACCAAACAGACTCAGATACTTTGCATGCTTGGTCTGAACCCATTCTTGACTGATTTCATGTCCACTCTTCCAACTAGGCATGCCGCCTCCCCGCACAATGGTGGCTGCCACTCACAGGTGCCTTCCTGCCGTGTGTGCCCAGCGAGGCCCGGAGCTCCTCCCCTCCCCTCCTCAATCCTTAGGGCCTTGATGAGTTAGTTGTGCTGTTATCCCATCTCACAGGGGAGAGAACGTGGCTCACACCACCCAGTTCTCTAAGGTGGTGAATGGTAACACAATTCAAACAGCTCTCATGCATTTTACACACCACATGGATTCTTATCTCAGTGCAGAATATGGGTGTTTTTTCTTTTTTCTTTCTGGTATAACCTATTTGAATATTTGAGCATAAATGTAAAATACGGCCTTTAGGCCGTGACTGTGCTCAGCTCACGCCCAGGTTGCTCCATGAAGTGACCCTCACTGATTGTAAATAGGTGCTGGAGGGGCAGCCCCACAGAGTCCTGCTACGACAGGTAGCAGGTAGGACAAGTTATGGATCCTTTCCAAAATGGCTTTAAAAATCCCGTTTCAGCCAAGGAAATACCAAGAGCCTTCATGGTGATTCCTGAACTTAGCCTCTCCTGCAGCCTAAACTGCACAGGTGGAAGGGAGCTTCTCTTCAGTCCCTGCCCCCTTGGGTGGTCTGTCTGCAGGCTGGAGGTCATTCCTGAAGGACGTGCGGATGCATCCTCACCTTCTGTTCTACAGCACAGGCAGCTGGCTCTCGGAGAGGAGTGCAGCTAGGGGAGGTTAAGCCGGTCCTAGGTAGAACTACAGATAATTTCTAGTCTTCTCCTTTTTTGAATGTTTATCTTTCATTTAGGAAGGCATAGTTCCCCCTAAGTTGTTCTCGCCTCACATGGTGCAGAACTTCTCTAGGTCTGTCTTCTCATACAGAACCCACATGATAATATTGTTATACTATTTTCATTATGTAAGTTTCTCTAATTTATTGTAAATATTTCAAGGGCTGGGCTGTATTTCACTATTTTTTAATCCCTCATAATGCCTGTCATAGTAGAGATGAGATACATATTTGCTGATTTTTTTGCTTTGCAGTGACCCATTCACAGGTCGCCATCAGATCAGAACTCCATCTCGGTAAGATA
The DNA here is from genome assembly GCA_032199065.1 of Smutsia gigantea. NCBI lineage: Eukaryota > Metazoa > Chordata > Mammalia > Pholidota > Manidae > Smutsia > Smutsia gigantea. The sequence continues at coordinate 391 of JAVSCE010006352.1, read as the reverse complement.
ATGCTACTGTGTTAAGGATACTTTGAAACAAAATCTAAATCAGTGACACGATTTCTGCTTTCTTTCCTCTCATATCTCCCCCTGCTTTAACCAGCCTGTGCCCTCCTTGCCATGCCGTCTTTAACAAGACCGCCACGTCTGGTGCTGCTAAATTCCATGTACGATTCGCAGTCCTTTCAATATTTTCGCTGGAAGGTGTCTGTGCGGCTGATCTCACCCTCTCCTGATGTGTTCTCTCCTTGGGCCTCGTGCACTCCTGGTGTTCTTTGCCTCTTATGCCTCTTGAATCTTTTGTAAACTGGTTTCCTCTTCTTGGTAAACTGGTTTCCTCTTCTTGTTTCTAAACGTATGTGTCTTTTCTGGGTTCTTTCATAGACCCTGTTCTCTTCTC
>JAVSCE010006351.1:0-11471 GCA_032199065.1 Smutsia gigantea | reverse complement strand
TAACTGTTAGTCCATTCTTGGGGTTCAGTGAGTCTGCTGCCATTTTTTTCTTTCAGTTTTTTTCTTTGCTCTTATACTCCACATACGAGTGAAATCATTTGATACTTGTGTTTTTCCGCTTGGCTTATTTCGCTGAGCATAATACCCTCTAGGTCCATGCATTTTGTTGCAAATGCCTGGATTTGTTTTCTTCTTATGGATGAATAATATTCCATTGTATATATGTACAATATCTTCTTCAACCATTCATCTACTGATGGACACTTAGGTTGCTTCCATTTCTTGGCTATTGTAAATAGTGCTGTGATAAACAAAGGGGTAAACCTGTCTTTTTCAAACTGGGCTGCTGCATTCTGAGGGTAAATTCCTAGGAGTGGGATTCCTGGGTCAAAAGGTATTTCTCTTTTGAGATTTTTGAAGAACCTCCATACTGATCTGACAATGGTTGAATTAATTTTCATTCCCACCAGCAGTGTAGGAGGGTTCCCTTTTCTCCACATCCTTGCCAACATTTGTTGTTGTTTGTGTTTTGGATGTTGGCCATCCATACTGGTGTGAGGTGATGTCTCATTTTTGTTTTAATTTGCATTTCTCTGATGATTAGTGATGTGGAGCATCTTTTCAAGAGCCTGTTGGCCATCTGAATTTCTTCTTTGGAGAAGTGTCTATTCATATCCTCTGCCCATTTCTTAATTCGATTATTTGCTTTTTGTTTGTTGAGGTTCATGAGTTCTTTATATATTTTGGGTGTCAACGCCTTATTGGATATGTCATTTATGAATATATTCTCCTATATTGTAGGATGTCTTTTTGTTCTACTGATGGTGTACTTTGCTGTACAGAAGCTTTTCAGCTTGATATAGTCCCACTTGTTCACTTTTGCTTTTGTTTCCCTTTCCGGGGAGATATATTCATGAAGAAGTCGCTCATGTTTATGTCTAAGAGATTTTTGCCAATGTTTTTTTCTGAGTTTTATGGTTTCCTGACTTACATTCAGGTCTTTGGTCCATTTTGAGTTTACTTTTGTGCATAGGGTTAGACAGTAGTCCAGTTTCATTCTCTTACATGTAGCTGTCCAGTGTTGCCAACATCAGCTGCTGAAAAGGCTGTCTTCTACCCATTGTATATCCAAGGGTCCTTTATCATATATTAACTGACCATATATGTTTGGGTTAATGGCTGGATTTTCTATTCTGTTTCACTGGTCTGTTCTTCTGCCAGTAGCAAATTGTCTTGTTTACTGTAGGTTTGTAGTAGAGCTTGATGTCTGGGAGCATAATTCCTCCTGTTTAATTCTTCATTCTCAGGATTGCTTTGGTTATTCGGGGTCTTTTGTGGTTCCATATGAATTTTCAAACTATTTGTTCCAGTTCATTGAAGAATGCTGTTGGTATTTTGATAGGGATTGCACTGAATCTGTAGATTGCTTTAGGAGTATCTTGTAGTTTTCATGGTATAGGTCTTTCACACCCTTCATTAGGTCTATTCCTATGTATTTTATTCTTTTTGATGCTATTGTGAGTGGAATTTTTTCCTGATCTCTTTCTGCTAGTTCATCTTTCATGTATAGGAAAGCAACAGATTTCTCTGTGTTAATTTTGTATCCTGCAACTTTGCTGAATTCAGATATTTGTTCTAGTAGTTTTGGAGTGGAGTCTTTAGGGTTTTTTATGTACAATATCATGTCATCTGCAAATAGTGACAGTTTGACTTCATTACCAATCTGGATGCCTTGTATTTCTTTGGGTTGTCTGATTGCCGTGGCTAGGACCTCCAGTACTATGTTGAATTACAGTGGAGAGAGTGGGCATCCCTGTCTTGTGCCCAATCTTAGATGAAAAGCTTTCAGGTTCTTGTTGTTAAGTATGATGTTGGCTATGGGTTTGTCATATATGGCCTTTATGATGTTGAGTTACTTGCCCTCTATACCCATTTTCTTGAGAGCATTTATCATGAATGGATGTTGAATTTTGTCAAATGCTTTTTCAGCACCTATGGAGATGATCATGTGGTTTTTGTTCTTCTTTTGTTGATGTGGTGGATGATGTTGATGGATTTTCGAATATTGTACCATCCTTGCATCCCTGAGATGAATCCCACTTGATCATGGTGTATGATCCTCTTGATGTATTTTTGAATTCGGTTTGCTAGTATTTTGTTGACTATTTTTGCATCTATGTTCATCAGGGATATTGGTCTATAATTTTTTTTTTGGTGAGGTCTTTGCCTGGTTTTGGTATTAGAGTGATGCTGGCTTCATAGAATGAGTTTGGAAGTATTCCCTCCTCTTCTATTTTTTGGAAAAATTTAAGTAGAATGGGTATTATTTCTTCGCTAAATGTCTGGTAAAGTTCAGAGGTGAATGCATCTGGCCCAGGGGTTTTGTTCCTAGGTAGTTTTTTGATTACCAATTCCATTTCTTTGCTGATATTTGGTGTGTTTAGGTTTTCTGTTTCTTGCTTGGTCAGTCTTGGAAGGTTATATTTTTCTAAGAAATTGTCCCTTTCTTCTAGGTTTTACAGCTTGTTAGCATATAGATTTTCATAGTATTTTCTTATAATTCTTTGAGTTTCTGTGGGGTCCGTCGTGATTTTTCCTTTCTCATATCTGATTCTCTTTATGTGTGTAGATTCTCTTTTTCTCTTAATAAGTCTGGCTAGGGGTTTATCTATTTTGTTTATTTTTTCAAAGAACCAGCTCTTGGTTTCATTGATTTTTTCTATTGTTTTATTCTTCTCAATTTTATTTATTTATTCTCTGATCTTTATTATGTCCCTCCTTCTGGTGAATTTGGGCCTCATATTTTCTTCCTTTTCCAATTTCAATAATTGTGTCTTTAGACTATTCATTTGGGATTGTTCTTCCTTCTTTAAATAGGCCTAGATTGCAATATATTTTCTTCTTAGAATAGCCTTTGCTGTGTCCCACAGAAGTTGCAGCTTTGTGTTGTTGTCATTTGTTTTCATATATTGTTTGATCTCTGTTTTAATTTGGTCATTTATCCATTGATTGTGTAGGAGCCTGTTATTAAGCCTCCATGTATTTGTGAGCTTTTTTGTTTTCTTTGTACAGTTTATTTGTATTTTTACACCTTTGTGATCTGAGAAGTTGTTTGGTAAAATTTCAATATTTTTGTATTTACTGAAGTTCTTTTTGTGGCCTAGTATGTGGTCTCTTCTGGAAAATGTTCCATGTGCACTTGAGAATAATGTGTATCCTGATTTTTTGGGGTGTAGAGTTCTGTAGATGTCTGTTAGGTCCATCTGTTCTAGTGTGTTTTTCAGTGCCTCTGTGTCTTTACTTATTTTCTGTCTCGTTGATCTGTCTTTTGGAGTGAGTGGTGTGTTGAAGTCTCCTAAAATGACTGCATTGCTTTCTATTTCCTCCTTTAATTCTGTTAGTATTTTTTTCACATATGTCTGCGCTCCTGTGTTGGGTGCATATGTATTTATATTGGTTATATCCTATTGTTGGACTGACCCTTTACCATTATATAATGTCCTTCTTTATCTCTTGCTACTTTATTCATTTTGAAGTCTATTTTGTCTGATAAAAGTACTGCAACACCTTCTTTTTTCTCCTGGTGGTTTGCATGAAATATCTTTTTCCATTCCTTCACCTTTAGTCTGTGTATATCTTTGGGTTTGAGGAGAGTCCCTTGTAAACAGTATATAGATGGGTCTTGCTTTTTTATGCATTCTATTACTCTGTATCTTTTGATTGGTCCATTTAGTCCTTGTACATTTAGGGTGATTATTGATAGATATATACTTATTTCCATTGCTGGCTTTAGTTTCCTGGTTACCAAAGGTTCAAAGGTAGCTTCTTTACTATCTAATAGTCTAACTTAACTCCCTTGTTAAGCTATTAATAAACACAGTCTGATGATTCTTTATTTCTCTTCTTCGTTCCTCCTCCATTCTTTATAGGTTAGGTGTTTTATTCTGTACCCTTCTACATTTCCTTTGACTGTTTTTGTGGATAGTTGATTTTAATTTTTGCCTTTAGTTAGTATTTGGATGGTCTGCTTTCTTTGCTATGATTTTATTTTCTCTTGTGACATCTTTTTTGCCTTAGGAGTGCTTCCATCTAGAGCAGTCCTTTAAGATATCCTGTAGAGGTGGTTTATGGGAGGCAAATTCCCTCAGCTTTGGCTTGTCTGGGAATTGTTTAATCCCTCCCTCAAATTAAATGATAATCATTCTGAATACAGTATTCTTGGTTCAAGCTCCTTCTGTTCCATTACGTTAAATATATCATGCCATTCTCTTCTGGCCTGTGTGGTTCCTGTTGAGAAGTCTTATGATAGTCTGATGGGTTTTCCTTTGTAGGTGATCTTTTTTCTCTCTCTAGCTGCCTTTAATACTCTGTCCTTATCTTTGATCTTTGCCATTTTAATTATTATGTGTCTTGCTGTTGTCTTCCTTGGGTCCCTTGTATTGGGGGATCGGTGGGCTTCCGTGGTCTGAGACACTGTTTCCTTCCCCAGCTTGGGGAAGTTTTCAGCAATTATTTCTTCAAAGACACTTTCTATCCCTTTTTCTCTCTCTTCTTCTGGTACTCCTATAATGCAAATATTGTTCTGTTTGTATTGGTCCCACAGTTCTCTTAATGTTCTTTCATTCCTGTAGATCCTTTTATCTCTCTCTGCCTCAGCTTCTCTGTATTCCTGTTCTCTGATTTCTATTCCATTAACAGTCTCTTGCACCTTGTTCATTCTGCTTCTAAGCCCATCGATCACTTGTCTGATTTCTGCATTGTCTTTCCACACTTCCTCCCTTAGTTGTTGCATATTTCTCTGTAGATTCATCAGCATGGTAATGACTTTTATTCTGAATTCTTTTTCAGGAAGATTGTATAAGTGTATCCCATCAGTCCCTCTCTTGGGGTTGTCTGGGTAATCTTTGTACCATGTTCCTCTTTCTTTTCATGGTGTTAGAAGTGGTCACTGGTAGGTGCCACGTTTGTCAGCTGCGAGAACAAAGTCCCTTCCTGCTTGTTGTTCTCCTTGCCCTTCTCCAGGGCTTGAACTGGTTTCTCGCCCACAGGGAGGCAGTCTCTGGTACAATCCCCGGAGAGCCTGTGTGCCAGGTCACCCTCAGCCTAGCCTATAGCACTGTGGGGGTTTGAAGTCTTGCTGGGTGCCTTGTGGTCCCCTTGGTGCTTTGCAGCCCTTGTTGTGTGTTCTGGGGTCCTTGCTTCATAGCTGCGCACCAGCCAGGAATAGATTCTGTGAGGTTATTGTGGGCTGGGCTGCTCCTCAACTGTTCCGCAGCAGTGGCGGATCCTGGACCCTTTGCTGCGCTGGCTGGGGGGGGGGGGGTGGGGAACGAATGGCAGGCTGCTGGTCTCTGTGGGAAGCGTCGGCACAGCTGCTTTGCCCAGTCACCAGCCAGGTGGTCCATAATTCCCCAAGACTTCCTGCCTACTGGGCTGAGTGCGCTGGGATGATTTTGTTCTGCTGTTGGGCCCTTGTCTCTTTAAGACTTTTTTAAAAAGTGCCCCCTTTTCTTTTGTCCCAGGGAGCCAGCTGAGGGGACCCGCTTGCAGTCTCCCTCTCAGATCTTGCCCTTCTCTTTCTCTAATCTCCGATACACCATGCAATGTGTGTCAGTGCTCCCGATGCAGATCACCAGGGCTGGGTATTTAGCAGTCCTGTGCTTCCACTCCCTCCCCACTCTGATTCCTTTCTTCCCGCTGGTGCACTGTGGTGGGGGAGTGGTTGGGTCCTGCCAGGTCGCAGCTTTGTATCTTAACCACTTCGTGAGGTGCTGAGTTCTCTCAGGTGTAGCTGTAGCCTGGCTATTGTACTGTATCTTCTGGTCTCTCTTTTAGGAATAGTTGTATTTGTTATATTTTCACAGATTATATGGTTTTGGGAGGAGATTTCCACAGCCGTGATCATGCCGCCATATTCCCGATCATTTGTTTGTTGAGTATTTTTGCCTCTATGTTCATCACGGATATTCTTGTCTGGTTTTCTTTTTTTGTGGTGTCTTTCCCTGGTTTTGGTATTAGAGTGATGCTAGCTTCATAGAAAGAGTTTGGAAGTATTCCCTCCTCTAGTATTTGTTGGAAAACTTTAAGGAGAATGGGTATTATTTCTTTTCTAAATATCTGATAAAATTCAGTGGTGAATCCATCTGGTCTGGGGGTTGTGTTCTTGGGTCGTTTTTGATTACCGATTCAATTTCATTGCTGGTAATTTGTCTGTTCAGATTTTCTGTTTCTTCCTGGGTCAGTCTTGGAAGGTTGTATTTTCTAGAAAATTGTCCATTTCTTCTAGGTTATACACTTTGTTAGCATATAGTTTTTCATAGTGTTCTTTAATAATTCGTTGTCTTTCTGTGGTGTCTATAGTGATATTTCCTTTCTCCTTTCTGATTCTGTTTATGTATGCAGAATTTATTTTTTTCCTAATACATCTGGCTAGGGGTTTATCTATTTTCTTTATTTTCTAAAAGAACCATCTCTTGGTTTCATTTATTTTTTCTATTGTTTTATTGTTATCAATTTTATTTATTTCTTCTCTGATGTTTATTATGTCCCTCCTTCTGCTGACTTTGGGCCTCATTTGTTCTTTTTCTTCTAGTTTCATTATTTATGAGTTTAGACTGTTTATATGGGTTCTAGTTTCATTAACTGTGAGTTCAGACTGTTTATATGGGATTGTTCTTTCCTGAGGTAGGCCTGTATTGCAATATACTTCCCTCTTATCACAGCCTTTGCTCTGTCCCCCAGATTTTGCAGGGTGGAATTATTGTTGTCATTTGTCTCAGTATATTGCTTGGGCTGTTTTTATTTGGTCATTGATCCATTGATTATTTAGGAGTATATTGTTAAGCCTCCATGTGTTTGTGAGCCTTTTTTTTCTTTGTACAATTTATTTCTATTTTTATACCTTTGTTATCTGAGAAGTTGGTTGGACAATTTCAATATTTTTGAATTTACTGAGGCACGTTTTGTGGTCTAGTATGTGCTCTATTCTGGAAAATGTTCCATGTGCACTTGAGAAGAATGTGTATCCTGCTGCTTTTGGGTGGAATGTTCTATAGATGTCTGTTAGGCCCATCTGTTCTCATGTGTTGTTAAGTGCCTCTATGTCCTTACTTATTTTCTGTCTGGTTGGTCTGTCCTTTGGACTGAGTCGTGTGTTTAAGTCTCCTAAAATGAATGCATGGCACTCTATTTCCTCCTTTAATTCTGTTTGTATTTGTTTCACATATGTAGGTGTACCTGTGTTGGGTGCATAGATATTTATAATCGTTATATCCTCTTTTTGGACTGACCCCTTTATCATTATGTAATATCCTCTTTATCTCTTGTTACTTTCTTTGTTTTGAAGTCTATTTTGTCTGATACAATACTATAACACCTGCTTTTTCTCCCTATTGTTTGCATGAAATATCTTTTTCCATCCCTTCACTTTTAGTCTGTGTATGTCTTTGGGTTTTAAGTGAGTCTCTTGCAGGCAGCATATAGATGGGTCTTGCTTTTTTATCCATTCATTGACTATGTCTTTTGATTGGTGCATTCAGTCCATTTACATTTAGGGTGATTATCAATAGATATGTACTTATTGCCATTGCAGGCTTTGGATTCATGGTTATCAAAGGTTCAAGGGTAGCTTCTTTATTATCTAACCATCTAACATAACTCACTTATTATGCTATTATAAACACAGTCTGATGATTCTTTATTTCTCTCCCTTCTTTTCCTTCCTCCTCCACTCTTTATATGTTAGGTGTTTTATTCTTTACTCTTTGTGCTTCCCTTGACTGATTTTGTGGATAGCTGATTTTATTTTGCCATTAGTTATTATTTAGTTGGTCTACTTTCATTGCTGTGGTTTTATTTCCTCTTGTGACAGCTGTTTAACCTTAGGCATACGTCCATGTAGAGCTGTCCTTTAAAATACATTGTAGAGATGGTTTGTGGGAGGTCAATTCTCTAAATTTTGTTCATCTGGGAATTGTTTAATCCCTCCTTCAAATTTAAATGATAATCTTGCTGGATACAGTATTCTTGGTTTGAGGCCCTTTTGTTTCATTGCATTAAATATATCATGCCATTCCCTTCTGGCCTGTAAGGTTTCTGCTGAGAAGTATGATGATAGTCTGATGGGTTTTCCTTTGTAGGTGATGTTTCTTCTCTCTCTGGCTGCCTTTAATTCTCTGTCCTCGTCTTTAATCTTTGCCATTTTAATCATTGTATGTCTTCATGTTGTCCTCCTTGGGTTCCTTGTGTTGGGAGATCTGTGGACTTCCATAGTCTCAGAGACTATTTCCTTCCACAGATTGGGAAAGTTATAAAGCAATTACTTCTTCAAAGACACTTTCTATCCCTTTTTCTCTCTCTTCTTCTTCTGTTACCCCTATAATGTGAATAGTGTTCTGTTTGGATTGGTCACACAGTTCTCTTAATCTTCTTTCATTCCTAGAGATCCTTTTATCTCTCTCTGCCTCAGCTTCTATGTGTTCCTGTTCTCTGATTTCTATTCCATTAACAGTCTCTTCCACCTCATCCAGTCTGCTCTTAAATCCTTCCATTGTTTGTTTCATTTCTGTTATCTCCCTATGGAATTCATCCTTTAGGTCTTGCATATTGCTCTGTAGCTCCATCAGCATGCTTATTACTTTTATTTTGAATTCTTTTTCAGGAAGTTTGGTGATTTCAGTCTAACCAAGCCTTCTGGTGTTTGAGGGTTTTGGACTGCACAAGGTTCTTTTTCCTTTTCATGGCAATGCGAGTGGTTGCCAGTGAGTGGCGCATGTGCCACCTGGGAGAACAAAGTCCGTTCCTGCTTACTGGTCACCTTGCCTGCCTACGTTGTCTGTGCTGGTTAACTGCACACAGGGATCAGCTTCTGGGTTAATCCCTTAAGGTGCCGTGGGTGTGGTGGCCCTTGGGATGGCCTAGGGCACTCACAGGGGATGCAGCCAGCAGTGCTTCTTCTGTTGTGAGAACAAAGCCCCTTTTTAGCTCCCAGACTCTGCACCCCTCTCCGTCTGTGCTGGTCAACCATACACAGGAAGTAGCCTCTGGGTTAATCTCCTGAGCTTCCATTTCAGGATGGCCTAAGGCACTGGCAGGGGTTGCAGGTGAGTGATGTGTGTTTTGCCATGAGAACATAGCCGTTTTGAACCTCCCAGACTTTGTGCCCTTCTTCTCTGCCTGTGCTGGTCAACCACGTGCAGGGGGCAAACAATTATTGAAATGTTATTTGAAAAGTAAATCATAAGGGAGGACAATACAGAATGATGTAAAAACATTGTAGTGGGTGGGAACACAGTCATTTTAACAGCTTTTGTGAGATATAATTTACATGCCATGAATTTTACCCATTTAAAGTATACAAGTCATGTTTTTTTTTAGCATATTTACAGAGTTGTACAACTATCACCACTATCTAATTCCAGAACATTTTCATCACTCCAAAACAAAACCCCATACCCAAGAGCAGTCACTCCCCTTCTTCCCTTCTCTGAAGCCCCTGTGAACCCTGTCTACTTTCTGTCTTCATGAATTGGCCTATTATGGACATTTCATATAAATCAAATCATATAATATGAAGCCATTCATGACCGGCTTCCTTCACTTAGCATAATGTTTTCAAGGTTCATACATGTTGTAGCAGGTATCAGTACTCCATTCTTTTTATGGATAATATTGCATTATATGGATATACAACATCTTGTCTACCTATTTATCAGCTGATAAACATTTGGGTTGTTTCTACCTTTTGGGTAATGGTAATAAAGCTGCTATGAACATATACAACTGTTTGGATGGATATATGCTTTCAATTCATTTGAACATATACCTAGGTAAGAAGCTGCTATATGCTTGCACCTATATATCTAAGAGTGAATTGCCATGTTTAGCTCTTTGAGGACCTCCCAGGGTTCTTTCCAAAACAGGTGCAACACTTTCCATTCCCCTCTGCATTTTACGAGGGTTCTAATTTCCCAACATTTTTGTCAACATTTGTTATTCTCATAATCATTATCATCATCATTATTATTGCCATCCTAATAGGTATCAAGTGGTATCTCATTATGGTCTTGGTTTACAATTCCCTAATGTCTAATGTTATTGAGCATCTTTGCATTTGCTTATCTTCTTTAGAGAAATATCTACTCAAATCCTTAGCCCATTTTAAAAATTGGGTTGCTTTTTCATTATTAGTTTGTAAGAGTTCTTTATATATTCTTCATAAATCCTTTATTAGATATGTGATTTTCAAACATGCTCTCCCAATCAGTAAGTTGGGTTTTCACTTTTTTGATTGTAAAATTTGCAGCAAAAAAGGCCTAATTTATGTCCTATTACATGGTCTACTCTGGAGAATGTCTCATGATCACAAGAGAAGATTTCTTGTTCTATTGTTAAGTGGAGTACTCAATTATATCAGATCTAGCTGTTTTACAATGTTATTAAACTCTTCTATTCCCTTGTTTGATCTTCCGTCTAGTTCTATATAATGGATAGAATTTTCCAACTATTATTGTTGAAATATTTCTCTCAGCTTCATTTATTTTAGACTCTGTTGTTAGGTGTATATATGTTTATAATTGTTATATCTTCTTCATGAATTGACCCATTATTACTACAAAATGTCCTTTATCTCTACTAGTATTTTTACCTTAAAGCTTATTTTGTCTGACAGTAGTAGGAACCACTCAGGCTCTCTTTTGATTATGGTTTGCATTGAGTATCTTTTCAAGTCTTTCAATTTTAACCTACTTGTGTCTTAGATTCTAAAGTAAATCTCCTGTACACAGCATATATTTATATCTTATTTATCCATGCCAACAATTGCTAATTTTTCTTTTGATTTTATTCCCATTTACTATTTTTTAAGTTTATTTTGATATCATTAATCTACAATTAAATGAGTAATATTATGGTGATTACACTACCCCCTTCATCAGGTCCCCCCCCCCGCCAACCCCATTGCAGTCACTGTCCATCAGCATAGTGAGGTGCCATAGAGTCACTACTTGTCCTCTCTGGGTTGTACAGCCCTCCCCGTGCCCCCCGAACATTACATCTGCTAATCGTATTGTCCCTTATTATTGGTATAGTTGTTACCTCTTCCATTTTGCTTTTTGTTTTCTGTATTTCTCATTACTACTTTGTTCCTCTGTTCCTCCTTTACTATCACCTCTTGTTCAAAAGTAGGTATTTTCACTTCGAATCACTTTTGAATCAATAATTCAAAAAGATACATGCACTCCTGTGCTTATCGCAGCACTATTTACAATAGCCCAAATATGGAAACAACATAACTATTGATAGATGAATGGATAAAGAATATGTGGTACATATATACAATAGACAATTACTCAGCCATGACAATATTTCATTCTTGCCACATTTGACAACATGGATGGTCCTATAGGGTATTATGCTAAGTGGAATAAGTCAGACAAAGAAAGCCAAATACCATATAATTTCACTTATATGTG
>JAVSCE010006350.1:0-164341 GCA_032199065.1 Smutsia gigantea | reverse complement strand
TAGGGAAGTCTCTCCACCTCTCCGCTGTTGAAAGAAAGTACCTGGCCCGCAGGGTCGTGGTGGAAGTGAATTTAGCATTAAAATAGTATTTGTTTTGCTTTTAGATACACCATCTCAGCCAATTTTTACAACCTATTTTACTGACGGCAAACTGTGGCTAAGAGCGGACCAACACTTTGCGTAACCTGTGCGATTTCAAGTAGTCTGACGTCGTGAAAGTTAAACTTCAAACTAGGCATCTTCTCAGAGGCACCACCAGTACCCCTCCGAACATCCAAACCATTTTCCCTGTCTGACAAAAGCCCCTTCTACTGTGCCATGACTGAATCTGGCTTTTAGCATATTCACTGGCATATCCAGCTGGTCCCTAGTGTGGCCTTTACACCCTTGCACGTGCTGTACCTCTACTTGGAAAGCTTCAGGTCTCAGCTCGGGACCTTTGCTCTGAAAGGCTGCCTCCTGACCTACCTTTTAGCTTGTCACTCTATTGATAGCTTCTGTACTAAGATGACTATTTTTATTCTTTCCTTGTTATTTTCTGTCTCCATCTCCAAAATGTGACCTGGGTGAGGGCAAGGACCTTGTCCTCACTACTTTTGTGTTCCAGCGCTTAGGACCGGGAGCTTGCTGTGAAAGAGCAGCTCATAATTTAGTCATTTGCCCTTACAGACACTTTGAAAAGCAGTTCAGCAGCTTTGTATAGTGAAACATTTACCATGTGCCCCAGCAAGACCACTCCTATGTATTCACCCCAGTGAAATTAAAACTTACGTTCACAAAAGCTTGTACGTGAATCTATGTAGTAACTTTATTTGTAATTGCTCCAAGCTGGAAAACAACCCATATGCCCCCCAGTAGGCAGGTGGGTATGTGGCCGGGCAGCTGCGTCTGGAAGGTCTCTCCCTGTGCGCTAGGTGAGCTTCAACTTGGACAGGGGCAGGTTCTTGACTCTGAAAGAGACTTTCTTGAGCAGGTCGGAAGAATGTATGTAAAGAAGGAATTCATTAGAGCAAGAGTAGTAATGAATGGCAGCGGCCTTGCAGGCAGCTGAGGGCATGAAAGTGCAGAGAGAGGGAGCAGGAGCTTGCTGAACTTCTCGGCGTTGGGTAATCTCCCTTGTCAGCTCCTGAAGCCAGGGTCACCTGGCATCCCATGTCTGCTTGGATATGCACAGTGTGGGGCTAGCTTCTACCACCCCAGGATTTGGGGGAGCCACGGGGCAAAGGATGAAGTGAGATTATGTTCCAAGAACTTCCCAAAGGCAAAGAAAAGAGATTTTCAGGTAGGCTTTTAAGGAGCATGATCGTAAAGCTGCAGTCCTGTCCAGGTCACCCAGGTGACAGGAACTTACAAGCTCCACATCAGAGCTCTCAGCAGCCTCTCCCTATTTATCTTAAGTAGGACAGAGTGACACTCAGAGAAGGGTGAGTGCAGGCAACCTCAGAGAGGATGTGTGCCTAAGGGTTTGGGGTCCTGGGTTTTATAGGTTTTTAAGGATTTTTCAGGAATGTGACAAAGGGCAAGGGGTGAAGACTTGTTAAGTGGTCTCAAGATCCTTACCTCTGGTGAGAGACACCATGTCTCTTCTATTATCAGTCCTCCAGCTAATTTGGCTAAATAAATGTATGGATACGGTACCTCCCCAGGACAGTGACTTCTCTCTGGGTGTACTATCAGTTAAGACTGCTTTGCTTTAAGGTGGGTTGTTGTCTGTTTATACTAAAGAATACATTAGGAATCTCAACTCCCTGGGTTTTAAAATGGAATCTTAGCCTTAAGATGGAATTTTTCCTGCTTTTACTGTATCTCGGCTTTTTTGGGGAAACTAATAATGATGCTTGTCTCCTGTCTCTGCCCTCCATCAGGTAAGCAAACTGTGTGCTATCAGTTCAATGGAACATTACTCAGCAGTAAAAACGAGTAAACTGATACAAATACATCTTAAAGCATTATGCAAAGTGAAAGCCAGACACAAAGGCTATATATTTTATGATTTCATTTGTAAGAAATTCTGAAAAATGATTTCTGTAGGGACCAAAAACACATCAGTGGTTGCCAGGTGCCAGCTCGGTGGGGGCGGGAAATTGATAACTAAGAGGCTTGGGGGAATTTTGTGGGGCAGTAGACTGTTCTAGATCTTGACTGTGGCTGGTGGTGGTTCTTATGGGTTGAGTTTATTCTTGTCAGCCTTTGTCCCAAGTAGAACAAAGAACTGAAAGGCAGGGACACAGCAGTGAAGCAGAGGGATGGTAGATAAAGGCACTGAACTTTTAGGGGAGGATCTATTTATCACCACCTAGGGGGGAGGCACTTCCTTTGATTGACAGGGAGGCCATTTGATTGACAGCTCTAGTTCCACACCCATTCCTCTTGGTGCCCAGCCTTTTCTCAGACCCCGGGTGGGGTGGGGAATGACGCAAAATCACAATTTTAATGAGATTATGAGGTGTAGTTTGGGCAGTTTAGTTTGGTTCGATTGTGCCTGTGTTGGGACCTGGTTGGGACTGGTTTGGTCTGGTCCCTATAGCAAGAAGTTATCTCCAGGAAAGGCCTTTGTTGTCTTCACAAAGGACCCCCTACCTGGGCAGAGTTTGGGCAGTCTTTTTTCCGTGAACCTTATCTTCCCCTTACCCTGCTGCTCACGTCTATCTTTCCACCTAACAATCCCCCTCAAGCAGTTGGGACCCAATTCTTTGGCACTGGCGCGACGACCGCTCTGGCTGCTTCCTGCTGAGGGAGGGGCGGTGCACATGGACTGGGTCCCAATACTTGCTGTCAGTTGAGGTTTGGGGTTTACGACTGGTTGGTGAAGGCCTGTCGGTCCCAAGATCTGGACATTATGCCCAGATTAAGGTTCTAGTGGATCTAGAGGTCCCATACACATGGTGGGTACGAGGTCTAATGCTCTGCAGTTTTGAAGAGCCACCAACAACTGGGTGTGGATGGCTCCAAAGCCCTGTCAAGGCAGCAGCTATCTGATGGACATTCTATTCCCTGGGATAATTGGGATGGAATCCCTAGGGAGGAGCCTCCAGTGTCTGCCCCTGCAGTTCCCAGGAGAGCTGCGAGCCCTACTGCTGGTGGGAGAAGGGATATCACCAGGGAAGGATGTATTGGCAATAGCTAAGGATGTGTCTGTTCCTGTAAAACCCAAATAATAGTATCTAGTCTACCCCGGAGGGAGCTTCAAATAGGCTCTCTGTCCACACACCCAGTGTAGTCCCTAAGAGGCGGGCAGATGGGCAGTGAAAGAGGCAATGGACCGGGGAGTGAAGGGCAGAGAGGTTGGCTCACCGATAAGTCCCAAGACAGTGCAGACCCTTGAGGAGAGCAGTCTGGAGATGGAAGTCAGAGCAGAGTCGGTAGCCCCGACCACTGGTGCCCTTGGCTCCAGGCCAGTGACGGTGATCTCCTGCAGTGGGGCCCACTGGAGGGGGCCGTGTCAGTCCTGATTGAGCAGCTGCAGGTATTCAAACACCCCCCTCCCTTCAGTTTGAGGGACAGAAGACAGCCCAGTGCCCTGCCTTTCCACATGTTGGACAGGCGGTGACAGGTGGCCTCTTTGGGGACATTCTTCAGTCCAGTGTCCTACCCAGTGGCAGATATGGCACCTTGTGGAGCCATCCTTGGGTGTGGCTGGAGCACCCATAGGCTGCCCTCGGCCCTGTAGGGCCACCATCATCTGGGCATGTCTAGCCTCTCTTTGCTGTTCCTCCTTCTGAGCCCCGGCCTCCACAACCTGCTCTCGGTTGTAAAACAACGAGGCTGCTGTGGTAAGCATGTCATCTATCGTGTGCCTGGACTCCTGAACTACTTTGTGGAGTTTCCTCCTAATGTCTGGTACTGACTGGGTCAGAAATCTCTTTCAGGATGACCCTGCACTCATATGAGTCCAAATTTAGATTGGTATGTTTACTGAACGCCTCTTAAAGCCTTTCTAGAAAAGCAGCGGGTTCTCAGTGGGCTCCTGGGTCACAGCAGAGACTTCCGTACAGCTGACGACCTTCTGCCTGCCGGCCTTAAGCCCAGCCTTTATGCAAATCAAATAATGGTCCCGAAACCAGTGCTGGTCAGATTATAGTCCCATCTGGGATCCTTAGAGGGGACAGTTGTGTCCCCTGTGGGATAATTAGAATCTGTTAGGTGTTGCCCATTTGCAAATTTCTTTGCCTCTTGAGTTACTCTCTCTAATTCTGTGTTTGTAAGCGTCTGAGTCAGGATGACCTAGAAATCTCTCCAAGTCAGATCATAGGCAGCTGTTACATATTAGAAACTCCCTATATAACCATCAGGATGGTCAGTGTAGCTTCCCGGGTCTATTTTTTTTTATTACAATTTTTTTGCTAAGGTATTACTGATATACACTCTTATGAAGGTTTCACATGAAAAACAATGTGGTTACTCCGGGTCTGTTTTAAGTTGTTTAAGTTCAGTGAGAGAGGACTTATGGACAAGCGGGGGGCCAATTCCCCTGCTGCCTCCACAAGGGGGCAGACCCTCTGCGGAGGTAATGGTTGCTGTCCCATGGTGGGGTGGCCCTCCAGATCAGGGGAACATCTGGGGACATCAGGGAGACCTGGAATATGGGAAGATTTAGGAGTAGCAGGGTATTTGGGTGGGGTTGACGGCCCCAGGGTGTTGCAGTCTGATGAAGGCCCAGGGTAAGGGGGCAAAGGGGGATACAGTAGAGGTTTCTCTGAGGGCACTGGCTTGTTTGGATCCCTGCCCTCTGTAAAAAGCTTAGGTTCCGGGGTGTCACCCCCTGTGGAGGGCACTGGCTTGCTTAGACCTACACCTTTCACAGAAGGCTTAGGTTCTGGGGTGTCTCAGGGGAGGTCTGAAGGGAGTAGAGCCAGTGTTATTAGTTTGCATTTATGGAACAGATCTCCACTCTCCCAGAGAAAGGCCTGGACATAGGGGACCTCTGGCTATTTACCATGCCATCTGCAGAATAGGTCTAACTGCAGGATGGTATGGTAATTTAGGTTCCTTTCTGGGGGTCAAGTTTCCCACTGGGGAGTTTGTATTGGGATCAGGCTGTCATGCATAAATTTGAGCCTTGGTCTCCTCAGGGTCTGGGGGTCAAAGCATTCCCAGTATTGAGGATGCAACCCGAGGGGCTATCGCAGGGAGTCGAGTGTCGGTTCCCTATCTAGAATGGATGGGAAGAAGGACTAGTGAGTGAGAAAGCCCAGCATCCTGAGGTTGTCACTCAGTGGCCTAGTATTCATCTAGCATCAAACAGCGCATTGGAGCCATGTCTCCACACACTGTGTTTGTGACAGCCAGTGGAATGGTACCTTTTCACTGCCGTCGGTTCCCATGTATCTAGATTAGGGCAAGGCTCAGGATCAAAGATGGAGATTCCAAGTGGGGCCTCTTGGACATCCCCACGGTGGGGGGCCATGTCAAGAATCTGGCATACCCTAGTCTTTGAAATCTGGAGGGACAGCACCCCCATGGGGTAACACTCCTGGCTCCAGGATTCCCTAGTGACCTCACACATTAAGCGGAAGCATTGCCCTGAGCGGGTGGCCCCTGTGACTGTTTGCCCTTATCAGAAGGGGCAGGGGTGGAGCTACCTCCAATCATATGCACAGGAAATGGGAGAATAGGATTCTAGTGATCTTCAAGGTAACTTTGGTCTTTACACCTGCTGAGTCTCTATTGATCAAGGTTTTGTCAGCGGCTACAGGTGCCAGGGTAAAGGAAGAGGAGGAGGTGGCTCTCAACTGAGCCCCAGAGTCAGCAAAACACATAGAAGGCGGGTTCTGGCCAAGCTAGCCTCCTGGAGATGGGAGAGCCTCGTCAGGGGACAATACGAGGAGGCCTGAGTCAAGGTCTGGAACGAAGAGAGAGCATTAAACTAGTTGGAAAGATAGTCTCCGGCTGCCTTGCGCTAAGGCAGCTGTGGGGAAAGAAACTGCCTCGCTGAGGAAGAGGTCTTGGCCCTAGACTTTGTTGCTCCCACAGACGCCTGCTAGGCTGGAGCCGAGGGTTCGCGATGGGAGGGCGGAGTCAAGCCAGACCGGAAAATCCCATCGAAGAGTAAACGTCTCTGTTCCTCTCTAAATGGAAAATAGAGCAAACAGAGGCAGGGGCAGACGCGTCCATCTAAGCGCAAAAGGGACAGAGGATCTTAGAATCAAGGCTAGTGAGAAGGCTGTCCGCTCCCTTGGGGAGCCGTTGGTGAAGGACAGAGTTCCCTTGGGGAGCCGTTGGTGAAGGACAGAGTGAAGGGGGACATCTCGGACTGCCCTGGGCGACACTCCCGAGGACCCCGTCCTGACCCGCCTCCTACGGAGGAGTTCCCGCACGCCTGGCACACGTGGGTGCTGCCTCCAGCCGGTCCTGCGCACCTCTCACGGGCTGAGGGGGTCGTGAGATGGGGTCTCTGTAGGGTCGTCCCAATTAGCCGACCGGTAGGTAACACAAGTGAGGAGTGGGGGGGTAAAGAAATGCAGCGAGTAGGAGAAATTTGAGAACACAGAAAAGGAAGGGAAGGATTCCCAGAGAATAGGGAGATAGTGCGTGCCCCCAGCCAGGGGGCGGGGCACACGCGGCTTACCGGGAGTGGCTATGCCGAGACTCGGCGCCAAATATGTTAGGGATTGAGTTCTTTCTCCTCGGTTCTTGTCCCCGCAGCAACAAAGAATTGAAAGGCAGAGACACAACAGCGAAGCAGAGGGAAAGTTCTACTTGACTGCGCCAGACCGAAGGTAGACGAAGGCGCTGAACTTTTGGGGGAGGGCTTGTCACCACCTAGCTGGGAAGCACTTCCTTTGATTGACAGGGTGAGGTCATTTGACTGACAGCGCTAGTCCTCCGCCCATTCCCTTTTGTGCCCAGTTCTCTTCCCAGACTGCACACAGGAAAGTCCGTGGCAGGTGGGCGGAGCAAAACCACAGTTTTATTTTTAAAGATTATTAGAAGGTGTGGTTTGGGAGGCTCTTAGTTTTGTTCGATTGCGCCTGCGTTGGGACCTGGTTGGGACTGATTTGGCCTGCTCCCAATAGGCAAGAAGTTACCTCCCGGCGAACCCTGTGTTGTCTCCACGTGGATACAGAATTTGGGCAGTTTTTTTTTCCTTGAACCTTATCTTCCCCTTTCCTCGCTACTCATGTCTGTCTTTCTACCTAATATTTCTAACAGGCGTCACACAACTCCATACAAATTTACATTTGTCAAAATACGCAGAACTAGATAACTAAGATTCACAACCAACTCATTACCTCACAGCGTTTTCATTCCATTGGGGGACACAGAGAGTAAACAAAAAAGTAGAAGCAATAATACAACTGTTAGGCAGAAGAATAGATATGAGCTGCGTGGAAAGAGAATAAAGCCAGTAAAGCCCCCAAGAAGGGACTCAAAAGAGTTAGCCAGTTAAAACTAGAGAGCCAGAAAAGACACAATTTATCAGTTAAAGCTTGAAAGGCCAGGAGGAACTTGGCCTGGAACCTTTGAATATTCCCCAGATAAGGAAAAGTATCGGAGCACAGCCCATGTCCTCATTGTGTCAATTAGATTATGCCATTGTAAGATTCACTTTAGCCTGCTAAAAGGCCCAGCTTATTCTTTAACTTTACCTATATGCTGTATTTTCCTCCTCCAGCTCCTAATCAAGTTATCTGCAACCTGGGCAAGAGACGAGCATCATAATTAATTTAGCACAAGCCCGGCTATAAACAGCATAGTAAAAACAGGAAAGATTCCAGCTTAAAGCTAAAATTGCATTTTAAACCCAGGAAGTTAAGAAGTAAGATTCTTAACATTCTCTTTAGCAGACAATAAACTCAGCCCACTGTCAGGGCAGGGCAAGTGGTTTTGATTGATACGCTCCCAGAGGGAAGCTGCTTTCCTGGGAAGGAATCAGAGTAGTAAATTTCTTGTGTTAAATTAATTTTGCAGAATTACCTGGAGGACTATAAGAGACTTAATGTCTCTCTTCAAAGATAAACATCTTGGGGCCACTTAACAAGTCTACACTCCCTACCCCTTTGTCACATTCCTGAAAAATCCTTAAAAGAGGGAACCCCCAACCTTTTAGCACACACCTCTCTCTGAGGTCACCCGTTTCTAAGTGTGTAGCCTTAAATAAAACTTAAACCTTCCAGCACCTCTTCTCTGAGGTAGCCCATACTCCCCTTTCTCCAAGTGTGCACCTTTTTGCCTTAAACTTATCACTGCTCAACTTCTAACGTTTTGTCTCTGCACTTTTCCAGTGGTGTCTTTGTTACTTTGCTTTTTCATTCTAGTCCTTGGGATTTAAACTCAAATCTTCACTCTCTCTGTCCTGTTTCAGATAAGTAGGGAGGGGCTGCTGAGAGCTCAGAGCTTGGCTTGTAAATGACCCTCACCTGGATGATCCGGATGGCACTGCAGCTTACAGTCATGCTCTTTAGGAGCCTGCCTTGACGTCTCCTTTCTTTGCGTCTAGGAAGTTCACAGAACATAATCACTCCATCCAGTGCTCTGCAGCTCCCCCAAATCCTGGGGTGGGAGGGACTCGGTTCTCACGCTGTGCAGATCTAAGCGGACGCTGGACACCAGGTGACGCTGGCTGTAGGAGTTAGCGGGGGATGTGCTCCATGCTGAGTAGCAGTTCAATGAACTTATCATTCTGTTCTGCAACTCTCTGACACTCTTGCTTTAATAAATTTCTTCCTCACCTTGTACTCTGACTTCCCTGTGTCTCTGAACTGACTTCCTCCCAACAGAACCTAACATTTATTTGAAGCACAGAGGCATTTCTCACACATCCTTTCATTTAATTCTCATGGTGCTCCAGTGGCATAGGTTTTATGGTCCCCACTGAGGCAATTCAAGCCCAGAGAGGTTAAATGACCTGTAGGCGACACATAGCTAGAGTGGAAGAGACAGAAAAGGGAGCCACCGGGTCAGACTGCAGAACTCGTGCTGAACTACCTGCCACAATATGTTAGTGGCTCAATTCTCAAGTTTTAACCCCCAGGGGGAGGAGACACCAAACAGCAGCTCCCCAACACGGATGATCGTCAACACTGGCACAACAGTTACTCCGAAACACTGTAATGCTTGCAATGCGCCCTGAAGGCCAACAGATAGCGCCATGAGACCGCCCGCTACCCTCTTTTGCGCATTCGTCTGCATTTCCTAGCTTGCAGCCGGGACCTACCCGGAAGCAGTGCTGCGATCGGGGGTGAGTGTTCCCTTTCCTGCCAGCCCATTATAACGTTGTTGCAGGACCGGAGCTTCGCTAGTGCCATCATAGATTTTAATGAGAATACTCGCTATGCTGACCCCACGCACGTGTTACAAATTCGTGTTTTCCATCAGAATCTGGCGTGTATGTATAACCACGTTTAACTGGTTTATATTTCAATTCTGAATCCTATCTATTTCAAGATCACTATACTTATTTCAGTACAAGGGTGGGAAGGCCGGTTATAGGTGAAGTGGACAGAGTCACTGCTTTTATGAATGACTTTGGGCAAACCCTTCGCCTTCTCCCGGTATCAGTTTTCCTACCTGTAAAATGACGGTTTGGATTGTAGTTTCCAACTTTTTCGGTGGCATGTGAATTCTCGGGAAGGGGAGGGCGGACCCCTTTAAAAATTCAGGGGTTTGGGGGTGCAGGGCAGGTATTTGGGTTTTTGCAAGCTAGCCAGCTGGTTCTGGTGCATAGCCAGGCTCCCCCCACCCCACCCCCGAACTCCCACCCCACCCCGGCCCCCAGATCATCCCAAGGAACCCTTCCATTTTCTTTTCCTCTACTTCCTTTCTAGGACATGGTGTTAAACTTTAAAATAACTTAAAAACAGTGAGGAGGAATACTGCTGTGGGACTTTTCTGCACCAAGCAGGTTTTGCACCTGGGGCAGAGCCTGTGCAAGACCTCTCGAACCTCTCTTATTGGCAGCCAGGTCTTTGCTCTGTGGAGACAAGATGGACAGATTCCTGGTGAAGGGAGCTTTCGGGGGCCTTTGGAGAAGGACGGAACAGGAGAATTCTGGAGAAGGCCCAGCAGAGTTGGGAGGAGATGAGGAAAGCAGCAGGAAACGGCCCAGGAGAGAAACCCCACGGGATGGGAATGGAACTGACTTAGCAGGCCCCAGCTGGCAGCGCATTCGAGCTGAGGGTCTGGACTGCGATTACACAGTCCTGTTTGGCAAAGCTGAAGCAGACAGGATTTTCCAAGAGTTGGAGCAAGAAGTGGAATATTTTACAGGTAAGCCTAGGATGGAGGGGTGTGGGTTGAAGGCTTGGTTGACAAAACTAGTGGTCTGTGTTTGCAGAAATGTGAAATCAGGAGCCATTAAATATTGATGAGTCCTTTAACTGAGTCAACACTTATTCTCTGGGCATCTCTGGGCCAAGCATCTTGCTAGGCGCTTGGGATACAAATTTGGAAAAAAACAGGATTGCCATGCCTGGCCTGCCAGGAGCTGGCAGGTGAGAGTGAATTGCTACCTGGCTACTGATTGCATCATCTGGGAAGGTTAGAAAACTACTAGGTTCTACCCAAGAGCAGTTGAATCAGAATAGCTGGGGATACAGCCTGGGCGTCAGTGTTTTGGGAAAGCTCCCAGGGGATTCTAATGTGCAGCCTGGGCTGGGAAGCACTGGTACAGCAGGAGAGATGGCAGATAGCCAGGTAATTCCTGTGCGGAGGGGTTCTCAGCATCTCCTGGAGGACTTGCTCCTTTTTGATCCTGAATACTGAGGAAGCAGGTGTGGAGAACTCACCTGCCTGGTTTTCTGAGCTGCCGTGTTTCATCTGCACAGGTGCACTGGCCAGGGTCCAGGTGTTTGGGAAGTGGCACAGTGTCCCAAGGAAGCAGGCGACATATGGCGATGCTGGGCTGACCTACACGTATTCAGGCCTTACTCTGTCTCCAAAGCCCTGGGTCCCAGTTCTAGAGCACATCCGGGACCGGGTTTCTTTGGTGACTGGAAAGACCTTCAACTTTGTGCTTGTCAACAGGTGATGTCCTGTTTTGTTTTGTTTTTTAGGCCACTGGACTGAATTTAATAACTTACCTCTTGCAAGAGGAAGAGGTTAGGGTTCCACCATATTTTACTCATTTGTACAACAAAGAGTTCTTCGGTTTGCCAGGGATGTAGTACACATGAGCATTCACTCTTGGAGCTCATGTGCAGTGGGGGTGAGGGTTGTTTGACCGATGAGCAGTTGAACAAAACAATTTCAGGTGTAGATGAGCATCTTGAAGGAAATTAAACAGGCTAATTTGACTAAGAATGGCTGGAAGGGAGGGGTCTGGGTTTCTCAACAACAGCACTATTGGTGGCTTCAGCCAGATAATTAATTCTGTGGCATGGTGGGATGTGAAGCATATCCCTGCCTGGCCTCCCCACTCTAAAAGCCAGCAGCACCTCCTCCCCCAGTTATAGCAATCAGAATGTCTCCAGATATTGCCTGCTGTTCTTGAGGGGTCAGAGCACCCTACTTAACAACTCTGGGTTTAGAGGAAGGTGGTTAGAGGAGAAGCCCATAACTATGGAGAAAGAGCACGGGCCACACAGACTTGCGAAGAATAGAGGGGGCATGGACTATGGAGCAGAAACCCCGGTATTACTGGAAAGCAATGAATGAGAGAGAGGGGTATGGCATGAGCTCAGACCAGACCCTGCAGGAAATACAGATTTTACTTAACTGGAGGGAGAAACCATTTTATGTGATATAAGTTTAACATATGAACCAGAACTAGAAAATGTGTTTTTGGCTTGTATTGGTGTTAGGTTTTCAAGGATCAAATAGGACTAGATAAAAAAGTGAAAATGGCTTGGTTCAGGATTGGCTCATGTGTAGAACTGGAAAAGGGCCTCTAGCTCCTGGAGAAACATGGCAGGGACACTCACAGCACCTTCCAGACTGTAAGAAATTGAGGATTCTGCAGTGTTGGTGCATTTCAGCAGAGGGCTGTTTTCTAAACCATGCTGTTCTCACTGCAGGTATAAAGATGGCTGTGACCACATTGGTGAGCATCGTGATGATGAAAGAGAACTGGCTCCGGGGAGCCCCATCGCCTCTGTCTCCTTTGGGGCCTGCAGAGATTTCTTCTTCCGGCATAAGGATTCTCGAGGGAGAAACCCCTCCAGGAGGGTGGAGGTGGTCAGGCTTCAGCTGGCCCACGGAAGTTTACTTATGATGAACCCCCCGACCAACACTCACTGGTACCACAGTCTCCCTGTCCGAAAGAAGATTCTGGCTCCACGGGTCAATCTGACATTCCGTAAAATTCTGCCTACTAAAAAGTAAAAACATTTTTCACATTGTGTATTTCTCTCCTTCCCTCTCTACTCCCAAGAGGGAGCTGGCCTTCCTTTTACCAACAGGGAACATAGAAAAGGTTTAACCCAAGAGTAGGGCTTATAACACAACAATGCAGAATTCAGAAAGAGGATGTTTGTATCCAATCAGTAAATTATGAAAGAAAACCAGTTGCTTTTTTCCTAACAAAGAGATCCTTTTATTGCTATAATACACAGCAGATACAAAAGGTACCTTTAGCAAATACATAAATCAGCAGTTCCTATGGTATAAACTACTAGTTTAACTTAGGTCTTTGCTAAAAGAAGCTACCTTGTAAATAACTTAAAAGTAGAAATAAGATTATTTGGCTGCTACTTGACGTCTAATAACTTACGAAATGAGGAAGTCAGCTTTTAGTCAGGTTAACAGACTTTGCACATATTATCATTCACATTTACAACCTTGGCTCAAACCCTGGCCTCTGACCAAAGAAGTTCAAAGGATTACCCCTTTCCTGGCAGCCACCTCTCTTCAGTGGCAGATTTCAAAGAGTAAAGCAATGCAGAATAGCAGTAACTCAAAGCTACAGCTTGGCAATGCAGTTTAAGGTCACACAACTGGGCATTTGTTCCACCAGACTCGGGTCAGACAGGTACGCTGATTTCAGCCTCAAAGCCAGGGTCTACAGGGGAATCAGGAAGGGACATCAGCAGCGAACATTCAGATGCTTCAAGCTACAACCTTCTCTGATGTCTGTGGCCTGGATAACCTTCATAGTATGTTCTACAGGTAGAGTTTTGAGTCCCCAGGAGGCATGCTGGACCCAGTGGAATGGTGATCACCTGGGCCTCTGGGGCTTTTTTCAGCTGACACTGAGGCATCGTCTTGAGGTGTCCGCCAGCTCGCCCCAACAGAGGAAGCAGGGTTCTTAGCCTCACCTCAGGTGACCTTTTGGATAGGTCTACTCCTTTCTCTCTGAAGAGACAGTTTGAATTTGTTTTGTTTTGTTTTTAATTTTAAAAAGCCTAGCTAAAAGCATAGATACTACTGTGTCATCAAAATGCCTTCGGCCCTGGCCTGCACTCAGGAGACTTATTTGAAAAAGAAAGACAGTGCTCACCCAGTCTTTCTGTATTAGGCTACTGGAAATGAACAGACATTCCAAGGTGGGTCTGTAAGAAAATGATACTAAGTATCAAACGTAGTAATATGTTTTAAATAAGAATGAAAAATTTCTTCTATTTTGTGGAAATGGCTGGACTTTGGTATCATGAATTCTAACTCTTCACTTTACAAATGAGGAAAGCCAGGTCCAGAGAGGCTGCAGCCCCAATGTCAGCACCCTTCCTTCCCAATCCAGCTGTCAAACCAAGGCAGGGCTGTCTGTGTACACAGCCCTGGCTTCACCTGTAAACCTGAAGAGCTCTCCATGGGCAATAAGTTAAGAGGTGAGAAAAACCACCCAGTGGATCTCTGTGGGAGAAAGGGCTTCCTACAGAGCAATTTTAGGTGTTGTGATACTGCTCAATTCTGACTGTTCACACAGTTTTATAATACATAATCATGTCTCAGTGCAGTAAGTAAAAGATAACGCAGCAAGTCAGGGATCGCTTAGAATTGACAAAGTAGTGAAAGGATGTCCCCAAGGAGCAGATCTGGCAGGTGAGCTTTTACTACATACAAAGAATTGAAAGATTAGAAAAAGACATACAAAAGGGAGGGCAGGTATTCTTTAGGCATCTATTACCTGCGCTCTGCCAGCCAGTGAGTACCTCGGGAGGAATGGAGTGTTTCAAAAATTGCTTATATGACTCTTGGATACTGTGTATTTTCCAGAATGGATGTGCTACAAAAGCAACTGAAAGTGAAAGGCACTTTTTCTTCTCAATTGTTGCCTTTAATTATTTTACTAACTCTTGTCAACAATTTTTATGGGTCTACTTATTAAAAATAAGAGATCTATGCTGAAACATCTGAGGATTGGATAAAGTTAACTCCCTTCTGAGGACACCTAACATATTAGAATATAAAAAAGGTGGCTTCCAGAGTCTGATTTCTTTTAATTACCTGTTTCAGGTGAGTTAAAAGACACTCTGGACACAATGAATGCCTTCCCAACACGATGAGGACACCTTCCAGTGCACACCAGCCCAGCTGCTCAGAGAGCCTCATTTGGTTTGAAATGGGACCACGGGCTACCGTATGCAGCCTGCTCTTAGGACAAACCAGGAGGCTGAAGGGCTCTAGTGAGGTTGCTTGCACACACACACACGTGTCTGGTTTTGCCTTTTTCCTGGCCAGTTTGGACCGTGCCATCAGCTCTAGCTTTGGGGCTGGGGCAGAATCATTCTTCAGACTTGTACTCTGGACTCTGGTGCTGCATCTTGGACAGAACCCGTTCGTAGAACAGTAGGTAAGCACTGGACGACAGGACCTCCTGCAGGCTAGCTTTGCGGACAGTGTCATCAGAAACCCATAGCCACTGGTTGCTGGTTGAGAGAGGGTTCTTGGCTGAAGGTGGAGACCGTCGGTAAGTCACAAAATGTCCAGAGTGCATGTCTCCATGGTGGACGACAACTGCCATCAGCCGGAATAGGTATGTAGAGGAGCTGAGCAGTAGGAACAAATGCCAGTGGTTTACAAATACAACAAAGAAGGTTTATAAGCAAAACGAGAAATGAAAGATTCCTAGTTGTTCAACAACAGGGGACTGATGCAGTGGTACATCCAGACACCTGAACACTATTCAACCATTAAAATACTGATCAAGATGTCCATTCTGTAAGTATATGAATATTGTATAGTATGCGTACACCCACACAACTTCACCGAGTTGAAAACCTTAAAGATTTAACTAGTCATCTCTAGGTGGTTTTCCCAAGACATTAAAAAATTTCTCCTTCATGCTTCATTTATATATAGGTTCATACATATCTACACACATACACATAACATATACATATTTAAATTTTATGAGCTTTTATAATCCTTATTTTTAAAGTGGTTTACACTTTGGACAAAACTGGGAACGTGTGATAGTAAAGTTCCACTTTAAAAGGGAAGAAAACAATTTCTGCAATGTCGCTTATTTCTGTGAAAAGCTGATTTTGGAAATCAAAAGAAACTGCAGCCTGCAATGAAGAATGTGCTTCCAAAGAGCAGCTTACCTGTAGTCGGGAACAACCGGGAGGGGGAAGGGCATCGGGGCTGGCAGGGCAGGCAGCAAAGGTGGGGAGCGGGCGCCATTCATAAAAATGTGTGTTTTGGGGCCCCCTGGGTGACTCAGAACTGCAAGAGAAAAAAGGCCAAGGCAGTTAAAATTAGGAGTGGCTTTGAGGAAACAAAACATGACTTTGATTGCCTTGAAATTTAACTCCCTGTTAATGCTACAGAACAAAAACAAGTATTTCACTTTGGTTACATTAATTCATAAAATTTCCTGCCTTTGTGCCCCTTTCTTAATCCCAAATAGCAAAAGTATATCTAGCTCCTGGCCTACTGCTCGCTTTGTGAATCTTTGAGATTCTTACCCGTTTGCTAAAGACATGTTGGAGTTAAGCAATAGTTAATTTACTGGCATTTTGACCTAACCCAAGGCTTCTCACCCATAACACTGTTGCCATTTGGGGCTGGTTAACTGTGGTGGGGCCACCCTGGGCACCCTAGGATGTTTAACAGCTTCCCTGGCCTCCACCCACTAGATGCCCGTCATACCCCTTTCCCAGTTGTGACTACCAAAAGGATCACCAGCCATTGCCCAATATCCCCTGGGGGGCAAAACTCCCTGCTCAGAACCACTGACCTAAACAATCTCTCTTCTTTAATTATCGGCTTCTAAGGAACATCAGCATGTACTGGAGTTACTGTCTATGGGTGTAGATAAAATAATTAAGGAGATATTCACAGATCTTTTCAAGTGTTGTATGTGGGGAACTTTAAACAACAGGCAGGTCACTGCTGGCCTCTTCAACCGTGGCTGCTGTGCTGTGAGCATGAGCAGGCCGGCCACCACCCAGGAGACGGCAGCTAGGCAACAAGGGCCTAGATTTAAAGTTAGGCCAAAGACAGCCCCTTTCCCTCCCCAGCTGCCCCCAACATTAACCTATGGATCAAGATTAATCTATTGATCTGCTGGGAAGGATGTTCTGCCAGGCCACACAACTGTGGAGGCAAAAGAGAATAAAACCAGTGAGGGATGCTTAGTCAGGAAAGCCCGGGGTGTGGGGCAGACAGCGCTGACTCAGGGGGAGCAGCATGCAGGTATGAGCTGAGGCTCAGAGCCCTGAAAATCAGTGTGTTTCCTCATCTCTAACTGTAAAGAGCTCAACATATTACAGAAAATACCTTTAAAACATGGCCCCAACACCACCTTCTAGTGCCTCTTCTCCCAGTGGACTGATGTAGCCCTAGAACCAGTCACGTCCCCTCTTGGAGCCTCAATCTTAGCCAGACTGAGGATCATAAGGGCAACCTTGCTCCATGGGGACCCATCTTTATGATTAGCTTCCAATGAGGACAGTAAGGGAATAGGTAAATAAGTCATTCAGTAAAGAAGTATCAACCCAAATAAGATGTTCTTGGTCTTCAGCCAGAATGTTCCCTCCCTGCAGCTCCTGTATAAATGAGATAACTGAATTGGGTGAAGAGAAGAAACTCACTGGAATGATGTGAGGCAATTACTGTTTAGTCAAAAGACCAGAAAGCAATCTTAAGCTTTTCTTCCTATATTATTTCATCTGTGATCTAGTATTTTAAATTACACATCTCATCACTACATAATTTTAATCTCTTTTAAGAAATCTTCCCTCTGCCACTCCCAATCCTGCTGTTCTCAAGAATTTAAGCAACCACTGGACAAACCTCACCCTCATGGCATAAAGGCTTAGAAGGCATTGATGCCAAATTCCTTTTCTCTGGGCTGCAAATTCCAGCTGCGTTAACTCCCTGGCACCCACCTGACCTGGGGGCTGCCAGCCCATCCTGCAGTTCCAGTGCAGGCCCTGTGGTCTTGTTCAGTTTAGGGCTGTGTTGACAGGGCTTATGTCCGAGGAGATGATACTTGTAGATGTCCATCATCAGGAACTCATTAAACTGCACGTGCTCGTGCCGCTTCAGGGGTGCGCCATGGCTGGACCAGCTCAGCCGCTGGAGGTGAATGCATAAACACTGAGGGAGCTGCAGGTGGGAGAGACCAGACAGAGCCACGTGTCCACAGTGGGACACAGGGCATCCTTGAGAGCAAAGCTGACAAGGTGTGTGGTGTGCGCTCACCTTCCCTAGTTTTAGCTGTTTAACAAAAGTGGTCCTCTGATGTTCCACCTTTTCCCCATTCAACGTCCCTTTGGCTTCAATCTGAAATAAAAGAAACATCTCTCTGCAGAAATTCTTGAAATAGGATGTGTATGAAGAGCTGCAGGTCAGGTTGGTATTACACCTGTATTCACTTGGCACCTGACTTGTATCTGCTGAAAGAATGCAGCTTCCCAGCTATTTGTGAGTTGTTTTCCCTGTTTGGTCATGTACGTAACAGTAAGAGCAGAGGCAAGAGGAATGAAGCACAACACCGAAGCTCTGACAGCGGCATCTAGTCTTTTATTCTGTGTCTTCAAAAAATTTGTTTTAAAAAATTCTGTTCCATACAGTTTCTCTTAATTCAGGGGATGAAATTCAATTGCTTAGGGGCACCAGGCAGGTAGTATAGGTAAGGAAGGGTGTGAGACAAGTGGGAATGGAGGGGGCTGTAGCAAACTGGAGAAGGCATGTTCCATCTCAAAGCAAAGTGTCCAGTGTTTTTCTTTAAACATTCTATGTATGAAATAAAACTCATCTGGGAGAGCAATTTTGTCCATGGGGCTGCCAAATTCCTAACTACGTTAGGCAGAAATGCCTGTGGCTGAAAAGGTCCTCTGCATATAATCAGAAGAGGACAGGGCCAGTGATGTGAGAGGCACCGCATCAGGACATGCGGGCCAGTTGGGGAGATGCCATTCGGGGTTAAAGGCATACCTTTGTACAGTTGTCACATACAACATCCCGCACAGATTCCGATGAAATGAAGTGGTGAAGGCAGTGGTCCAGGGTCAATGGATGACCCTACACATGAGAGGAAGAAAACTCATTATTACAACTCAAAGGAGAGCTACACTGAAACTATTAATAGGTGGCAATATGAATCCCACAGCTTTATCTTTGCTTTTGTAGGTAATAAAGCTTCAAAGACACAACTGGATGTTTCCTGAATGAATGTGGAGCTCAGGGCACCCTTAGCACTCTATACTTGCTACTACGGATGGATTCAAGGGTATGAGGACATAACACTGCAGAAAAGTATGGGCTTCTTAGATATCTTTGAATTTGAG
Organism: Smutsia gigantea; assembly: GCA_032199065.1. Lineage (NCBI taxonomy): Eukaryota > Metazoa > Chordata > Mammalia > Pholidota > Manidae > Smutsia > Smutsia gigantea. The sequence goes on along the minus strand of JAVSCE010006350.1, from coordinate 145,727 downwards.
TTCAATATGTGTGCGTTTCCTTTTTTTTTTTTTAATCCAAAACTTCTTTAGCAAGAGAAAACTGTCCACCTTCTTCCCCCACAAACTGGGCCATGGTACCAAACATAAAAACTAAGATGGTTCAACCATGTGTCTGGGTAACACACAGTACCTGAGCTACACAAAATGCCCCAAAGCCCTTTGAGATGTAAATGTCTCCAAAACAGACCCCAAATAAACATGGATCAGTACATACCCATGAGGCAGCTGGAATACTTAGTGAAAGGCTATCAAAGGTATCAAATCGAACAGGACTCTGAAACAAATATTGCAGAAAATCCAGAAAGGATTTAGGTTCAATTCAGAGCTTTACACATGGGGAGATATATGCCTGTGAAACAGTTTAATATTTAGATGCCAACATAAACATAATGAAATATAAGGTACTTACCGGGAAGCAAATTCTATTAAAAAAACAACCTTATATACAAACATTAAGAGGTAACAATAATACTGAAAGACAGTTTGGAAAAACTCCAATATACCTGACCCAGCAATTTGTAGACTTCATCCTAAGGAAACAACCACGGACACAGCTACAGGGATGCTCATCACAGCATTGTTTGTAACAGCAAAATGTGAGTAGCTGAAAGTCTAGGGAATGACTAAATGAATGATATCATGTCTACAGGATGGAACACCTGTATCAAATATAGTGTAGTAGAAGAATGCATGAGTATGTGGAAAGATGTGCATGTTATATTATTCACTGCCAAAAAACAGATGATAGGATAAGAGTTCTTGCTTTGGGGGACTGAGAGCAGCTTGGCTAGACTAATTCTCCTTAAGATAACAGCTATAAAATCTGGACCAAAACAAAATAATTTGAATGACTGGAGAGCTACCAAAAAATCAGGCAGAAATGGGAAAGGAGTCAACTCTTGGAGAAACAGGAACTCCATGGGTGAGAGCGGTGCTGTGTGGCTTTCTGCCTGAGGGTACTCCCCTGATCTGTGCAGTTCAGTCTTACAGGATGGAGCTATCAGAAGACAAAGTTCAAGGCTAGAGCAGAGGCTGGGGGAAATCCCAGAAACAGCAGAGCCCTAGAAACGATCAGCCCCCAGATCACTGTATAAATCCCTACCCAATATCAGGCGGACCCCTGAACCACACAGGGCCTGGCAAAAAGCAGCAGCTTGAAGCTGAAAAAACTGAGCAAAGACTTTGCTGCCCAATATAGGGAACACACAGTTTGGAGTTGAGGTCAGCCAAGTTAACTGCCCACCAGAACAGAATTTATTCTTTTTTAGAGAAACATAACAGGATACAGAATCCAAAGTCTCTACTTCAATGTTAAATAATATGCAATAAAAAATTACTAGACATACAATACAAAGAAGAAGATGTGACCACAGTAAAGGGAAAAGGCGATGACCTGGATGTTGCACTTAGCACAAGGACCTTAAGAAGAACTATTATAAACATGCTCAGGAACATAAAGGAAGATAGAGTTATTTAGTTCCAGTGGAGGACAAATGGAGAATCTTGGCAGAGAAGTCAAAATTATAAAGAATCAAAGGGAAATAATACAACCAAGAGGAATAATAACTAAAACATAAATTCACTGCACAAGCAAACAGAGACTGCAGATGGAAAACAGTCCGTAAACTCAAATATGGGCCAATGGAAATGATCTAATTCAAAGGACAAAGAGGAAAGAGGTTGCAGGAAAATGAACCAAGCCTCCAAGACCTAGGGATTAACATGGGACTGACAGTGAATGGGGCATAACAATTTTTGAAAAAATAATAAAAGAAGTTACAAATTTGGTGACAAAACATAAGTGCATAGATTTAAGAAATTCAACAAACTCCAAGCAAATATAAAGAAATCATACCTATGCACAGCATGATCAAACATGGATCAGTACGTACCCATGTGGCAGCTGGAATACTTAGTGAAAGAATATCAAAGGTAGCCAAAAATAAAGAGAACATCTTGTAAGCAGCCAGAGAAACAAGTGACACTTTATTACAGAAACATGGATGATGCTGACTTTGCAATAGAAAAAATGTCTGACCAGAAGACAACAGAAAACAATGCCTGTAAAGTGATTAATTTATAATAAACCAACCAAAACAACAGCAACACTGTCAACCCAAAATTCTATAGACATCAAAAAAAAGCAAAGCAAAAACATTTTCATATAAATACAATCTAACTGAATTTTTGCCAACAGACCTGCAATAAACACTAAAGGAATCTTTTTAGGCTGAAGGGAAAAAATATCAAGTGGACTTGGGGCTACTGAGGAATGAAGAACACCAAAAACGGCAAATACAAAATTTTTTTCCTTTTAATTTTTTAAAAACACATATAACTATTTAAAGCAAAAATTATGATGGCATTGTGAGGTTTATAATGTATAAAGATGTAAATGTATGTGACAAAAATAGCACAAAGGATAAGGTAACTGAACTTACTTTTGTAAGTTTCCTGTACTTTACACAGTTTAATACTAACTCTAAACAGCCCATGGTAAGTTAAAACTGCATGTTGTAATCACACACACACACAAATGTAAAGAAGGATAGCTAAAAAGCCAACAGAGGAATTACAATGTAATACTAAAAAGTATTCAATTAGACCAAAAAAGGCAGAAAAGGAGGAACAGAGGAACAAAAAATTAATGAGAAAACAAGTGGTAAATAGGCCTAAATCCAACCATATAAGTACTTCCATTAAACGTAAATGGACTAACATGCCCACTGAAAGGCACAATGTCAAGCTGTATAAAACAGTAAGACCCAATTTTATGCTGTCTACAAAAGCCACATTTAAATACAAAGACAAAGATAGGTAAAAAATAAGAGAATAGAAAGAGATCTACCATAGAAACCCTAGTTAGATGGAACTCTTCAGACAAAACAGACATTAAGACAAGAAGTCTTCCAGAGACAAAGAGGGACATTTTATCATGACAGTAACTCATCATTATTAATACATGTGTATGTGCCTAATAGCAAAGTCTCAAAAGGAATTCAGCAAAAATACAGTTAAAGAAAGAAAAAGAAAAAGACAAATTCTAGCAAACATTTAAGGAAGAAACAATGTCAGTATTAACCAAAGCCCTTCAGGAAATGGAGGCAAAGGGAATACTTCCCAGCATATTTTATGAAGCTAGTATAATCCTTATAACAAAACCTGACAGAAATATTACAAGAAAACTCTACAACCAATATTCCCCATAAACATAGATACTAATATCATTTGTAAAATATTAGCAAATCAAACCCACTTGTACATAAAAAGAATAATACATCACAATAAAGCAGAGTTCCTCCAGAAACACAAGGTTAGTGTAGCATTAGAAAAATCAGTCACTGAAATTCTCACTACATGTGGAAAAGCATGACAAAATTCAATCACTATTCTTGATAAACACTCTCAGCAAACTAGGAATAGAAGTTTCTCAGTGTGATAAAAGGGGTATACTAAAACTCAAAGCAAATATCATGCTTAATTATGACACACCAAATAGTTGCTTCTTTAGATTTGAAACAATTCAAGGATGTCTCCTATCACCACTCCTATTCAACTTTATACTGGAGGTCCTAGCCAGGGTATTAAGGCAAGAAAAATAAATAAAGGCATAAAGATTGGAAAGAAAGAAGTAGAACTCTATTTACAGACAACATGATTGTTTACATACATGGAGAACTTTAAGGAATTTACAACAAAACTAGAACTAACAAAGGAATTTTTGTAAGCTCTCAAGGTACAAGGTCAATATACAAACAACTATATTTTTATATAACTACTGGCAAACAATCGAAAAACATTTTTTAAAATTCTGCTTACAATAGCACCAGAACACAAATATATTGCAAGGAAAAAATAAGAAAGATGAATGGGCAACTTCTAGATCAAAAGACATTTCAGACATATGAATTGTAATGTACGGACCTTATTTTTTTAAAAGAGAGTTGTATCGTTAGTCATGAGGGTAATGCCATGTAAAAACGCAATGAGACAGCAAATTACACACACGAGGATGGCTATGACTGAAAAGTAAGCTAGTAAGTGTTGGTGAGGACATAGAAAAATTGGAAACCTCATCACTGCTGGTGGGAAGGCAAAATGGCGCAGCCACTTTGGAAAACAGTCTGGCAGTTTTTCAGAATGTTAAACACAGAGTTATACCATATAAGCCAGCAATTCTACTCGTAGGTATGTACCCAAGAGAAATGAAAACCTATGTTCACATAAAAACTTGTATATGAATGTTCATAGCAGCTTTACACATAATAACTAAAAAGTAGAAACAACCCAAATGTCCATCAACTGGTGAATAGATAAACAAAATGTGGTGTATCCATACAATGGACTATGATTTGGTAATAAACAGGAATGAAGTATTGATACATGCTACAACATAGAAGACCCTTGAAAACCCGCTGAGAAAAAGAAGCCAGGCACAAAGGACCATATATTATATGATACCATTTATATGAAATGTCTGAAACAGGTGAATCTCTGGACACAGAAAGTAGATTGGTGGTTGCCTAACGCTGGAAGTAAGGGGGAAATGAGGGGCAACTGCTAACGGGTATAGATTTTTTTTGGGGGGGGGTGATAACTATTCTAAAATTGATTGAGGTAATAGTTGCACAAGTCTCTATTTTGGGATTACGCTGAAAATTTTTCAAATAAATAATCATCTTAAAACCTCAAAAACAAAAAGCCAAAACAACAGTCCTAGAATTTGTTGTGTCCATTGTCAGTATAGACCCAACCTCAGGACTCAGATTCTTGCCAATTCACAATGGGGTGCTGCTCTTGGTGCAGAAGACGCCATCTGAGGATCAAATGAACATTAGCAGTGACTACAGGAAGGCATCCGTCTGCTAAGTGTGCAGAGCCCAGACAATCACAAATGCCATATGCCAGTGTTGGTCCACACTCGCTCGATCCTTCGTGAATCTTAAAGGAAAAACTGCCAGAAAATATCAAGTATTGGTACCATACCTGGTGTTCACAGTGTTTGCAGACCATATTACTAGTAAGTCTTCCATGAAAAGGATGCTGAGATTTCCAGTGATTGGATGTGGGATGAGGTGACCCTGGAACACAAAACATCTTTTGACGTGCCACCTTAAGACCTACAGTACCAACCTGAAAATTCACCCTCCTTTTTAGTATGTGGTAGAAACCCTGTCTTTATTAAAAAAAAAAGTTTCTGAAAAGGAAATGGAAATTGCTTCCCTTATTGACTTACATCAAAAAGTCCATTTCCTTCACAGGAGAATTTATACGGGTTCCTAAGTGTGGTTTCCATATTATGAGGACAGCCACATTTAAAAAAGGAATTTGTGTTAATAACACCTTTTTTTAACATATACTTAAAATATTTCAGATGTCAAAAGAAGGATTCCATGAGTGAATATTCCATAGAGTGAGATAAACTTCTGAAATCATGAGAATTAGCAAGTTCTGAAAAACTGGAGGTTGTTCTGGGCAAGAGTGGGGGTTAGTGGAATAAACAGCGTGATATGGTAGTTAGCAACACAGGCCCTGGAGTCAGGTGGCCCTGGGCTCAGTTCTGGTTTGCTTACTAGTTAGGTGCCCTGGGAAGTCACCTCATCTCTGTAAGCCTTGGTTTGCTGAAACTGGGAATAATTATTATCCCATTATCCCCAGTTATCATCAATCTCATAGTGCTATTATGAGGCTTAAATGAGAGACTGCAGTGTCTGGCACACAGTATGGGCTCAAAAGATCATGGTTCTTATTACTGCTAATGGACAAAGGAGTTGATATGTCTTTTTTTTCTTTTTTGAAGTCTTAAGAAAATAATGATTCCTTCTAAGGATTGTGATAATTTTCAGTAACAGTTGGTCAAAGTGGACATGCTGAGGACATGACAGTTTCAACTTTGTAAATTCCTCACAAGGTCAATTACAGAAGTAAAAAGAAAACCTTTGTTTGAAGTAGAAATAAGCCTATTTGGAGGAAACTGAGCAGGGCTGTACGGTGTGAGGGAACAATTCAAATGTTCACCCAGAGAATAATTGAAAGCCGCTCTCTAAAACACAAGTTCCACCTGATTTCAGCAAAGTTGCAGGACGCAAATTTAACACGCAGAAACCTGTTGCATTCCTATACACTAACGATGAACAGGCAGAAAGAGAAACCAGGAAAACAATTCCATTCACAATTGCATCAAAAAGAATAAAATACCTACGAATAAACCTAACCAAGGAAGTAAAAGACATATACCCTGAAAACTACAAGACACTCTTAAGAGAAATTAAAGAGGATACTAATAAATGGAAATTCATCCCACGCTCTTGGGTAGGAAGAATTAATATTATCAAAATGGCCATCCTGCCTAAAGCAATCTACAGATTCAATGCGATCCCTATTAAAATACTGACAGCATTCTTCAATGAACTGGAACAAATAGTTCTAAAATTCATATGGAACCACAAAAGACACCAAATAGCTAAAGCAATCCTGAGAAGGAAGATTAAAGCAGGGGACATCTCGTTTCCCAATTTTAAGCTCTACTACAAAGCCACAGTAATCAAGACAATTTGGTACTGGCACAAGAACAGACCCATAGAACAGTGGAACAGAATAGAAAGTCCAGATATTAACCCAAGCATATACAGTCAATTAATATATGGTAAAGGATCCATGGATAAACAATGGGGAAATGGCAGCTTCTTCAACAGCTGGTGTTGGCAAAACTGGACAGTTACATGTAAGAGATTGAAACTGGATTATTGTCTAACCCCATACACAAACGTAAACTCGAAATGGATCAAAGACCTGAATGTAAGTTATGAAACTATAAAACTCTTAGAAGAAAACATAGGCAAAACTCTCTTGAATATAAACATGAACAACTTCTTCATGAACATATCTCCACAGGCAAGGGAAACAAAAGCAAAAATGAACAAGTGGGACTATATCAAACTAAAAAGCTTCTGTACAGCAAAGGACATCATCAGTAGAACAAAAAGACATCCTACAGTATGGGAGAATATATTCATAAATGATGTATCCGATAAGGGGTTGACATCCAAAATATATAAAGAACTCACACACCTCAACAAACAAAAAGCAAATAATCCAATTAAAAAATGGGCAGAGGATCTGAACAGACACTTCTCCAAAGAAGAAATTCAGATGGCCAACAAGCACATGAAAAAAATGCTCCATATTGTTAATCAGAGAAATGCAAATTAAAACCACACTGAGATATCACCTCACATCAGTTAGGATGGCCAACATCCAAAAGACAAGAAACAACAAATGTTGGCGAAGATGTGGAGAAAGGGGAACCCTCCTACACTGCTGGTGAGAATGTAAATTAGTTCAACCATTGTGGAAAGCAGTATGGAGGTTCCTTCAAAAACTAAAAATAGAAATACCATTTGACCCACGAACTCCACTCCTAGGAATTTACCCTGAGAATGCAGGAGCACAGTTTGAAAAAGACATACGCACCCCTGTGCTTATCGCAGCACTATTTACAATAGCCAAGAAATGGAAGCAACCTAAGTGTCCATCAGTAGATGAATGGATAAAGAAGAGGTGGTACATATACACAATGGGATATTATTCAGCCATAAGAAGAAAACAAATCCTACCATTTATAACAACATGGATGGAGCTAGAGGGTATTATGCTCAGTGAAATAAGCCAGGTGGAGAAAGACAAGTATCAAATGATTTCACTCATCTGTGGAGTATAAGAACAAATAAAAAACTGAAGGAACAAAACAGCAGCAGACTCACAGAACCCAAGAATGAACTAACAGTTACCAAAGGGAGAGGGACTGGGGAGGGTGTGTGGGAAGGGAGGGATAAGAGGGAAAAAGGGGGCATTACGATTAGCACACATGATGTAGAGGGGGGCATGGGGAAGGCAGTATAGTACAGAGAAGACAAGTAGTGACTCTATAGCATCTACTACACTGATGGACAGTGACTGTAATGGGGTATGTGGTGGGGACTTGATAAAGGGGGAAATCTAGTAACCACAATGTTGCCCATGTAATTGTATATTAACGATACCAAAATTAAAAAAATAAATAAATAATAAAAATAAAAAAATAAAACACAAGTTCCTCAGCAAGGACACACAGTTCAAGCTGGGTTAGATGTCACCAGAAAAAAAAATTTTTTTAAATAAGCACATTACTGTCACATCTAAAGCCTACCTCTTGTGCGGCAGGTTATTTGTTTGGGGGTTATTTCTGACTGCTGCTGTAGGGGAAGAAAAAGAACCAAACTGAGCACCCAGCTGCAATCCTCCCATCACTCTCCTCCCACTCCTAACTCTTACGAGTTTCTCTGCTGCTTGCACCACTCAAAGGCAACTTTTCACAGAGGCTTCTAGAAGGAGCCTTACTTATCCCCTCAGCTCGGTGACTGGACCTATTCTTTCATGAAATGCAATCAACACACATTTCCTCTCTCCTGAGTGTTCACCCCCTTCACTAGCTAATTTTCATCAACTCTCTAAAATTTATAATGTTCCAGGGAAATGAGGATTCATTTAGCATTCCTCTGGCTCCTTGTTCCCCTGTATTAAAAAGGGGAAAAATACATTTTCTTCTAAAAGCCAACATGATCTGCAGCAATGGATCATTTTCAAGAGCGCTGACATCACTAACCAAAGTCGCCAAATGCCAAGCATGCAGTTTAAGCCCCTCCCCAGCCCCACACCCACTATTGATTTTTACTGAATCTTACTTTTGAGTTTAAAGTTGTACAAAGTTTATACATGTGGTCCCTACGCCTACTAAATACATACAAATCTCATTATATGTATTGAAAATATTAATGGTTTACCTCCAGGGAATGCACATCAAACAAATGTGTGACCCGGGGCTGCCGGTCCCGCTCATCTTCCAAAGATGAGGTAATGACATGGAATAACTCGTGAGCATCCTGTCAAAGGGCAAAGCATTCTTCAGCAAGGCCGAGGAGGCCGGGCAGCCTCAGGACCACCCTCACGTGGACCACCAGGCAGACCCCCTACTGACAATGGGGCAGAATGTGCTTTCTACCTTTTCAAGGCCCAGCTCATTAAACTGGAACAGTCGCATCCTAGACATTTCCTCAATAAAGATCCCCTAACAGAGAGGCCCAAGGGGAGAGAAGGGAAGAAAGACAGTGCCAATCGTCTTCGAGCATGTTTTGGCTTTATCGAGGTGGTCCGTTCTACCTGACTTTTTTTTTTTAATTGTGGTAGAAGACATACATTACATAAAATTTACCATTTCAATCATTTTTAAGTGTACAGTTCTGTGGCATTAAGCACATTCACATCATTGTGCAGCCATCTCCACCATTCATCTGCAGAATTTTCTCATCTTCCCAAACCGAAACTCTGTCCCCACTAAACTCTAACTCCCCATCCCCCTCTCCCAGCCCCTGCCAACCACCTTCTCCTTTCTGTGTCTATGGACTTGACTGCTCTAGGAACCTCATATAAGTGGAAGTACACAGTATGTGTCCTCCTGTGACTGGCTCATTGCACTATGTGTAGGGTTTTCAAGGTCCATCTAGGCTGTAGCCAGTGTCAGAATGTCCTTCCTCTTTCAGGCTGAGTAACATTCCTTGTATGTGTACATAAATATATACCGGTGTGTGTATACATACATATGTACACACATTTTATTTATCCATTTACCTGTTGATGGACACCTGGGCTGCTTCCACCTTTTGGCTATTGTGGGTAATACTGCTGAGAATACGAGTATACAAGTATCTGTTTTGAGTCCCTGTTTTCAGTCCTTCCGTGCGTACACCCAGGAGAGGACCTGCTCCATTACATGGCAGGGACTACCTTTTATAACTCAACTCAAATGCCCCTTTCCCCCGAAGCCGAAGCCTCGTTCTTCTGGAGTGGGCAGCTCTCTGCTCCCCTGCACTCGGCAGGCACTGACTCTCACCAGCTTGGCTTCCTTCCATTTGCGGTCTTCTCCAGAGTCACCAGTGTGATCTTTAAAAGGCAAATGACTTACTCTTCTGCTTTTCCACCTTCCAGAGGCTCCCCGCCAGAAAAAAGCACCCCCACACTGGCTGATCTGGCCCAGCATGCTCTCCCGCTGCCTGAAAGCACCAAGATGGTTCCCATCTCAGGACTGGGTCTCTCATGTGCTCTCGTCTGTGGAGCCTGGCACAGATCTCTATGTGGCTTCCTCCTCCTCAGCCTTCAAGTCATCCCCCTCACCTGCCCCAGCCCTGGCCAATTCAGCCACAGTCCTGCAGGCTCTGCCTCCAAAACAGACCCGAGATCTCTGAGGACTCGCTCTCTCCCACCACAACCTGTCTGAGCCATGCCACCACGGCCTGGATATCTCTCACTGCCATCTAACTGTCCTGTCTCCATCCTGCCTGCCTCCCATCTCTCCTGTACACAGCGACCAGCGCAGTCCTGTTCCAACATCAATCGGATCAAAGTCCCCTGTCCAGTGCCTCTAGTAGGTCCCACAGCACCCAGAGCAGAAGCCCAACCCCTGTCCACAGCCTCCCCAGCCCTGCACGAGCTGCTCCCTGCCGACGTCTGCAATACCCTCTCCTCTGCAGCTCTCCCCATCCCACCCCAGCCACTGCTCCAAACTGCATCCTTGTAGCTGTCTCAAGGCTTCCCCCTGGCTTGTTCTTGTGTCAGAAACACTCTGCACCCAGATCTCTACAGACTTCACTGCTTTTTAGACTTTAGGTCTCAGCCAAAACCTCCAGTCTCCAGAAGAGCCTTTCTTCCCCATCTAAAGTAGGCTCCCCGTGGCTTTTCTCTCACCCCAGCTCCCAGCCCCCGACACTCACACCCTGTCACACCACCACACTTATTTCCTTGTGAGCACACCTTGTAATTTCCACTTTCTGTCCCTAGCCCCCAGGAGAGTGTGAGCGCCCTGAGCAGGGACCCTGAAAGTCATGTTTGCAGCTACAACCCCAGGCCCCCAGCAGGCCCTGCCCCAGGCAGACACTCAATAAGTACTTGGCATAAACGAATTCCCTCCTAGGCTAAGAACAGGCAGTTAGCAAGTGAGTGATGGAGATTTAAAGATAAATAAGGCAAGGCTGTTGGAGGGACCCACAGCCCAGGGCTCCGAGTGGCAGCCTAGCTGTTAACTATCAGCACAGAATTCCAGCCCTGTTCCCACCAAAGAGCCAAGGAGCGTGGTGGAGGATCAGCCCTTCCTGGGAGGCCCAGTAAGCATTTACACCCAGGCATCTGGGCCGACCCTGGTAGCATGAGCAGGGGTTCCTCAGGGAGAAAAGTCCTAAGACAGAATGGAGTCGGATCCAAACCCTATTCTGTCACAGTCAGCCATGTAACTACCTGGCCTTGAGAAAAGCAACATTTTACACAAATGCGTGAAGCTGAAATGTAAACTTTAGCACAGACTGGCTCAAATCCTGGCTCTGCCACTTCCAGAGCTGTCGGACTTAGGGCATGTCACTTCACTTCTCAGTGCTCACACTGGTAAAATGGGGATAATAATAGTAACTCCCTACAGGGTTGTTGTGAGGATTAAATCAGATAATTTACATGAAGCAAGCACTCAGCCCAATGCATCACCCATAACTCTAGCTTTAGAGGCTGTGAGGTGGCTGAGAGTGGAGGTCTGCTGATGATTGACTAGGTTAATCATAATGAAAATGCAGACAAGGCCCCATGCTGATGCTCTCAATGCCTTCAAAGAGGAAGAGATGGACAGACAGACATGCTCATCTCCTTTCCATCCAGACTACAGAGCTACGTGGCTCAGTGATGACATGAACTGAACATGTGGGAAATACTTCCAAGGAAGAACTGAGATTTAAAATGGGTCCTCGACAGAGGAGCAGGACTTAGAAAAGGTATCTGACATCCTTGGGGACTAAATCTTGGTCACTCTCTCAGTTTAGAGAAACGAAAAATGCAGCTAAATAATTCCAGTTACTAGAGGAGGGTTTAATGAGAATTTTCTGACTGGGTAAACCTTGCAACATACATTAGATTAATCAAGATGCATTGTAGTAAATTACAGAAATCATCAGCATCATGTTTAAAAAGTAACACATACATGGCTTCATATTAAAGTGGAAACAGATAATCTTGAAAAACAAGGGAGCTAGAAAGCCTTCCCACCTCACTCTTCAGGGTTTTTAATGCTTTTCACTCAGCCCCACACTTTCGGGAACCCAAAGGCCAGCTCCCATTTCTCTGGTCCGGAGTTTGGATGGTGGAGGCAGAAGCAGCCAGCACAAAGCTAGACGCGGCCGCCCCAGTCTAGGCACACAGAAGTGTGCCTGGGGAGCATGTGCCAGTGCAGCCCTGGAAGATTGATTTTTTTGTCCCTAGTGTTTGGCAGAAAGACAAAATATGAGCAGGTGGAGGGAGAATAAGGCCAGTGGAGCACCCTAAATGGGACTCAGAGTCAACCAGATAAAACCAGAGAGCCAGAAAGGAATCACAGAGTTAATGAATTAATTAGTTGAAGTTTCAAAGGCCAGGAGCAACTTGGAACATCCGGATATCCCCCAGGTAAAGAAAAGTATCAGAGAGTAGCCCCTGTCTTCATTGTACCAATTAGGATCACTCCATTGTAAAATCTACTTAGCCTGCTATAAAGGCCCAGATTATTCTTTAACTTAATCTAAATGCTGTTCTTCATCTTCTTCCAGCTCCTTAATCAAGTGACTTTGTAACCAGGGCAGGAGACAGACCTCCGAAGTGTACCTATGTGGACAAAGAATGCTGAGATCCGGACCAACACAGTCACCTAAACAACCCTACTCTTAAGATAAAATTTCAACGGAACAGTGATCACCGTATACATCATGCCTTATGCTGACTCCTACCCAAAAGGCTCTATAAAACTCCAAACCCTAAACTCTTAAGGGCACCTCCTCTCTGAGGTTGCCTGCACTCCAGTTTCTTTGAGTGTGCAACTTTTTGCCTTAAATAGACTTCTTACTGCTCATTACACTTTGTCTGCAAAGACTCGTCCAGTGGGGTCTGTTACTTTGCTATTTAATTCTATTCTCCAGACTTAAGCCAAGTCTTCATTCCATCTCTGTCCTACTTCAGATAAATATGGAGTGGCTGCTGAGAGCTCTGATTTGAGCTTGCAAGTTCCCATCGCCTGGGTGACCCAGATGGGACTGCAGCTGTACAATCCTCCTCTTTAGTAGCCTGCCTGAAAATCTCTGTTCTTTGCTTTGGAAGTTTCCAGAACATTATGGTAATGTGTTCTGTGGCTCCCCCAAATCCTGGGATGGTAGAGACTCAGTTCCCATGCTGTACTGATTCAAGCAGACACTGGATGCCAGGTGACCCTGGCTTTAGAGTTGGCAAGTGATCTGCCCTATGCCGAGCAGGAGTTCAATAAGCTTCCCTTTCCTGCCTCTGTTCTTCCCTGCTCTCTGCTACCTGCAAGTCAGCCACCATTCCCTGCTATTCTCAATTTAATGAATTCCTTTCTCACCTGGTACTCTTGACTTCTCTGCACCTCCAAACCAAATTCTTTCCCAACACTAGAACTTCACTCTTTTAGCACTGGCCTCAGATCTGCTATTGGTAAAAGCAGTGTGGGGAAGAGGAGGGTAACTAGCCCCAGAGAAGGCAGTGAAACTGTAGTTGTGAAGAAAACGGTAGGAATGGCTGGAAAAAGGCCCTGGGGTTGCATATGACAGCTGCTCAAGGTTTGGGGCCATTTGAATTAAACTAGCCTCTGAAGAATGATTTTTTTTTTATGATGGTATGATCCAAACAAAAGGTCTTACCTGAACCTCCAAACAGCTAAGGTAAAGCCAGCTGCCTCTCTCTACAGATTCCAGGTATCCCTATCATCCACTGAAGTGCAAAGTAATCCCAAAACTAAAAAGATTTTTGTTCTTTGTCAACTGTGTTTTATGCCCTTTCCTGCTAACCTTTCCATCCATTGGATGAAAAGCTGTATTTCCTCTCTGCTGATGAGAACAGGAACACAGTTTGTGATCTGGTCCCAGAACACTAAGGCTGTCCAGAATGTCACAGAAATGTACACTCGGGCTGGGCAAATGCATGGTCAATACTGGCATTTATTCTTCATGTTGTAGCAGCCATCATTGTGAGCTCAGGCCCCAATACATTAGTGGGAAGGATTGTTTTGAATGTATGTTCACCTGTTCTTCAAATGAAGAGATCTGCCATCTGTACATTCTTAAGACATCCAACAAGCAGCTTGCATCCAAGACCTCATCATCAGTAACTTCCTGGCAGGACAAAGCTGGGAATAAAAAAGTTAACACAATTATTAAATTCACCAGCAACGCAACTAACCAGAAAACCTGCACAGCACAACATATCAAAACTAATTAAAAATTTAAGGACTGTAAAATTTGCCTTGGATTATATCTCTTTTATCATTCTTCTTTGTAGTCTTACTTATGCTTTGTCCATTACTAGGCACTTTGTGTTTGTTGAATGAATATAATTTTTCATGAGGCTGCAGCACTTAAATGAAGTAACTGATTTTCAGATATCTGAATTACCATAATCAATATAAATATATTGTTGCAAGATTCTTATTGAATAAAATGATTTTAACTCATAACTCTGAGGAGCAGGAGGGACCTTAAACATTCAACTAGTCCAGCCCCATGCTCAGTGCTTAACTCCTCTCTCACAGGACTCTCTCCCATGGCCAAAAGGCCTTCACTTGTATTTGTCTGCATTTGAATTTCTGATTATCATGGCAAACCACCAAGCTATATGTGGCAGACTGAAAGGGTCTGCTGAGTGGTTTATTTTTCAGTCATTGAGTAGAATCAAGCCCCATAAACAAAAATCAAAATTTGATGGGCTTATGAATTTATAATTACATCTAGATCAAGCATTGGAAAACTTTTTCTGTAAAGCATCAGGAAGTAAACTTTTAGGCTTTAGGGGTGGTATGATCTCTAGCAACTACAGAGCTCTACTGCTATAGCATAAAAGCTCCCATAGACAGTAGGTAAACAAATGGGCATGGCTGTGTTTCAGTAAAATTTTATTTACAAAATCAGGTGGATACTTTAATAAAATAAAAAATAAAAATAAAAAATTGCAGAAAAAAAAACAGGTGGCGGGCCAGATTTGGCTAATGGGCCATAGTTTGCTGATTCCTGATCTTGATAACCCCTCTCCATCGTATACCAGGCCGGACCAGTACTGCTGGAGTATGGGCGATGAAGACCTAGGGCCTGCCTTCTCAGCGTGACTTCTAGGAGGTTCAGTGACACATAACACTCCAGGTAAATTAAACCAGCCTGTGTTCTTCTCTCTGATTTGCAGTCAGTGAACTTGGGAGATTCCACTGACGATTTCAGGCTCTTGCACTCTGGAAGTTCTAAACCACCCCTCTGTACGTGGTTGTCCTTGAGTAGTGACCTGTGCAAGCACAGCAGCCCTAGCAGGCAGGCCTGAGGAGTCCTGGGCTGTGTCTTACCAGTGCAGATTACTCTGAAGTCAGGTGTCTACCCCCCAGAACAAAGAGGGCCCATGAGGACATGAACTGTACTTCCTTATTCCTCCCATACTCCTCTGGCAACCCTTCTGTTAGCTTTTATCCTCCCAAGGAAAAGCTTAATGTCCCCTTTAGCCCAGTTTTGACTAAACACTGTGGGGCAATTTGGTAATGTCTACTAATGTTCGTATCCTACAATCCAGCATTTTGACCTTCTCAGGATCTACCCTATGGAAACAAATGCTCGTGTGCACACAGGCATGTATAAGAATGTTCACTGCAGCCTGGATAACACCCAATGACACTGGAAGGCACCAGATGACAAGGCAATGGCTAAGTAAGGTGGGGTATCTCAATATTATGGGTACTGTGCAATTATAAAAGTGAATGAGGATTGCAAATCACATATCTAATAAGGGATTGATATCCAGAACATAGAAAGAACTCCTAAAACTCAACAACAAAACACAGACAACCCAATTAAAAAATGGACAAAGGTCCTGAATAGACATTTATCCAAAAAAGACACACAAGTGGCCAATGAGTCCATGAAAAGATGCTCAACCCCACTTATCAGTAGGAAAATGCCAATCAAAACCATAATAGATATCACTTCATACCCATTATGACGGCCATTATCAGAAAGACAGACAAGATATTGTTGGTTAGGATATGGAGAATTAGAACCCTTTGTGCACTGCTGGTGGGAATGTAAAATGGTTCAACCACTATAGAAAAAAGTATGGCAGTTTCTCAAAAAATAAACAGAATTAGCATTTGATCTGGCAACTCCACTTTTGGGTATATACCCAAAAGAATTAAAAGCAGGGACTTGAACAGATATTTGTATATCCATATTCATAGGGGCATTATTCACAATAGCCAAAAGGTGGAAACAACCCGAATGTCCATTGACTTATGAATGAATTATACATATATACATATACATACACACACACACAATTCAGTATTATTTATAGTCAGCCTTAAAAAGGAATGAGATTCTGACACATGTTACAATGTGGATGAACTTCAAGGATATTATGCTAAGTTAAATAAGCCAGACACTATAGGGCAAATACTGTGATTCCACTTACATGAGGTACATAGTCAAAAGCAGGAAGAGAAAGCACAGTGGTTACTAGGATCTGGGGCTGACAGAGAATGAGAAGTTATAGATACAGTTTCAATGTGGGAAGATGGAAAAGTTCTGGAGATACACTGGTGATGGTTGCACCACAATGTGAAGGTACTTAATACTACAGAACTGTACACTTAAAAATGGTTAAGATGGTAAATTGCATGTGATGGGTATTTTAATACAATTTTAAAAAATGGGCAAAGGATATGGGCAAGCAATTCATAGAAGGCAAAATACAAAAGACCAATAAACTCACAAAAATAGAGAAAAAATGAACAAGGTAGAGATACAGGTACTGAAATGGACATTTCTCTAATATGTATTATGTTATTTGGTTATGAAAAAACATAAAGCAATATACAATTTCTGTGGATACTTAGAAACATATTTAAATGCATTCTGGTCTGGGGGAATACACTTATGTTTTACTTTTGGAAAAGATGGAGAGGAATAGGATTGGGGTAGTGATAAAGAGAACTTTTGCTCTATCTGTGATGCTTTACCTTATACAAGAATTGATTCATGCATTTCTTTTATAATTAAAACTTAGCTCTAAAAGCCAATAAAAGACATTGAGAAGCAGACGCAGAGAAGGAAGCACATATTCTAGGTGTTGCCACCCCGGGATGGCTCTGGTCCCCAGCACTGGGTCATGTGTGTAAAAAGCAAGGCAGGAGTGCTGCAGTCACTGTCAGGACAGTTCCTAAACCTGCAGAGAACACCCACGTGGACACTTCAGCTTTTCAGTCTCTGGAATGTTTTTTCTTTGTTAAACAGGGTCATAAAAGAAGTTATTTTCAAATTGGGTTCTATTCAGAAGACCAGAGCCTGTTTCTTATAGATTGCTGTGTCAAGCTGAGGTTACGTGGGAAAGTACCTCAGGGAAGCAATATTAAGTTGAGTGGGTTTTTTTTCCCCTATATCTTTTTTTTAATTGAAATATAGTTGATATACAATATTATATTGGTCTCAGATGTACAACATATTCGACAATTATATACATTACTAAATACTGAGTGTTTTTTAAATCCATTTTTTTCTGATTGTGAGGGTAACATATGCGCATTGCTGAAAGTTTTAGAAGTACAGTTAGGGGTTTTTTTGTTCGTTTGTTTAATGCTTTTAAACTATCAAGTACACAATACCAAAATGGCCATGGCTAACATTTTTGGTCTTTCTCTGTCCAGCCTTTGAGGAAAGTTTTGCTTTGCTGCAGTCAAATTATATCACATTTTGTATCCTGCTCTTTTAAATTTAATATTATAGCCTATGCCCTCTCCCAAATTAAAAAAAAACTTCATAAAGATTGTTCTTACTGGCTGTATAATATTCCATTGATTGCTTATTCATTCTACTATTGGGCAACCACATTCTTTCTTTTTCCCCATATTATAACTAGTATTATAACAGCATTTGTGCATATAACAGCCCTTCCCAAACTGTCTTCTGTGGAATGTCCTCAGGATCTTAACAAATGAGAAGGGGAGGAAAAAACTGTGTTACAGTCAAAAAAGGTGGTTGAAAAATGAAAGCAGATTGGTATCTTCTTAAAACCTTTACCAAACTGTGTATATTGTGACTCTTCAACCTTGGGGCCAGTGTTGGTCATTCCCAAACTCGTTTGCTGGCTTGAACTCCATTTCAGGCGAGTGTAAATCATGGTCCACAGAATTACTAGGTCAAGTAGCACTAGACATTTTGTAAGCTATTACTGTGTAGTTCCAAACTTCTTTCCATAAACACTGCTTTAAATTACACCACTACCAGTGTGTATGAACACGTGGTCAGGATTGTGCATTTGTCTGTCTATCTTTGTTGACAGGCAAAAAAAATAGTACCTTACCATTATGTTATTTATATATCCTTGAATGATGGCCATGTTGAATATTTGAATGTTTGTTAGGTCACTTTGTATATATCTAAGTACAATTTCTCTTATTTCCTTTGAAAATTACCTTATTTGCTAGGCTAAGATACTTTTTTTTAGAAAACTTTAATATTTCTGAAACCAGAGTACTTCTTACAGTCAAACACTTAAGTGGCAAAGGATTCTTCTGATCGCTTAAAAGCTGTTACTAAACTGACAACTTTTAAAATAAATAGTTACATCTTTGATTTTAAAAAATATCTGTTTGTATCTATTGGGCTCTTAGTGCTTTTTGCATAATGATCTGTAGGATCTTTTTCTACACAAAGGCTACTAACCCTCTGCCTGTCATCTGGGCTGTTGCTTTGAAAATGTACACAATCCCCTTTAGATTCCCATCCAGATACCTTTCAACAGGTGCAACAGTGTTAAGGATAAATACTGGTGTGCAGGGGGCTCCTTCTGATCCCCGGTGTACTGTGCAGTAAACTCTTCCAGCCACCTGATGAAAGAGGGACAGGCAGACAAGCCTTGCAGCAGGGAGTTCATGAAGCAGGTATTCCCTAAGTTGACAAGGCCAGGCACAAGCCCTTAAAAAAGTAGGGAGAAGAAGAGAAAGTACATCACATTTGACCAACTCTTTTTCCTTCTTCCATTAGGAACCCAGAATTTCTGCCCTATGGCCTTGAATATGAAATCCCAATCTCAGAAAGTCCTTATCTACAGGGATGAGGTGGGGAGGCTTTCTGTCCATGCCGAGGCCCTGTCTTAGTACTGCTCCTTCAGGGAACTGTAGGCAACAGTAGGACAGGTCCCCCGTTGCATGTTACTTTTGAAACCCATCACAGTGTCTGGCACAGTTTGGTTTACATTGAATGTACAAAAACACTTAGTTAACATCTCTCTTTTCCCCGCCCCATTCTCTTCCCCTACCTCTGTCTCTCTCTTAATGTTTCTCGCAACAGAAGAAAACAATTGTTCTATTGTTGCTCCCCAAGACAATGATTTTGTTCTTATAATTAGTGGGAAAGCCACCACTACAGTAATTCTTATCATCTTTCTGCAAAGAGATCAACAAAATACTTCCCTCTGACTTACTTCCCTCTTCTGCCAAAAATTTTTTAAACTTTTTATTATGAAAGTTCTCAAACATGCACAATAGAGAAGATATACAATGAACCCCAATTACAGCCATCCCCAGATTTAACAATGATCCACATTCTGCTACATTCTATCTCCCCTCCACACCCTCTCCCTCCATTCCCAGCTTTTTTGGATGAAATTTAATCAATATAGGTAGAGCAACATTTACAAAAGGGGGCATTTTTAAAAATGAAGAAACAGATTTTTGTATTAATGAAGATATAACTTCAAACTAGCAGCTAGTCAGTGAAACCATAAATGCCAGTCAGGGAAACCACAAATGCATCATGCAATTAGTCAGCTGTACTACCGAAAAACACAATTGCCATATTAATGAGAACATGGCAATTAAGCCACGAGAAATTTTTCATTACACAGCCACATCTCAAGACTTCTAAAGGGGATGAAATATAAATCTTTTTACTACAGGAGATAAGATAATGAGTCATTAAACTCCTGTATTAAACAAAGTCCAGTTCAAAAACTGAAGATCTGAGAGAACCAAACATGCCCACCTCTTTCGGTGCCGTTTTTGCATAAGAAGGGTTTGGGACAGGTCTGCAGACCATGACGCAATGGCCTCCTCCTTACCTTTTCTATGCTTCTTTCTTTCTGTGATGGGACCCCAAATAACATATATTCCTGCTGCAAGAGCAGCAGCAATTCCACCTATAACACCCCAGTTCTTCATGACTTTGTATCTAAAAAATGAAAACAAGTTTACTGTCTTCCCTCATCACAAACACAACATGTGTATATACAGACATAAGTACACAGAAATAACATTTTGTCAAAATAACCCACAGGCCCACCAAATACCTAATGTTCGTGTTAAAGTAATATACAGTTACAGGGACATGATGTCTTGAATATCTGCATGTTACGACAGAAGGATTTAAAACCAAAGTCAGAACACGGCCTTCCAAAAGGCCCAGCTGACCCAGAGGAGAAGCCAGGGTTTTCCTCCTACTCTGCTTCTCACTCCCCTACCAACCCGGCCTGGCTCCTGCCTCAGGGCCTTTGTACCACTTTTCCCTCTGCCTGGTGTGCTCTTCCCCCCAGATCACTGCTTGGCACATTCCCTCACCTCCTCTTCACTTGCAACAAACTATTAGAACATGCACTCTGGGTCCCTTTTACCCAGTTCTACTTTTTCCTTTTTTTTTTTTTACATTCACTTATTCACTAACTTGAAACATTTATAAGTGACTGATTTACTGTCTGCCTCCCTCAACTGGAATGCAAAGTCCATGAGGGCAGGATCTCTGTTTCACTCACTGATACATCCCAAATGTCTAGATCATGCCTGGCACTTAGTAGATTCCCACTTAGAAATATTTATTGAATGATTGCATACTGGAGAAAACATACAGAAATGAATTCATTGTTTAGATTATTAAATGGGGATGGGGCATAAAATAGTATAGAAGGTTTTCTAGATTTTTTTTAAAGATTTCTTAATTTCAGGCTTAAAACCAATGTTATTCTTTTACTACAAATGAAATTTCACCAGCAATTTAAAACATTTCTTAAACAAAGGTATGTATTTCCACAAAATAAGACAAAAAATACATGTATGTATATATACAACATAGACCTGCATATATATGTAATATATTCTTATTCCACCATTTGGATCATGTGAATATTGTTTTGATCTCAGCTCAGTCCACATTAACTCAATGAAGAGTCACTAGTGACACTAGTTAAGTCTGTCTAAACCACCACCATTTTCCTAATGGCAACATAACTGATAACTGAATTCCAAATAAATATTTACATTTCTCCCAGACAGAGTCAGTAGAGGAATATCCACAGGACTTGGTTAAGAAAGTGGAACATTAATCTGGTTCTATTCCCTAGGGCATCATTTACCTTCTGAGCCTCAGCTTCCCCATCTGTATAATGGGGCAATCATGAAGGACCTACCTCATGCAGTTGTGAGGATTAAATAAGCTAATGCATAGGTTGCACAACTGATTGATCAATGTTAGCTGCTGAATTTATAAAGTATTATAATCTCCAGTTTCATTCATGAAAGTTATTCTTGAGAGGTCTCTCAATGCACCATTGTGCTGACTTTTACACAATAGGTATAGTCACAAAATGCCTGGAAAGTTTCAAAGGACCATCATTGAAATTCCACAGCACTTTACAAGTACTTTTAAATTCCCAATCAAACACTAATATTTAAGGGCACATGCTCTATGCCAGCCACTGTGATAATCTTATCTCATTCTCGAGGAAACAATCCCATGGAGGTAGGTTCTACTACATCTCCATTTTTATAGATAAGTAAACTAAGAGACACAGCCAACCCAGGTCAAGTGAGGCTGAGGCAGCTGAACTCCTGTCTGTCAGGCTGCCAAGTCAGTGCTTGAAAATCACAAAGCTCATGCCGGAAACTGAAGGACAGAGTGTCAAGGGGTGGGAGAGGACTTGCTGAGGTCCCTTAGCAGAGGGCGTGGACAAAAGAAAACCCAGGGGCCAGTGGTGACTCTGAAACCCCCTTCCTCTGCAGAGTGACAACACAAGGAGAGGAGTGGGGCCTGGGTGTGAAGAATCTGCTCCCCCAGCTCTGCTATTAGGTCATCCATTGGACTGTAGGTAAGTCTGTCTCAAAGCCTGTTTTCCTATCAGGAATGGGAGCACTGGACAGGACAACCATTGAGGAGCTTCAAGCTTGGGACAATGAGCTCTTAGGCCTACTCCAGTTCCAGAGGAAGGCAGCTGACCTGAGCAACGGATATAGATGTTGGGATATTAATGGAGGTTGCAGTGCTCACAGCTCTGACGTCTGGAGCCCATGGGAGGGCAGATGACAGAAGGAAAGAAAATACAGGGTCTTGACAGGATTGGGGACCCATACTATTAAGGGTCCTAGCACAAATGGGGAGCACAAAGGCCCTGATTAGTTTAGGGACCCTTGCAAGATAAGAAGTCACTAATAAGATTGGTGACTTATGCAGGATAAGGGATCCCTAGCATAAGTGGAGTGGGGCGCCCGGCAGGAACAGGGTCCCTGACTTGGAGTGTGGCAGGGCGGGGCGGGGGTGGGTGGGTAGCAGACCCAGGGCACTTTTTACAGGATTGTGAGCACCAGAGTAGGATGGGGAGCTTGAAAAGATTGAGGGGCGTGGGCAGGCCAGGAACTGACATGACTCGGGAGCCCCGAAGGACTGTGATCCTAAAAGGACTAAGGGGTCCTGGAAGGCCTGCGAGGCACTCAGAGGTCCGAGGGACACTGACAGAATTCGGGGCCTTGAGGAGCCTGAGGGTCCCTGAAGGTCCTGGGGACAATGACAGGATGGAGGAGGCACTGGCAGGCGGGGGTAGAGCACTGACAGAATTTGGGGCGCTAGCAGACCTGGGGCGTGCAGACAGAATTGGCGTTGCCAAAGAGGTGGAGGCTCTAGAGGCCGGTCGCCCCTCGGGCCTCAGGGCCTGGGCCTCCAACCCTGCGGGACGCAGAAGCCTGCGGAACGCTCACTCCGGCCCTCGGGACTGACTAGGGAGCGAAAAGGCTGCCTGAGACCGAGCCTGGGAACCCTGGTCCCGGCCTCTCCGGCCGCCCCGCCCCCCAAAGCTCACCTGACAGCCGCCCCGGTACGCAGAAAGCGCTGGATGGCCCTGTCGGCCGCAGTCATCACCGCCGCGGCCCCGGAGCTCAGCATCGCTCAGGGCCGCGCAGGAGGCCCGCCGCCGTCCCCGCCGTCCCCCCCGCCGCCGTCCCCGCCGTTACCACCTCGGCTGGACAGAGGGCTCCTCAGGCTCCCGAGGCGGCGGAACTAGCGGCCGAAGTCGCAGCTCCTCCGGGGAAGGTAGACCGAAGCACGGACTCCCGGGAGAACCGGAAGCAGCTACCGCCGGAGAACAACAGACGACGGACCACGTCCTTGCTTTTTTTCTTTTCCCCTTTAGCAACGGGCGCGGTCGGGGAGGCTTGGTTGGCAACTTTTGCCCCAGCTCCCTTCATCAATACAGATGTCTCATTTCCAGAAAGAACCCTGGGTCATTTTAAGTTTTCGGTGTGAAGAGACCTCGACCACCATATTATTGTCGTCAGAATGAAAACAGGTCGCAGAGGAAGGACCTTTACTGAGCATGTAAGAATCCGTGTCTGAAGGCATCAGGGGACACTGAGGCCTTAATAAAAACAGCCAACAAAAGTATTGTTTTCTTAAATGCACTGCTAAATACATCACAGGCATCATTCACATTCAGCTTTTACACCAACCCTGACATTACCCACATTTTATATCCCAGGAAACCCAAGAAGGTTAGAGAAGCAATGTCTTGTAATCCAGTTTGTAAGTGACAGAAACGAGATTGGCAGTCCAGTTCGTGTGTCTCCGGAGAGCGCTGTCCAATAGAAATATAAGGAAGGCCGCATTTTAAATTTCTACTAGTCACATTAAAAATAAAAAAGATTTAAAATTTTTAATTCGTTAGTTAAAAACCCAGATGAAATTAATTTTAACAATAGCTTTTACTTGACCCAATATGTCCAAAATATTGTCCTTTATACGTAAAATTTATTAATGAAATATTTCCATTATTTTTTTGTACTAAGTACATCTTAATTTGAACTAGCCACTTTTCATGGACTTGATAGCCACACGTGGCCAGTGGCTACCACATTGGACCACACGGCTTATAGAGCATTAGAGCTAGAGAGAATTTACCTCCCTTTTAATCACTTTCCCCAACTCCAGAGCAAGTAACTGTCATTGCTTTAGTAAAATCAATGCTTTACTCAGTGGGTTCTCAAAACTTTTTATCTCAGGACCCCTTGGTAGGCTTAAACATTATGGAGAGCTTTCATTTATGGGGTTATAGCTAACTATACGTATATTATTAGAAAAGAAAATTGAGAAATAATGTTTGATTTTTTAAAAATTGAAGTATATTTTATACATTACAATTCACCTGTGTTTAGTGCACAGTTCTGCGTTTTGGCAAATGCATAGGCATGTTACCACTACCATAAGCAACATACAGAGTCATCACTGCCCCCTGAAATAATGAGCCCCTGTCCCTCTGTAGTCAGCTCCTCCATCCACCCCGAGCAGATGAAAACCACTGATTAAGACTGAGAAAACATTTTAAACCCAGCAATACCAAAGCATACATTCCATTAAACATCAAAGCCATGACCTCATCACTTGTTGTGTAGCCTCTGAAAAACTCCGGGGCACACTCATGAGTGAATGGAATGGGAGAGGCAAATAATGTCTTAATGTTTTGTGCAAATGGTTTTGACCTCAACAACCCCCTGAAGGGTCCCCCAGAAGGGCTCCTGCAACTATGCTGCAGCCACTACTTTAGCCTGCTGAGTGAATACCCTGACTTCCCATCCTCATATCTGCTCAGAATCTACATTCTAGGCTCTTTTAAATAACTGGCATTTATGGAATATAGCCAATCAATTCACAAATATTTTTGAGCATTTTACAAGCCTTCTCTCTATTGAATTCTCTTAATGACTACACAAGTCATAACAGTATAGACAGTCCCTGGCTTGGTTCAGCTTAACGATTTTTCTTCAACCTTATGATGATGTGAAAGCACTAGGCATTCAGTAGAAACTGTCCTTCGAATTTTGAATTTTGATCTTTTCCTGGACCAGCAACATGCAGTAGGATACTCTCTCGCAATGCTGGCAGCAGCTGAAAGGCACAGGTCCATCAGCCAGGCAATCAGCAGGGTAAATAACCCACACATTTAGAACCATTCTGTGTGCGAACAACCATTCTGTTGCTTACTTTCAGTACAGTATTCGGTAAATTACTGGAGATATTCAACACTTAATTATAAATTTGGCCTTTTTTTTACAGATGATTTTGCCCAAATGTAGGCTAATGTGTTGTGAGCACATTTAAGGTAGGCTAGGTGAAGTTATGATTTTCAGTACTTAGGGGTATTAAATGCATTTTCAACTTAGGATATTTTTTATGTATTTTGTGTTATCAGGAGATAACCCCATCTAAGTGGAGGAAGATGTGTATTCCATATTACAGAAGTTAACAATATTTCCTGTAGCTTGCTGCTCCTCTCACCAGCAGGATGTGGCTGTCACTGACCAACAGATGTTTTATAATAGTGTTTATAGAGATAATCAAGAAACCGGGAACACTGTTTGCCTCTGGTAAGGAAACTGGGTGACTGGGGACAGGAAAAGAAATCCCTTTGTCTTTTGTGAATTTTGTACCATGGGCATGCATTATTTATTCAAAAAATAATTCAAAATTTAAAACTTGAAGACATAGAGGAAACACAGCATCAAAATTGACATTCCTTCTTGTTAAAAATGCTCACTACGGCTTTTAAAAAAGTGAGAAAACAAGCCATCTGATACAGAAATATGATCTTGAATTTGCAAAAAGATATTTACATACGAGTGTCCTGGCATTGAGAAATGACTGGAAGAATATCCAAACTGGCAACTCTGATTATCTTTGTGGTAAATTAGTAGTAATTTTCATTGTCTTCTGAATGCTTTTCTGTATTATCTGAATATCTACAATGAGCATTTATTGGTTTTATAATTAGAAAACAATTTTTAAAAGACAACTCTGTAAGTTTGTCTTTATGCAGCAGTTCTGAATTGTTGCAGCCTTGTAACTTATATCCTCTTTGTTTTGGTAGATCTCCTATCTCTGGAGAGATTCTAAAACTCAGCTTTGAAACTATCTTACCTCAGATGCTCACAATAATAAAACTATATTTAAGCTTTCCTAGGTAGCTCTTCAATATAAATCCTTTATAAAAATAACCTGCAATACGTAATTGCAGTAATCAGTACCTAATTTATGTGATTGATCAACTCCTACGTCACATATATCCACTTTCTTAAATCAGCAAGCCCCTGTAGGCTTTTAAGAACTTGGATATGGTTAATAGTGCATATTTCCTCCTATTTGATGCTAATTCATGCTTGTCAAACAATGACTAGATTCCCTTTTTTCTCCCCAGTAAGAATGGCATGAACTTCAAAGTCACTTCTTCCTGTTCAAATAGAAGGCTTTAGCACATTCCTTCAAGAAACTGCCAGTTTTCAGAAGTGTTTGTATCTGCCCCCAGTTTCTGCCACAGAGCTGAAAACCTTGTAATTTCCTAAGTGATAAGAGCACTAGGAGCATATTTTGTTCTAATGTGGTGACTCTGAGTGGGCTCCTGGATGACTCCTGGATGCGAGCTGGTCACCAGAAACACCAAGTCATGATTAGAAGCCCGGACTCTTCAGCTCTAATCCCCATACTCCAGAAAGGAGAGAGGGGTTAGAAATGGAGTTAATAATTGATCATGCCTACGTGACGAACCTCCATAAAATCTCAATAGTAGGAGGTTTGGAGAGCTTCAAAGTTGGTGAATGCACCCCAACTCCATGGAGACAGAAGCTTTTACACACTTGGGACCCTCCCAGACCTTACCCTGTGTATCTCTTTAATAGCTGTTCATTTGTATCCCATATTCATATCCTTTAATAAACTGGTTAATGTAAGTGTTTCCCTGTGCTCTGTAAACTACTCTGGCAAATTAATCAAATCTGTGGACGGGGTTGTGGGAAACTCCAATTTGTAGCCAAATGGGAAAGAAGTGGTAGGCAACCTGGGGGACCTGCTAACTGTGATTGGCATCTGAGGTAGATAGTATCAGAATTGAGTTAAATTGTAGACAACCAGCTAGTGTTGCAGAGAATTGCTTGGTGTGGGAGAAAACTAGAACTTCAGACTAAAATGAAGGGACAGTAAAGAGTAATTCAAACCCATGTGAAGAAATAAAGAGCAATAATAAAGGGTCTGTGTAGGTAAATATAAAAGATGGAAAAAATTTATTTTTTGTTTGTAACTCCTTTTTGTCTCCTGCCTGATTTAAAAAACAACTGCATAAAGCAATAATTATAAATCTTTGTTGAATGGGCACACAGTGGATAAAGATATAATTTGTGATAATAACATCTTAAAACGGGGGGAGAAAAAAATGAAGATATATAGGAGCAAAGTTTTTGTATACTATTGAAGTTGCTATTAATCCAAATTAGACTGTTAAAAATTGAGATATAAAGTTAATCTTCAAGGCAACCACTAAGATAACTAAAAAATATGTATTAAAAGAAATGACAAGTGAATTAAAATGGTACACTAGAAAATACATATAGAACACAAAACAAGGCAGTGATGGAGGAATTGAGAAACAAGAGACATAAAACAGGATTTGTTTTCTACATGATCTGTGACTGATCTGTGATTTAATTACAATACATTTAAATGGATTAACTCTCCAATTAAAAGCCAGGGATAGAATGGATAAAACAACATGACCTAACTATATGCTGTTCTACAAGAGCCTTATTTTAGATTCAAAGACACAAACAGGTTGAGAAAATAAAAGGATAGAAAAAGTTTTGTCATGAGAACATTAACCAAAAGAGAGCTGGATTTACTATGCTAAGTATCAGACAAAATAGACTTTAAGACAAAAATTGTTCTAGAGACAAAGGACTTCTTATGATGATAAAAAGGTCATCCCATCAAGAAGATATAACCATAGAGCTTCAAAATACATGAGAAGAACAGAACTGAAAGGAGAAATAGACAATTCAGAACTAATGGTGGGAGACTCCACTATCCCACTTTCAGTAAGGATAGAACAACCAGACAAAAGATCAGCAAAGAAAGAGAAGACTTCAGCAACACTGTAAGCCAACTAGATCTAACAGACATCTGGAGACACTCCTCCTAAAAACATCAGAAGAATACACTTCCATCTCCACTGCACATGGAACATTCTCAAAGATAGACCATATGTTAGGCCACAAAACACATCTCAATGAATTTAAAAAGATTGAAATCATACAAAGTATGTTCTCCAACCATAATGAATGAAATTAGAAATCAATAACAGAAGGAAATTAGGGAAATTCATAAATATGTGGAAATTAAACAACACATTCCTAAATAATCAATGAGTAAAAGAAGAATTAACAAGGGAAATTAGGAAATGCTTTGAATGAATGAAAATGAAAACACAAGTCACAATACTTTGAAAAGAAGACCACCATTTCTTTGATGACTTCTCAGATGTCTTGAACTGCTTCTGGTCATTAACTTCTTCCCTAGGTCTGGACAGGTGTACTGGCTCCTAATTCACCCCCACCTCTTGCGTATTTTACATCCCTCTGGAAACACATCATCTGAAGGATGGTTTTATTTGGAGAGTTTCAGAGTTTGTGCTTTACCATCAGCTGCACAGATGTTCTATTTGCCCTTTTCAGGCCTCTCTAGTTGTTGGATTAGACATCTTGTATTTCATAACAGAATGGGACATGTGACTGAGGGACTCTTAAGCTGCATGCCTTTACATTTTTTAACAAGGGCTTAACCTCCTAGCCCAGTCACCCCTTTTTTCTGGCTCCTGGGACAAATCAGGAGGTACTTAACAGCTTCCAGCATACGCCAAGGATCTGGGAGTGACTCCAGGGGGAAGGGCCATGCCACAAGCATGGCTAGCAGAGCAGGGACCTACCACCAAAGGTTCCATTTTGTTTTTTTAATCCAATTTCAGTTCCAAGGGAAAAGGACAAATCTCTTTATGAGTTTAAATCCATGGGTTTCCTTTTCTTAAATTAAGTGCCATTTTCCTAACTGGTAGAATATTGTCTTGATAAAAATAGGATGTAGAAACAGCTGATTGGAGAATCACTTGTACATAGCACATGATTTTATATTCAGTATTTCAGGCTAAGGGGCAGCTTGTCAATCTTTTTTCCAGCCTCTATTTTAAAATATTCAGTTTTGTTTTAAGATTCTAAGGGGGAAAATCATGATGTGAAATAAAACCCATCTGTTTTTTGGCATGCTCCAGTTTCCCAGACAGAAGGATAATGTGGTTGGCTGGAAGAAACTACCTTTATAATATCCTTGTCTGCTCAAGGATGTCTCAAAGATCAGAGGTATAAACAAACATGGACCATATTTTTCTTGGCTGATAATCTCATCCAGATAAATAACTTTAGAACAGGGGTTCTTGGAATGGTCTCCAAACTGACAATATCAGTATCACCAGGGAAACTTGTTAGAAATGCAAACTCTCAGGCCTTGCCCCAAACCAGCTGAATTAGAAACTCTGGGAGTGGGGCCCAGCCACCTGTATGTTAAGTCCTCTGGGTGATGTTAACCCACACTAAAAGGTGAAAACTACTGATTTAGAAAAAATATAACATATTTCTAAGAAAGAAGAGAAATATAGCAATTCATTCTCTAAGATTTTTTTTATTGGCATCATCAGTATACAATTACATAAGCAACATTGTGGTTACTAGATTCCCCCCTTTATCAAGTCCCCACCACATACCCCATTACAGTCACTGTCCATCAGCATAGTAAGATGCTATAGAGTCACTACTTGTCTTCTCTGTGCTATACTGCCTTCCCTGTGCCCCGCCGCCTGCTACATTATGTGTGCTAATTGTAATACCCCTTTTTCCCCCCTATCCCTCCCTTCCCACCCATCCTCCCCATTTCCTTTCCCTTTGGTAACTGTTAGTCCATTCTTGGGTTCTGTGAGTCTGCTGCTGGTTTGTTCCTTCAGTTTTTGCTTTGTTCTTATACTCCACAGATAAGTGAAATCATTTGATACTTGTCTTTCTCCGCCTGGCTTATTTCACTGAGCATAATACCCTCTAGCTCCATCCATGTTGTTATAAATGGTAGGATTTGTTTTCTTCTTATGGCTGAATAATATTCCATTGTGCATATGTACCACATCTTCTTTATCCATTCATCTACTGATGGACATTTAGGTTGCTTCCATTTCTTGGCTATTGTAAATAGTGCTGCAATAAGCACAGGGGTGCTTGTGTCTTTTTCAAACTGGGCTCCTGCATTCTCAGGATAAATTCCTAGGAGTGGAATTCCTGGGTCAAATGGTATTTTTATCTTTAGTTTTTTGAGGAACCTCCATACTGCTTTCCACAATGGTTGAACTAATTTGCAGTCCCACCAGCAGTGTAGGAGGGTTCCCCTTTCTCCACATCCTCGCCAACATTTGTTGTTGTTTGTCTTTTGGATGTTGGCCATCCTCACTGGTGTGAGGTGATATCTCATTGTGGTTTAAATTTGCATATCTCTGACGATAAGTGATATGGAGCATCTTTTCATGTGCCTGTTGGCCATCTGAATTTCTTCTTTGGAGAAGTGTCTGTTCAGATCCTCTGCCCATTTTTTAATTGGATTATTTGCTTTTTGTTTGTTGAGGTGTGTGAGTTCTTTATATATTTTGGATGTCAACCCCTTATCAGATATGTCATTTATGAATATATTCTCCCATACTGTAGGATGTCTTTTTGTTCTACCGATGGTGTCCTTTGCTGTACAGAAGCTTTTTAGTTTCATATAGTCCCACTTGTTCATTTTTGCTTTTGTTTCCCTTGCCCGTGGAGATATGTTCATGAAGAAGTTGTTCATGTTTATATTCAAGAGAGTTTTGCCTATGTTTTCTTCTAAGAGTTTTATGGTTTCACAACTTACATTCAGGTCTTTGATCCATTTCGAGTTTACCTTTGTGTATGGGGTTAGACAGTAATCCAGTTTCATTCTCTTACATGTAGCTGTCCAGTTTTGCCAACACCAGCTGTTGAAGAGACTCTCCTTTCCCCATCTCTAAGATGTTTTTCGATGCCTATGATGTACTAAGTACTAGTGTCCCAGTTTTCAGGGTATGTCTCTCAAAAGTCTCCAGAGCCCAGGCTGGGAATATGAATGTGCAAAGCTTGCTGTGGCTGGCTGCAGCCTGAACAGTGCAGGGCAGACTACTTCCAGGCCCCCATTGCTAGTGACCAGACCCTTTGGAGGAATACTGCCTCTCCCAAGAAGCTGATAATCCTGTTAGGTGAAATCTTTCTATTTAAATGTTGGGAAAATTGGAAACCAACTTTAAAAATAATTATTTCTTTTAAAAGGGCAGCTTTATTGAGATACAATTCACATACTATACAATTCATCCTTTTAAAGTGTACAATCGACGTTTTTTTGGTATACTCACACGGCTGTGCAACTATCACATCTAATTTTGGAACATCTTTGTTCCCCCTAAAAGAAATCTCTCATGCATTAGCATTCTATCTCCATTCCATGTTCCCTAATTTCACTCCTAGGCAACCACTAACCTACTTTCTGTATCTATAGATCTGCCATTCTAGATATTTCATATAAATAAAATTATATACTATGTGGCCTTCTGTGCCTGGATTGTTTCACTTAGCATAAGTTTTCAAGGTTCATTCATGTTATAGCATGAATCAGTACTTCTTTATGTTTATTGCCAAGTAATATTCCCTTGTATGGATAGGCCACATTTTATTTATCCATTCATCAGTTGATGAACATTTGAGTTGTTTCCACTTTTTGCTATCATGAATAATTATGCCATGCACATTCTGTACAAGTTTTCATTTCTTTTGGGTGTATACCTAGGTGTGGTATTGAATTGCTGGGTCATGTGGTAACTTTGTGTTTAAATTTTTGAGGAACCGCCAGACTGTTTTCCAAAGCAGCTGTGCCATTTTACATTCCCACTAGCAGCATATAAGGATAGTGTTTACATCTTTACCAACACTAGTTATTGTCTGTCTTTTTGATTCTAGTTATTCTGGTGGGTGTGAAGTGGTATCTCATAATGGTCTTGATTTACAGTTCCCTTATAACTAGTGATATCAAGTGCTTATTGGCTATTTATCTTTTTTAAAGAACTGCCTATTCATATCCTTTGCCCCATTTCTAAACAGGGTTATTTATCTTTTTATTATTGAGTTGTAAGAGTTCTTTATAGATTTTGAATCTGTCTCTTATTAGATGTATTATTTGCAAATGTTTTCTCCCATTCTTTGGGTTATCTTTTCCCTTTCTTGATGGTATCATTTGCATCATAAAAACTTTTAACTTTGATATAGTCCAATGTATCTTTTTCTTTTGTCACTTGTGCTTTTGATGTTGCATCTAAGAAACCATTGCCTAACTCAAGGCCATTAAGACTTACTCCTATGCTTTCTTCTATGCATTTTAAAGTTTTAAATCTTACACTTTAAAGTATTCTTTTAACCCTTCAAGCTAGTCAAAACACATCTCTATGTTGGATCTGGCTTACAGCTGTAGAGTAACCAACTGCCAAGGTTTGCCTGGGATCAGGGCTACTCAGGACATGGAATTTTCAATGGTGAAACTCAAAGTCCGGCGCAAACCAGAATGAGTTGGTTACCCTACCAATAGACCTCCCAGTGCCACCTTTAATATAAACCATACCTCCTGCCACCATGGCTTAAAATAGATACTGAATCCCTCCTCACCTTTGTGTTTTCAGTTTCATTTATTGAGTGCCCACAATGCAAAGCCCTGGGATTAAGTGTAGTGAAGAATATTTAAATTCCAATTTCAGTGTCCATAAATAAAGTTTTATTGTTCTATGCCCTTGGGACACATCAGCAAACTTTATGGAGATTAAGTTGTAAAGGGAGCAGACATTCTAGTGAGAGGAACCACTGAACTAGATGGAAAGGATTTTGAAACTAGAGATTTGGTTTTATTCATCTTTGATTCCTCAGTGTCAGGGCTGTATAAATCACTGGTAATGCTTGTTGAATGAATGAGTGAGTGATCTTTGGCCTTCTTATACTAAACTTTTTTTCTTGATTTGTTTCACTAGACCTTCAGGTCTGTGATGACAATAACATGTCTAACTTGTGCTCTTGTCATATGCCCAGTGCCTGTTACAATGCCTGGCACACAGTTGGTGCTCAATAAACAGTACTTTAATGCATGAACACATCCTTAAAACTTCCATTATCTGCCTTTGTTATAGTAGCCTGGGTTTCAAGAATATTATACTGATACCAGCATTAACGAATCCCCACAGACATTTAGAGAGGCGTCGTCAACCAAAGGATACTCATTGGTGCCTCGACACCCATTTCACGGGCTGGAGTGCCCTACAGGCACCCCAGTAAAACACCACCAGCCACAGAGAACCTGTAAATTCTTCTAATCAGAAGGGCTCTCCCTGCCCCCTCTCCCCGCGCAGCTAGCTCGGCCCTCCGCCTCTTCCTCTCCGCCCACTCTCCCCACGGCGGCGGCATTGTCTCGTGGGTCGGTCCCTGGCGGCTCCCTCCCGAACAGCTGCCGCCGGAGGGAGGAGGCAGCGCCGGAGCTGTCCGGCACCCCGGTGCTGAAACCCCGAGCGCTCGTCATCCACCACCACCATGTAAGAGCCATGAAAAGGGCTCATCCTGGCGCAGCGCGGACATGGAGGAGGACTTATTCCAGCTAAGGCAGTTGCCGTGAGTATCCTGGGGGTGAGTGAGAGGCAGAAAGGCTTTCCTTTTAAAAATGAAAATCCTGCAGGGGGGGCATCTCTGCATGGCTTCTTGAATTTAAAGGGGCTGTTTCAGAGGAGAGAATTAGGCCTAGAGGAAACAAGCCATTTTCCTACCCCAGCAGCCCAGCTTCTTGTATTTCTTACTCAGTTCGATTTTTCAGATCCGTCAGAATCTTACGAGGAGCTACGGGTGTTACGTTTTCCTTTTTAATTGCTCTCAGTCCTGAAGGGATTTTGAAGTCTGTGTGCTTTAAGAAAGCATTAGCTGCTGTTTTGAAATGGGGACTGAATTGAGGAGTCCATGCAATGACATCGGTTTTTTCATTCTCCTATGCTGTGAAATTCCTGATTTTTCTGCAAGGTCTTTCGGAAGGGAAGGATACCAATGTTGCAGACTGGTTTCCAAAAAGCCGAATTCCTTCCTAGAGAAGGCTTGGGCAAAGTCCGGTTTTTAAAGTGTGTGAATGAGAAGGCTGTGCATCGCCTCTGAACCCTCTTGCCTTCTTCTGAATGAAAGGTTTCTGCAACAGCCAGCTGGAGTGACACTCACTGTCTACGGCTATCCTTGGGAACATCAGGAATACGCTGCTTAGAGGATGGGATTTTTAAGGCATACCAGATTTGCTCTCACAATCTCAGGGAAACACAACCAAGCAAGGACAGGGGCCTTGCAGAGTGGTTTACAGATTTTTCCTACCACAAGCCAATGGTAATTTGTTAAGCAAATCCCAAGAATATGAGATGGGGCAAGATCATTAGTGGGGATTTTTGTTTTATTTTTTAGAAGCACTAGCCATTTAGATGGTAAAAGTGGACACCATTTGGATTTGTTGGAAAGGGTACATTATTGCTAGGATGTGTATATTTCCTTGACTTAAATTTTTTCCTCTCTAAGCCACTGAGGAATTCTCCCAAGTGACTTTTAGTATGAATAATACAGCTCTCTGAGGCTCTGAGTACTGAAGAATATTGCAATGTTTACTTCTTAATCAGTGTAAAATTAATTTTTATTTAAAACGTTTAATTAATTTAAAGTTTACTTTTAAGCTTTGTTAATTAATCCTCAAATAGTATATTTATGTAATTCAGCATTATTTCACAAATGCTAAAGGATGTTCAGTTATAATATATAGAAGATGATGCATGAATATAAAAAATTACATATCCCAATGCAAATTTCTCAAGGAAAGCATATCACTTCATTGAAAATAAATATCATATTCAAAAACCAACCTGTTATGTCAAAATAACAAATAATTCAGGAACTGAAATACAAAATTTGGTACTCAGAATAAGAATACAAACATACTGGAGCTATAGTTTTACTGGGATAAATTTTCAAATAATCTCATGCTCACAAAGCATGTGAACTTTGCAAATTACTCAGGCTCATGTGTATTTAATCTACTAATATAAGACATGATGCCATTGTGACAGTTCCTTCCTTAATAAAAAAAGGAAAATAATATGAAGATTTTACTTATTTAAATTTATAAATTAATTTAGTTTTTATACTAATATATAATGTATAGTATAATCTATAAATAGGGTAAATAAAGTTCAAAAAGAAGTACAAGAATGAACAGTAAGTCTCTCTTCCCAAACCCCTGTATTGTGTCTTGATTACTCTTTCTGATATTTTATGCATGCAAATACAGAGAATATATATTGGAGACCTCAAATTGCATACTGGCTAAGAACATTGGCTCTTGAGTAAGACAGACTTGGGTTCAGATCCTGACTGCCACTTCCTGGTTATGTGACTTTTGAGCAACTGACTTAACCCTACTGAGACTCAGTTTCCCTAGAAAATGGAGGTCATAAAAGTACTTGATTCATAGGGCTTTTGTGAAGTTAGATA
This sequence comes from Smutsia gigantea, assembly GCA_032199065.1. Lineage (NCBI taxonomy): Eukaryota > Metazoa > Chordata > Mammalia > Pholidota > Manidae > Smutsia > Smutsia gigantea. Next base: position 109,867 of record JAVSCE010006350.1, on the reverse strand, counting down.
ATGTGTGCTAAATGCCTAGCAGATACAAAACACTCAACACATCTTAGCTATGATTATTATTACATCTGAAAAACAATTTATAAAAGCAAAATATATAGGCTCCCTATGCTGGACTCCCAAAAACTATAATCTGCAAACCCTAAACATTTGAATGAAATCAAAATTAACTCTGAAACATGTTGGACCTCGATTTATAAAAAACAAGTAAATAAAAGAAACAACTATATGAATCTGAGTGGGTTTACAAATCACGACTTAGATGTTCTTAAACCACAGCCTGTGTATATTATGCACAGGTTGCAGGCAGCAGATTTCCTAAGAACAATATGGTTTTTAAAAATCATAGTATCTTGTAGAGGGTTGGCAAGAGTGGACTTTGGAACAGGCTCAGTCCCGTGGGATGCCAAGTGTTGAGATATTATAAACCACTAAGTAGTTTACAGGGTCAGGGAAGGGGAAAGGGGATGAGGGTGCCTAAGAAAACTGCCCTTACTTGCACTTTGGAGGCTCCTTCACAGAGCTCGAGGATGGTTCATTTGATACCACAAACAACCTCTGCCTTTCACCTGCTGTCCATGGCACAGCACCATGCACAGAATATTCAAGAGGCTGAGATTTTCTATCTAGTTCTGCCTCATTGTGAGACCTTGTACAAGTCAGCATCTCTCCTAAGATGATTTCTTGAAAGCAAGTTTTGCAGACTACATCGACTGATGAATTGAGTCATTCATTCATTCATTTATTCAGTTTACTTGGGCACCATCCTAGGTGTAAGGGATTCTACAACTAAATAAGACTGGCATAGTCCTTGCCCTTGAGGAGCTCACAATCTAGGGCTGCAGCGGGTTGCCACTAGCCACATGTGGCTATTTAAATTTAAATTACGTAACCTGTATACAAAATAATCTCTATAGGATAATATACAGTGTACAATATAATTTATAAATAAAATATGTGAAATTTAAAAAATCAATCTCTCCATTGCACAAACCACATGTCAAGTGCGCAATAGCTACCTTTGGCTAATGGCTACCATATAGGACATCACAAATCTAAAACATTTCCATAACTACAGAAAGTTCTATTGGAGAGAGCTGGTCTGATGGAAGAGGCAGCCATTGAACACATAATTGCACAATAATGATGAGAACTGTCTTAAGGGCTACCAAGGACAAGTGCAGGCTGTGCTGAGACTAGTTCTAGATGGGGGAGGGGGAGGATCAGAGAAGGAAGTGACATTGCAGCTGAGTCCTCAGAAATCTGTAGAAGTCATCCAAGGAAACAGAAGGGATGAAAAGCATTATAGACAATGGGAACTGTGTGGGTAAAAGCCCTGAAGTGGAAAAAAAGTGTTGTATTTCAAAATCAGGCCGGTGGAGCATAATAACCAGTGGCTCACAGGAAGGCTGAGGGAATGGCAGGAACCAAGCCTTACAGGACCCCGCAGTAGGACACAAGGAGTTGGAACTTCATTCTGTTTGTTCAATCCCGTCTCTCTCTCTCTCCTTTGTTACAAACCCTGTCTTTCAAGATTGAGCTTATGTCCATCGCCTCAATCAATCTTCCCCTGATATGTCCTGGGATTTATCAACAGCAGGGGCAAAGGTATGGGCTCTGATTCAGGCGGGCCTGGGTTCAAACACTGGGCCAGCGACTTCATCTCCCAAAGGCTGGGTTCCCTCCGTCAAGTTGGGATGATGGCATATCTGCGTGGCAGGGCAGTTGTGAGGATAAAGGAGATCATCAGTGGGAGCTGTCGGCACCGTGCCTGGCTCCAAGTCTGGGCTCAGTTAACAGAGCTGATGTTATTTGTCTTCCTCCATCCACTCCGGATTTGTTTCCCGTGTCCTCCAACACATTCACATAGCAAAGCACCTGGAAGTCATGGTCTCCTTTTCAGAACACTAAGTAAATGTCCCCAAAAGGGGAGGATAGGATTCCTGGAGAAGGAGGAGAGATAGGGGTTCATTGTCACCCACACAGGCAAAAAGCAGGGAGTTACTGAATCCACACAGTTAATCCGGCAAAAGCCTTTAAGACCTCAAGTTCAAAGGTGCTTACACCCCATCATTTCAAACACATGCTAGCCAGCTTCACGAACTCTAGACACATATGTTTCAGTGACTTAAGGGGAACTGTCTGGAGGCCACAGAAATAACTCCTTGCAAAAAGGCCATTGCTTGGATGATCTTAGGTCTTAGGGAGGATTGTCCCAGGGCCTGATGGCCCAGATGGTGGCTTTACAGCCTCAGCCATGCTCATCTCTGGGTTATCTAAAAGAATTATGTAGATCTGCATGTGAATCATTGTGTGATCTTGGGGCAATTCATTTAATTTCCCTGAGACCTAAGCGGGTGCCTAGGCATTTTCAGCTTTAAGAGACTATGGTTCTAAGCTGTCTAGACGAGTGTGCCTGGTACCATCCCGGATTATGGCAATTGTTCAGGTGCACGTATTAATAGCACCTTGTTCACTCTTTAATAAAGGATTTCTCAACTTTGACACTATTCACGTTTTAGGCCAGAGAGTACTTTGTGGTGTAAGCTGTCTTATGCACTATAGGGTGTTTAGCAGCATCCCTGGCCTCTAGCCACTCGATATCACAGCCACCCTCTCCTCCAGTGTGACAATCGAAACTGTCTCCAGACATTACCAGTGTCCTCTGGGGGACTAAATCACCCCACATTGAGAACTGCTGCTCTAAAGTGTTCTAGTTTAGACAGTAAGTTATTTGGTCTATTTCTAGAGCATCTTCAGATCTTTCTTTAAATCTCACTTCTCTTCCCTTAATAATTTCAAGACCTAGCACGAATTCTCGCAGGAACTTGCGCATCTTCCTCCATCCTCGGTATTCCTTTGGTAAAAGACTATAAACTCCGTGAGGGCAAGAATTTAGTCTGACACATAGAAGGTCCTCACTACGTGTTTGTTGAATGACTGAATAAATAAATAAGTTACAAAAACAAACTACCTGGAAAGCTGTAGACAGGCCTTCTGCTCTCCCTGGTAGAAGTTACCCATCCCCCTCCACTAAGGCCATGTGCCAGAATGATTAAGTGCAAGAGCTCTCTATGTAAGCAGACCTGGATTCAAATCCTGACTTTCCTGCTTGCTTGGGAGATAACCTTGGGTAAGTTACTTTTCTTCTCCAGTTCTCAGTTTCCTCATCTGTAAAGCGGGGACACTTATCTTATAGGGCGTAAGACTCATGAAGTGCTTAGTGGAGCTACCAGCACATGGTAAGCTTAATAAATGTTAGCTATTATTTACTTGTCATCTTTACCTTTTGTCCAGAATATAAGCTAGTGGTCCATCATCCAGGGAACAGGATCAATGCTATTCAGGTTGATGGGGGTGGCAGGAAAATGTAAATAAAATAAAATCCACATAGAACTAAGGTTTCTTTTCATTGTAGCCTTCTAGACATTCAGGAATGGAAGGGACCTTACAAGCCATCACATCCAACCCTTTGTACATCATCTCCCCAAGTCGGGCAGGAAGGCATCAAGTGGTGGGTTTCAAATATCTATGACCACTTTCAACAATTTACTGAAAGTCAGATTCCTGGGCCTTACTCTGCAGAGATGTAAAAGTATTAGGCCAGTAATCAGCATTTTAATTGGTTCCCTGGGGGTGTTCTTGGCCTCAGAGAAGCATCAGCAGGTTGGTTAAGACCATGCATTTTGGAGCTCCTCAGGTCAGGGACTTAGTACACTGTGTGCTCTCCAGCAGACCTGCACCAATCGGTGTGACCTCTCTGAGCCTTGGTTTATGTGTCTATAACCTGGGAAAATTAATAACACCTCCCACCTAGGGTTATTGAAGAGACTGTACAAGATAGTAAATATACATAGCTCTTAGGCTTGCGTCTGGGATGCTGAAATGTTGCATATTAAATGTCATTACTCCTGAGTAATGATGGATTTAACACATCGATACCAGCCTCTCCTAGCCCACCTTTTATGAAGGGGATCCCTCTACTCCTTTGGCAACCTGTATCATCTCTGGACTTGACTGACTAAGAAGGAGCTTTATATTGAGTTGAAATCTGCTTTATACCTTCTTTATGCTCTGTTCTTTGGGTCCAAGTCAAACAAGCACCTTCTTTCACCTGCCAGAACTTCAAATCTTTGAAGACAGAGGTCCAGCCCCTGAGAAGACACTTCCAAATCATACAGATCAGGAAGTGGCCGGGTCTTGTCTTGAAGGAGACAAAACAAGTCCATTTTTTAGTGACCTTGGCAGTTTCTGCTCCCTTGTGTCCACAGCATCTAACCCCCTTTGCCACTGGGATGCAGATTCCAAAGAAGTCACAGTACGACATAGCTGATTACCTAGGACAAAGCTGAGGGGTGCTGGTCATCAGTGTTGTCAATTAACTGAGCTCCCCAAACATGTGGACACTTGTTTAACTTGGCCCTTTGCTGTTTAGCCTTGCAGATGGGCCTCCCTGTGAAGATGTCTTCCTCCACTGATTGGAGTGGGGCAGTGGGAGGGAGGATAAATAATAAAAGCTTCAGCCTCTTCCCCTCTTCCCCTGCTGTAGGACACCCCCCCCCATTCCTCCCCACTCCCACCCCCAGTCCAAGCCACCATCACCTGTCACCCAGCTCCACACACATCCTCTTCCCTGGTCTCCCTGCTTCCGTCTCTTGCCATCTTTATGTGTTAACCATGCCTTTTATTTTCTGTATTCTGATGTTTTGACATCTTGGGGTTTTTCTGACCTTGGAGGGACTGCTCGTCCCCAGGTTAACTAGTAACTGACTGCCAGTGCACCTTTCATAGGCAAACTAACCAGTCCAGAGCCACTCACCACTTGTCCTAATCACTCTGGAGCCAAAAGTACCAGATAACTAGGGACAGCGCCTGTACTTCAGAGCCTGCAGAAATTATTCAAAATAACCCGTCTGCAGCCTGCTTACCCTGGTTTGCCTGTTCCTTCCAGTGGAAACCACAATAAGGGCCCTTCCCCACATTTTCCCCTCCCTTCTCTGCCTCTTTACTGACCCCGATACTTCCCCTTATGGCCCCCCAAGGCGTGGTGTGCCCTTGGGATCTGGGAGTATAACCAAGTATATGTTTTCAATGGCAGTTGCCTCCCGATCTGTTGACCTTGCCATACCTAAATACTCATAAAACCTATATTTCAAAACACTCTCCACTAGTCTTCTTGTGGGAAAAAAAAAATGTGCCTGAGCGACCTTCTCAAAACGCACCTCTGATCATCTTCCACCCTCTCACCTTTCCATGGCATCCCACTGGTCTCAGGATACCATGAAGAATCCTCACTGTGGTCTCCAGAACTCTGAGTGATCCAGCCTGGCTCTCGGACCGCTACCCATGGGTTCTCCCTCTGGGACTTTGCGCTAGATGTTCTCTCTCTCTTTCCTCACCTGTGCAGACTCTCCTTGCCCTCTGGACCTCAACTTCTTCAGGGAGGTCTATGCCCACTCTTTCTCCCTCCAATTGCTCTTTATCTCGGCACCCTGTTGGTTTCCTTCTCAAGAGCCTTTCATTTGTAAATGTATAACAATTTCTTTGTTTCCTTGTAAAGTAACCATCTCTGCAACTACAGCGTCAACCTGAGGGCAGGGGCCACTTCTTTTGTATCCCAGCGCTCAGCACAAAATAAGCACTTACTGAAATACTCTATTATTGTGCCGAGATCTTTGTATATTGACTCCTTTCATCTCTGTGGCAACCTTGTGTGGCAGGAATTACCTACTCCTTTCTACCAGGAAGGAAACTAAGACTCAGAGAGGTAGAGTAGCCTACCCAGAAACTGAATGGCATGGGCAGGGGCTTCAAACCCCTGTCAGTATGTTTACCACAGTTGGGCTCTCTTTCTCCCTCTGGCAGACGGCCTCTCTTCATGTAGGACACTAAATGCCACTCTGCAATAATCACAGTCAGGTTTAAGCTTCCTTTTCAGTCTGATTGACTGATAAACTCAGAGGATAAAAGCCCAGAAGCTCAGATGAAAAGAGAAAACACTTCGCTATCTAAATACCCTAATCAAGCCTCAGACCCTAATTTAAGGGTACTGAAATGAATTACATGATGGTACAAACAAGATCTTTAAGTTGACAGATATTTCCTCAAGCTCTTTTCTTTAGATAGCAAAATTATGTAAAATAAATGTTCCTTGCTATTTTGGTAAATTATATGCTATATATATATACAACAAATGCCAAGAAATTGTGAGCCAGCCTGTTTCAAAGCCCTCCTGTATTTAACATATGCCACTGCTATTTTCTTTTTCTTTCATATTGCATTTTATTTCCTTGGGAAATCTTGGCTTATGTAGTTGATAAATACTTTTAGGAACCCAACCAATTCAAAATGTAGTCTAGCTTTCTGAGTATAATTTAATGTCAAAGGTTTCTCTTTACATTCTGTCTTAAAAAACAAGTGTTCATAAATAAAGATGCCCTGGCTTCTAGTGGGTTTTCAGGAGGAGGACTGTGAACAGATCCTGGTATAAAACTGCAGGGAGCTAAGCCACTTTCTCAACGTCTCATTTCACAAAGGTCAATGATGCTCCCTGCAGAAAGACGACTTAAGTGAGGCTAGGTCAGAGGGGCACTACTCAGTGCCCACCCAGTTTTCCCATTCATCAAGCTCCGTCGATCTTCACAACGGTCCTGCAAACCTATTGTGGCTCCCATTTCACTTGCTTAGCAGATGTTACAGGATCACTGAGCTTTGTTTCAATCACTATTGTTATTTATATTTATTATTAAAGTCATAGGGGCCCAGGTTAGAAATGGCAAACATTACAGAAGTGTCCAAAACGAAAAGCAAAAAAGAAATTCCTTTCCATCAGAACTGCCCATTTCCATCCAGTCCTCCCCAGAAGCAAACTGTCTGCAGCTTCTTAGGTATCCTTCCAGAAAGTCTAGGACTGTAGATGCATACATACCCTACAGCTGTTCCTCTCAGACTTGAACTTGTGGACACAAATTGCTTGGGGATCTGGTTGAAATGCAGTAGGTCTGATTTAGTTGGTCTGGGTCAGGGCCTGCGACTGCATTTCTAACAACCCCTTAGGGGATGCTGGAGCCCCTGGTTCAAGACCACATGAATCTTAGTAGCAAGGACCTAGATCATGGGACTTTATTTTAGCATATTTCATAAGGAGCCCCCAAAATCTTTTCCTGTTGGCTCTTACAGATCAACTTGTGTGTATATTTGTGTGTGTGTCTGTGTTTATTGTGAAAAGATATACATAACATAAAATTTACCATTTCAGCGATTTTTCAGCATACAGCTAAGTGGCATTAAGTACATTCACAGTGTTTTACAACCATCACTACCATCAGCTCCAGAATTTTTCATCTCCCCCAACTAAAATTCTGTCCCCGTCGAACACTTAATGCCCCATTCCCCACCCCCACCCAGCCCCTGGGAACCACCATTCTACTTTCTATCTCTGTGAATTTGACTATTCTAGGCCTTTTCATATAGGTGGAATCATACAGTATTTATCCTTTTGTGTTGGGCTTATTGCACTTAATGTTAATGTCTTCAGAGTTCATCCATGTTGTAGCATGTGTCAGGATTTCCTGCCTTTTTAAGGCTGAATAATATTCCATTGTATTTAAAGACCAAATTTGTTTACCATTCATCTGTTGATGGACGCTTGGGTTGTTTCTGCCTTTGGCTATTGTGATACAAATAAACTTAAAAATTTTTTAAACATTTTCTTAAGTAGATAGACCATTATTTATTTAATTATTCCTCTCCTGGTGATTGTTTCTAGTTTTTATTATCACAGCAAAGGTCCAAATAGCATGCTAGCACTAGAAGAGAATACAGTAGAGTGGCCAGAAGTGGGGTCTCTGGAGTCAGGTGGCTTTGCCAAAGTCTGGCTTAGACACCGACTGTGTGACATTGGGCAAGCTTCCAGCCCCTCTGTCCTGAGTGTCCTCATCTGTAAAGTGGGGATAGTGAAAACGAAGATTAAATTCTACAATTGGTACAAAGCACAAGCACTGGACCTGACACATGGCAGGCTGACAATCCATATCAGCTGTTATTTGTAGGACAAATTGTTGGCACTTGCATCTCTTCCTACCACAAATGCCAGGAGAACGATTCTGGGTGGGAAGCACAGAGCACTTAAAATTTTGAAAGATATCACAGATTACCTTCCAAATAGGTTGCAATAGTCGCTATTAGTACAGAAGGGAGTATGGAGTCCTGGCTGATCCTTGAGGAGAGGGTGTGATAAAAACAGAATTCAAGAAAAATCATCAGGTCGCAGAATCATTTCCTTCTGTGATGTCACCCTCAGCATCAGGACAAACCATGGACCTTCCCTTCATCTCTGAAAATGAAGAGATAATGCACGTAAATGTTCATTTCCTTCCTTTGCCTAATAATTCTCTGTATTTCTATCTTCTGTGAATACCTTCTTATGTTTCTGATTTTGGGGGTGCTTCTTGGGATCAAGGGGTCCTGCTCATTTGCCATTCTCTTCCTGGAACCCGTGTCTCACCACCCCTTACTCGGGGTTGCAGAGTTACAATGTCACCCTGTGGCTAGCCTTTCATTGTACCCAGTTTATTCTATTTGCAGCATTTCTCACAAGATACAAGACATCAATGTAGTGATATATATATATTATATATGCATATACATAAAATAATTTCTAAGGCCTATCTTCCCCTGGCCCACCCTCTAGACTGAACACTGCAGGAAGGAGCCCGAGCCCGTCTGGTCATGTCTGGAATCCCAGCAACACCCTTGAGTCTGATACAAAGCCAGTGCTCAATAAATATTTGTTAAATAAATGTGCAAATGGATTCTAGTACCATCCATGTCAGAGCTAAGGTTGAGTGTTTGGATTTTTGTTGTTTTTGTTTTGGTTTTTTTTGGGGTGGTAAAATATACAACATAAAATTTACCGTTTTAACCCATTTTTTAAGAGTACATTTCTGTGCATAAAATACACTCACATTGTTGTACAATCATCATCACCACCATACATCTCCAGAACTTTTTTCATCTTCCCAAACTGAAACTCTGCACCCAACAAATACTAACTCCCCCTCTCCACCCATACTGACAACCTCTATTCTATTTTCTGCTTCCACACTAATTTCACTTTTCTAAGCATCTCATGTCAGCAGAATCATACAGTATTTGTCCTTCCGTGGCTGGCTTATTCACGTAGCATAATGTCTCCAAGTTTTATCCACATTGCCATGTGTCAGAATCTCCTTTTCTTCCTTCTTAAGGCTGGATAATGTTCCTTTGTATGGATGTACCACATTTTGTTCATCCACTCATGGACAGACATTTGGATTGTTTCCACCTTTGGACTGTTGTGACTAATGCTGCCTTGACCGTGAGTGTACATTCACAAAGGTGTGTAACCATCTCATCTACCTAGTTCCAGAGCATTTCTATCACCTCAGAGGAAGCCCTGTACCTGTTAGGCAGTCTCTCCCCATTCCTCCCTCCCCTAGCCCCTGGCAACCACCGGTGTGCTCTGTCTCTATCCATTTTCCTCTTCTGGATACTTCATATAAATGGAGCCATGCCTATGCAACCGTCTGTGACTGGCTTCTTTCCCTCGGCGTCATGTTTCATGGTTCCTCCACACTGCAGCGTGTCGGTGGCTTGAGGACTTTGTACAGTGGTGCACTGAGAGACGGCTGTGCCAGCTTTGCAGAGCAGACTGATTGTTAAATAATCAGGAATTTTCAGGGCCTGTTATTGAACTGTTGGTAGCTTGAAATTGGTCCTGGGGGGAGTACTTACCCCACAGATACTGGCAAATGCTGCACATCAGTGTGATTTGGGAAGTTGAATTTGAGATTCAATTTATAGGTAGCACTGTCATCATCTCCATCAGCATTCTCCCAAAGGTACCCCAAATAAACACATACTCTGGGAGCCGTGTTCTTGCTGGGTGAGTGCTGCTTAAGCAAAGCCCCAGATCCCAACTTCTCAGTTTCCAGACCTAAGGCAGTGTCTCCTGGCGTTTGCAAGGAATACCCCTGCTCCAGACTGCAGGACAGTTGTCTGAGTACTGTCATCGGGGTTCTGGGCCTCTTGGGATGCTGATCCTCAGCATGACTGCTTCATGATGAAGGTGGAGGAGGGGGGAGAGCAGAACCTTTTGGTGGACACTGATGCGTTAATCAGTCCCCGGATCAGCAGCTGTGCCACCTGGGTACTCTGGGAAATGCAAACTCCCACTCCCCACCTAAGACCTTCCGAATCAGACCCTCTGGGCGTGGGGCCCAGCCATCAGTGTTGTAACCAGCCCTGTGGGGTTCTGCAGCTCCATCCAGTTCAAGAACCCCTGCACAAATGTGATGACCCGAAGAGCTGTCAGCCTGATTGGGACTGAGCTGTGCCTTTCGGTTCCTGCTCCAGAACACACCATTTTCCTCTGTAGGGCATGTCTCCCACACAGGCCAGTTCAGTTCAGGCCTTGAGTTCATCCCCCAGACACGTGATTTCTGGGGAGTGACACGGATGCCCAGGGATTAGGACCCAGATCTCTAATACAGAAGATAACTGGGCTGAAACCTCGGCTTCTTCAAGCTGTGTGATTTTGGATGAGTGCCTTTACCTCTCTGAGCATTTGTTTCCCCATTGGTAAAACGGGCATAATAATAGTACTGGATTCATAGGTTGATTGTCAGGGTAACAGGAGAGAATGTAAAAGGTTTATAGCATATCTCTTAGCAAATAGCAAGTGCTCATTAAACAGCTATATGGTTTGAGAGCTATTATCTAAGAAGTTTGAGGGAGAGGTATTCAATGATTCATCCCTCATATGTGTACAGTGCTGTAAAATTTGTTTGCATAACAACACTGGAGGGGCTTATTTGAAGCAGATACCATTGGTCCAGATGCCCCTTACCAGGCTGGTGCATCCCCCAGCTGCTGCCAGGGACGGCTGCTCCCAGCTCCCAGCTGGAGTCTCCTCTAGCAGATTGCCCTTGGTTGAGGACAGCCACCTCACCTGAGGATGCTTGGGAGGTTATGCCCTCCACCCCTGGGATGGTGTGCTAAGGACTGACTGATGTGAGCCCAGCCCCCAGACATCTGGGTAGAACACTCTCAGTGGTACAATTTCTACTGCAGAGCTCCCCATGGGATCAGAGTCCAGCAGAAATCATATCATTGCTTAGTTTTTTTCCTTGCCTTGTGCTGCTTCCTTTACTTCATGATGGGTTTCTCTTGAGAGTGTTTCCTCAACAAATCACTTGCACAAGAATTCCCATCTCATTTTTGCAGAAATAGAAAAATTCATCCTAAAATTCCTATGGAATTTCAAGGGCCACTGAAAAGCCAAAACAATCTTGTAAAATAAGAACAAAACTGGTGCTTTCACACTTCCTGATTTCAAAACTTACTACAAAGCTACAGCAATAAAAATAGTGTGGTACTTGCCTAGGGAACAACTACATAGACTAATGGAACTGAATAGAGAGCCCAGAAATAGAACCTTACATGTGTGGTCAAATGATTTTTGACAAAGGTGCCAAATCCATTCAGTGGGGACAGGACAGTCTTCACCAAATGGTACTTGGAAAACTGGATATCCACATACAAAGAATGAAGTTGGACTCTTTCCTTACACCATATACAAAAATCAACTCAAAATGGATCAAAGAGATAAACCTCTTAGAAGAAAATACAGAAGAAACGATGAATGATACTGGATTTGGCAGTGATTTCTTAGATATATATATGATACCAAAAGCACAGGCTGAAAGTGAAAAAAGTTGGGGGGCTGTAGTATATAAAAATTTTAAACTGTGCACCAAAGGGCATGTTAGTAGCAGACAAAGGCAACCCCTGGAATGGGAAAAAAACTTTGCAAATCATATATCTGAAAAGGGATTGTTATCAAGAATGTATAAAGAACTACAATTCACAACAACAAAAAACAAACAACCTGATTTAAAAAGGACTTCAATAGACATTTCTCCAAAGAAGATATGCAAATAGCCAGTAAACACATGAAAAGATGCTCAATATTAGAGAAATGCAAATCCAAACCACAATGAGATACCATTTCACATCTATTAAGATGGCCTATAATGAAAAAAAAAGGAAAATAATAAGTGTTGGAAAGGATATAGAAAAATTAGAGCCCTTGTTCATTGCTTAGGGGAATGTAAAATGGTGTAGTTACTATGGAAAACAATATGAGGGTACCTCAAAAAGTTAAATATAGAATTACCACATGACCCTTCAATTCGTCTTCCGGGTATATACCCAAAAGAAGTGAAAGCGGGGACTTATTTGTATGTCCATGTTCACAGCAGCATTATTCACAATAGCCAAAATGTGGAAGAACCAGTGGCTAAGTAGATAAACAGCTGTGGTATTAGATAAGTAGATAAACAGCTGTGGAATAGCCATGCAGTGGAATATTATTTAGCATTAAGAAAGGCAGGAAATTCTGACATGTACTAAAATATGAATGAACCTTGAGGACATAATGCTGAGTGAAATAAGTCAGTCACTAAAGGACAAATACTGTATGATTCCACCTGTATGAGGTTCTTAAAGTAATCAACTTCATAGAGACATAAAGGAGAATGACGGTTGCCAAGGGCTGGGAGAGAGAGTTAGTATTTAATGGTTACAGAGCTTCAGCTGGGGAAGATGAGAAAGTTCTGGAGATGGATGGTGGTGATGGTCGCACAGAACTGTACACTTAAAAATAGTTAAAATGGTAAATTTTATGTTATGTGTATTTTACCACAATTGAAAAAAAAATCCCATTGTAGGGAACCTAACCTATGGCATAATTATGACACCCGATTTATAGATGAGATAAAATGAGACTCAGAGCGACTGTATGTGTGTTTTATCCAGTGGGGATGATGACAGTCAGCGCCTCCCAGCGTTATTATGAGGATTAAATCAAACTAAATCAAATAAGATTAAACATGCAGAGACCCCTGATCAAGGAAAAATTATCACCTACAAAGATGTGAAAGAAGGAGGTTGGCAAGGAGGCACAGTGACTTCAACAAAATTATGGTTGAATGTTGGCAATTTCATATGGTTTGAACTAACACTAGTGTTGGTTCTTAAGCAGGACAGTAGAAGCAAAGATATTTTTCTCATTGTTATCTATATAATTTTATATGCTTTAATTATTTCAAAAAAAATCTTTATAAAAAATGTTGGAATAAGCGGGAGCAATGGAAGGGCTTGGAGTGGTAGTATCCCGCCTTTGGCCAGGGTTTGATCAGATGGACCTGGGGTTGAAACCTGACTCCATGCCTTTTTAGCTGTGTGGCTGTGCCAAGTCATGTGACTTGTGGGGCCTCAGGGTTTTTTGTCTGTAAAATGGTGACAATAAGACCAACCTCACAGAGCAGGAGTGCAGATCAAGGGCATGGAAAACGACACCTAGAGTGAGGCACAGAACACAAGCTCAGTGCTACTAGCTGGTGGTGGTGGTGGTAAGTGGGATGGAGTGTTAGCTCCAGGCTTCAATCCCAGCTGGTCTGCCTGCAAACCCTGCGCTCTGGGCTCAGCCCCACATTTCTAGCCCAAGATAAGCTTGACAGCTCAAGCTTTCCAAGCCCAGCCTTGGCAACGAGTGGCGTTTCAGGTATTTATAATACTGCTGTGATTTCATCTGTCTTTTCTCTTCTCCAGCTTCACAAGCAGGACATATGCCCCATGCTTCTGAAATTTGAAGGTTTACCCTTTCTGTGCCAGAGCACCAGTTATTCTTTGGTGAAATACATGGAACAATACAACAATTAATTATTACTAATAATAATGGCAGTATATTTTATTTAGATATGCCTCCTTTCCTACCTTTTTAAAGTATGGCCCAAATTTGCCCTCCAGTTGCTCATGTCTGCCGTTCATGTCCGTGTCATCCCAGATTCTCTTTTCAAAGCCCTGATAGAAATGGACATTACTCTTTCAGTATTGCTCTCTCCTGTGAGAGTAAGGGACATGCCTGTCTTGTCACTGATGTGATGTCAGAACCCACTGCAGGGCTGGCACATAGCAAGAGTTCTGTGTTTGGGAGTGAGGAAGTTGGAATGAGACAGATAATTTTGTCTCTAAGCCTCAGATGAAGAAATTGCTGCTCAGAGAAACCAAGGCTTTCCCAGAGTAACAAGAAACAGCATAGTTTAAGGGAATGTGTTGCATTGAAACGGAGTCTGTGGGGTCTCAAACTCAAATGTCTATAGAGCCAGACAAATGGGGAAAGTGCCAAATGAGAGGAACACAGAGCAAGTGCCAGGATATGTGGCAAAAGACCCCCAGGGCTGAATTTGGAGAGGAAGAAACTGTGATCAGTGTGGAGTGTGTCCCATTCACAGGGGCACACTGCCCAGATCCAGACACACTGTTCAGGAGTGTGGGCCCCGGATAGCCAAAAATATTCTACTTTCTACTGAGATATTAGGAACCTGGCTTTTCAAGTAAATTCTCTCAATTAAAAAATTTTGGCATCCACCTTAAATTTTTAAAAATACATATTGTGTGGACAATTTTTGTGAGCATAATATAACCCTTAGGTAACCAAATTACCTCTGTTAGATACAGAGAGATGCATCTAAATTCTGAAACGTGTTTCCAAATAGTATTCAGGTCTAGAACAAAGGTATACTCATTCACATAGTCTGCCATGGGAATAGGGGCCTCGTGGAGTTGTGCAGTGCCCAACCTATACAACTGATGGATGGCCCTGATATGTGATTCTTGAAGTTGTCACCCACATCCCCATAGGAATGCCAACTCCTCCACCCATTCAGTTCTATAGATCATGAGAAAAGCCTTCCACCTATCTTGGGCACAAGAGCTGTGCAGCAAGGCCACTGAAGGGGAATTCAGGCCATCATGACCAAATTTGCTCTGTCCTCTAGGGTGGTGAAATTCCGTCGCACAGGTGAGAGTGCAAGGTCAGAGGACGACACAGCTTCGGGGGAACATGAGGTCCAGATTGAAGGGGTCCGCACAGGCCTAGAGGCCGTTGAGCTGGATGATGGGGCAGCTGTGCCCAAGGAGTTTGCCAATCCCACTGACGGTGAGGAGATCCTGCAGCTGGGGCGCCAGCACAGCTCAGAGTCAGGGGCTCTGAAGTGCCAGGTTGCTCCCCCAGATGGCGCTTTCAGAGGGACCTGGGGAAAGGGCAGTAGAAGGGCCCAGAGGGCCCAGGGGTGACACTAGAAGTGTGGGATAGGCCTAAATGGCTCACTTCAGCAAGGTTACATCACCATCTCTACCAGTCAGCATCATTGTGTAACACCTGGCTGAGGACGGCAGTAATAATGATGGTGATGGTGATGGTGATAGTGGTGGTGGTGGTGGTGAGATGGTGGTGGTGGTGGTGAGATGGTGGTGGTGGTAGTGGGGTTGTGACGGTGGTAGTGGTGGTAGTGTGATGGTGGTAGTGGTGGTGAGGTGGTGGTGAGATGGTGGTGGTGGTGGTGGTGAGATGGTGGTGGTGAGATGGTGGTGGTGGTGGTGAGATGGTGGTCGTGTGATGGTGGTGGTGGTGGTAGTGGTGATGGTGGTGTGATGGTGGTGGTGGTGGTGTGATGGTGGTGGTGGTGGTGAGATGGTGGTCGTGTGATGGTGGTGGTGGTAGTAGTGGTGATGGTGGTGTGATGGTGGTGGTGGTGGTGGTGAGATGGTGGTCGTGTGATGGTGGTGGTGGTAGTAGTGGTGATGGTGGTGTGATGGTGGTGGTGGTGGTGTGATGGTGGTGGTGGTGGTGAGATGGTGGTCGTGTGATGGTGGTGGTGGTGGTAGTGGTGATGGTGGTGTGATGGTGGTGGTGGTGGTGGTGAGATGGTGGTCGTGTGATGGTGGTGGTGGTAGTAGTGGTGATGGTGGTGTGATGGTGGTGGTGGTGGTGTGATGGTGGTGGTGTGATGGTGGTGGTGTGATGGTGGTGGTGGTGGTGGTGATTCTGATGGTGATGGTGGTGGTGGTGGTGAGATGGTGGTGGTGGTGGTGAGATGGTGGTGGTGTGATGGTGGTGGTGTGATGGTGGTGGTGGTGGTGGTGATTCTCATGGTGATGGTGGTGGTGGTGGTGAGATGGTGGTGGTGGTGAGATGGTGGTGGTGTGATGGTGGTGGTGGTGGTGAGATGGTGGTGGTGTGATGGTGGTGGTGGTGGTGGTGGTGATGGTGGTGGTGGTGGTAGTGGTGATGGTGGTGTGATGGTGGTGGTGGTGGTGGTGATTCTGATGGTGATGGTGGTGGTGGTGGTGGTGGTGACAACAGTGCAGGAGCAGCTGACGTGGGCTGAGGAGTTACTCTGGGCCAGGCACTGTTCTAAGCTCTTTACACATATTGCCCACTCTATCTTTACAAATGTCCCAATTGAAACTATTACAATCATCTTCCCCATCTTGCAGAAGAGGAAACTTAAGCACAGAAAGCTTAAGTGTTGTGCCCAAGGTCACACAGCTGAAAGTTAGCCAAGCTGGATTTACAGCCAGGCCGTCTGGCCTCAGAGCCCACATCCTTACCCATGACCTCATTCTGCCTCAGAGCAGAGCTGGCCAAACAAGGGACCTGAGGTGGTGCTGTGGGACCACATAATGCTGATAGTTGAAACACCCCGTACATTCGTGAAAGGCCCGGATCCCCAACATGAGAGAGGATTGATGATCTGAACCCAAGGCCTGGTGTTGGTGGATCTAAGGAGGCAATGACTGTGGAGGGAGGCAGTGGTTAGGATTAGTGGCTTTAATCTTGGGCTTCCCTGGGCTCTACTCCCAGAGCTACATACAGAGTGCCAGCCCTGTGACACTACATGACACTGTCCTCCTCTGTAAAACAGAGCTAAGACTGGGCCTGAGTTAGCAGTTGTGACAGGAACTAATGAGATACTGTGCATTAAGCCCTTAGTACAGTGCCTGGCACATGGGAGCACTCAATAAACAGACCATTATATTATTATTGCTGTTCTTATTACTGATGACGTTGTAGGATTCACTCTGCTTTCTCCTCGGTATTTTTGCTGGAGGAAACCAGCCCTTGCTGGTGTGATAAGCCCCAGCTCACACTTCTGGAGAAAACTGTGATTGAAGTAAGAGGCCTATGATTGGAATTCCAAAAAGATGACAAAAATATGATTTACGGAAAAGTTGCAAAGATAGTTCAGAGAGCCACCATGTCATATACCCTTCATGTAGCTTCCCCTGGCATTGACCTGTTACCTAACCACGGTACATCTGTCAAAACTAAGGAATGAACATTGGCGTAATGCTACTTATTAAACCCCAGACTCTGTACAGATTTCACCAGCTCCTCCAGCATGCTGTCACAGCACACATAATAGCAGACCTCATTGTATGTGTTCTTTCAGAATTTTTCAAAACACGTAGCTTATAAATTATATCCTTGTTTTTCTTGAGTGTACAAATAACACGTTTCTTTGGAAAGCAGACATTATAGAAATGTACAAAGTAGGAAAGTGAGTGCTGTGCTCAAAGATGACCCTGTTGACAGCTTGTGAACGTTCAGTCTCACTTACCCAGAGTGGTGCACACACCGTGTATATCCAATTGTATCACAAAGAGAGGTCTGGCGACACACTGCCCTCCACAAGATGCCTTTATCACTTACTGGTATACGGTGAGCCTCTTTCCATCAGAGTGCAGATGAAATTCTGCTTTTACAAAGCATTGATTTTTTTTTTCCTGATTATGGAAGTAATTAATTGTAAAAGCAAGAAAGCTAAAGCCTCCTATGACTTCTCCTTTCCTCCCTCCAAAGACAAAAAAAAAACCATAATGTACAGTTTTGTGTATATATTCTAGGCATATGCATATATATATACACACATGCATACATTTCCAAGAAAAGAACCTTACTAATTTGTTGCCCATTTTGTTTTGTTTTTAAAAACTAATAATATATTGTGTGCATCTTTCTATATCTGTATATTCTTAACAGTTGGGTCACATTTCATAATGTGGCTACATGAACATTCATATATAATTATAATATATATAATGATTTATTTAGCCAACCCCTGTTGATAGACATTCTGAGTTTTCCCTTTTGTAAATAATGTTTCAGTGGACTTGGCAGCAAGATATCTCTTCACACCCTCTGGAATGTTTTTCTAGGATAAGTTCTAGAAGCAGCATGCGCTACCTTAATGAGCTTGGCAGGGGACCCCCCGCGCAGACTAGGACAGCAGCAGGATGACTAAGTCTTCCTCCCTTCCCCCTTTCTCCTTCCCAGATACTTTCATGGTGGAAGATGCGGTGGAAGCCATTGGGTTTGGAAAATTTCAGTGGAAGCTGTCTGTTCTCACCGGCTTGGCTTGGGCAAGTATATCTGGGGGCAGTAACCTCACATTCCATCTCCAAGGAAACTTCTTGCTGCTCAACTAGGTCTCCATGGCTTAAGGGAGGACACAGTTCCCTTCACACAGAACCACTGCTTGAACTAGCAAAGTTTAAGTTGGGTGACCCTGGTCATAATGAAGGACTCTGCTGAGGGGGGGTCGGGGGTGGTTGGCATTGCCCTCCACAACTGGAGTTGGAGCTTTGGGATCATTGAGTGGTTCTCAATCTCTGGGGGTTAGGGCTACTACAAGATTATGATGTCACTGTGGGGCTCACCCTAGAAAAACTTCTTCAAGAGGCTCAAGATACCCTGTTAAAATCCCCTAATCGGCCTACCACAAAGAATGCATCCAGACCTTTGATACAAATGTTTGTGAGTAGTGCAAAGTAGTAACCTAACTGCATATGTTTTTCCAAATGGATCTAAGATGTCCCCACATCATTTTCTCCATTAATTTGAAAGGCCACCTATATCATCCATCACATGTCCATGGCCACACAAGTCTGCTTCTGGACTCATTTCTGTCCCATGGTTCTGTCTGTCTAGTCCCATAAAGGTACCACAATGTATAATTGCCAGGGCTTCCTGGTATATTTTAATATAGTAAAAGGTTGTACTTATTAAATATATTGACAGTTCTACATGAAGAATGACCTATTCACCAGAGACAGACTAGTCTTTAACTAAAGAGAAAAAATTGAGCACTTACTGTGCAAGAGGCTTTACATATCCCATATTGTCTCGCTACCTCTATACAAATATTTTTTTCTCAGATTTTAGAAATACGATGTTTTCCTACTTCATTCAGGGAATGCCTCTATTTTTTTTAAACACACACACACAGAATGTTAAATGCCTGTTTGTTAATTCCTGAATATCCCATACTGTTTTTCAGTATGTTTTGATGTGTGCTAGGGCGCTCAGCAGGCAGCAGAAGATGGGTTCTCTCTGAAGTCATGGGTTTGGCAAGGGAGGCAGCATCCTGGCCTCATAAAGTTGTCTTCCCCCTGCAGATGGCTGATGCCATGGAAATGATGATCCTCAGCATCCTGGCACCGCAGCTGCACTGCGAGTGGCGGCTCCCCAGCTGGCAGGTGGCATTGCTGACCTCGGTAGGCAGCCCGGCAGCTCTCTCCCGCTGTGTATAGCCCTGTGCCCTGGCGTGTTCTGCGGGGTGCCCCCTCCTCCCACTGTTGCCAAGGACTCAGCAGAGATGGATGGAAACACCATGACCCCGGCTGGCTTCCTTGGCTCCCCACCCCACCTCTTACATCCTGGCAGGTTTGCAGCCACATCTACTCCACCCAGGGGTCCAGCTACCCGGAGGTCCCAGACACCCTCCTCAATTGCTGGGAAGGTGGAACTCTCCCGGGCATATCACTCTCTGCCTTAAACCTTGAACCCTTAAGGCCCACTTCTCTTGGTGGCAAGGAGATGCCAATTCCTCCCATGCTGGGGTGATTTTGAAGACAGTGTGGGATACATAGTAGATGTTCAATAAATGGTGGGATGCCCCCACTCCCTCGAATTAAGACTTGAAGGAGAGTTAGGCAGAATCCTCAATTTTTATTATTAATTTGTATTAGGGGGAGTTCAGCAGCAACCTTCTAAAAGGGAGGGGAAAAGACAGGCTGGATAAGAGGATAATAATGATAAGGATATTCACTAAAACTAGTATTTATTGAGCACTTACTGTGCAAGAGGCTTTACATATCCCATATGCAGACGATGCATAATATGCCTTGTGCTCTTCATTCCTCACAGCGCTATGAGGTAGGCAGTATTATTGGCTGAGGAAAATGAGGCACAGAGAGGTCAAGTCACTCATGAAAGGTCAAACAGCCTGGCTAGTGTCAGAGTAATTGCTAAGAATGCTTCCCAGAATGCTGTGTTTCTGTGGATAACTGATCTGGAATAGTTTGAGTGCCTTCAGCAATATCAGGTCTGATATTAAGTCTGATATTAACAATAAGGTCGTACAGCTCAGTGGGAGGAGTTTCATAAACACCTACACCTCGTGTTTGTGGTTTAGTTACCTCTTAGTTGTGTGACCAGAGTGAGGCCCTTTACAGCTGTAATTCATCATCTGCAAAATGGGGTGATAAAGCCTGTTTCTCTGTGGATGGCAACAAAAGACACACAGTGCCTAGCACATGGCAGGGCTTGAGAAGTGCCTTCTTATAGTCCTCATTCTCACTGATGGCCCCTGGAGGGTAACCATGGGCTGTGTTTCTGCAATACAGGGCCTTTCTGGTCTCTTGCCATTGGTTCATAACACCCACCATTTATTGAACACTGATTATGTACCAGGCTCATACATTATCTCTTTAACACTCTCAACCCAGTGACAGAGGTGCTACTATTATTCTCATTCCTACAGATTAGGAAAGCAAAGCTCAGGGAGGTGGAATGACTTGCCCAAGCTCCTCACACAGCCTATAAGAGGCAGACCAGAGGCAGAAGTGAGATCCAGGCCTGGCAGCCTCAGAGCCCCTGCTCCCGGGCCACTGCCCTGGGCTACTTGCTTATGGTATAAAATTTGGACTCATGCGCTAGATAAAGCTGTGAAGTTCCTTGGTCAAGTTTTCAATGGAAAAGTTAGAACACTGCAAGAGCTGCTTTAGCGGCATGACATACAGGAGGAGGGGAAGATGGACTGTCATTGCCGCCACAGGAAATACTGCGGGAGATTACTGCAATCACTCTGATATAAACTGGTACTCCGCTGTAGCTTAATCCCTCCTCTGGGCAACAGAGAATGAGGAAAAGGCATGTTTGGAGTGATCCTTAATCCTTTCAGGATGTAAGGACATTACTTAGTATCTGACTACACTAACACCTTATCCCAAGACAGTAATCTTCAGTAATCTAGAAAAGAATTGTGTAAAATTTATGCAGGTTCCCACAGGCTTTAAAATGGACATTAAATGCTTTTAAATGGTAGGTGGCAGGTTATTTAATTTCCAATGTATTGAAAAATTAGAAATTTAAATAAAATTTCATATCCCTTTTAAAATGTGTCTAATGGAATTGAAATACTTAGCTGATACCCATCACCCTCTGCTTAAAAATAGCCTGAATAAGGAGTTCAGAAGAACTTGGAAAATTTGTATTGTCTTGTTTTCTTCTTGAACTAGTACTTCCATTCCATTTTCTTCATGTAAGTTATCTGTAATATTTTACTATGTTTAGAAGTATTTCATTTACCACCCTATCTTGATTTTCTGGGACAAAGTATATATAAATTTTAAATGATTGTTTTTAATTTTCTGAGATCATATGACTATGAAAATTTTTCTTCTGCACTGAATTATCATAATTCTCAGTAATATGTAATAAATTAAAACAAGAAATAATTAATTTTGATAAATAATTGTTAAACTTAAGTAAATTTGTATCTGGAATGTACCTCCTAATGAGGGATATAGAGTATTTCCCAATTATGTCATATATTCTTGGGTGACTTCTTATTCCTAAAATGGGACAGGATTCAGAGAGTGATTCCACTCCTGTTTTTCATTTTTACTGAATGGATATGAATATGAAAAGCTTTATTCACATATAAAAATTGGGGGTATTGAAGGAGTTTTGCAATCACTCAATAAACTAATGCCACTTGATTCTTCCAACAACTTCCAAGTTACATGCCAAAGAACACAGGGCAATTGCTTATGAAAAATTATTTTTAGTGATCTAATTTGGTGACAGCTTGATTGAGCTCTCCTTCAATTTGGTTAAAAATAATAAAAAGGAATTGGAATTCAGATGACTTGTAAAAGGATTTGTAACTGTGTCACTGATGTCCCTTTGAAGGCTTCCGTCAAGGTTTAACCTCAACAGGCAGTGTACTGTGAGGTGCACTGGTTAGATGAGGAAGTGAGAAGTGGGAGGAGGTGGTGGAGAAAGTGAGGGAGGGATAGGGAACAGGTAAAGCCTCTGGCCTGTTCTCAGGATAGAGTCTGTGCACAAGTTGAGGACCTGGAAAATAATTCCTTTAAAATTAGCAATGTCTGCTTCTCCCTTGGAATACCTCTGCGAGGCCCCCATATGTAGCCTGCTGCTCTAGGACACCTGGAAGAATGCTTTTGGGGATCAGACCACCCTGGGCAGTGCCTTGCCCTCTCTGGGCCTCAGTTGCCTTATCTGCAAAGTGGAGATAATAATAGCACCCATCTTGTAGGGCTGCTGTAAGCATTGCTGAGATGTGTATATGAAGCATTTAGAATGTGTCCAGCACTTGGTGAGTCCCCAGGGAAAGGATAGAGCATATAGTGGTAAAAGCTCTGGACAGCCTGCCTGTGTGTAAGGCCTGTACCCACTCCTCCCTGGGATACTGAGTAGGTTTACTGAAGGGAAATCCAATCTGGGGAGGTCTCCCCGTGGCTAGGTGAGACCTCAACCCTGGAGGGGGTTGTTCCAGAAAGAATTCATGAGCAGCTTGAGCAGGTGTAAGCAGTTTATTAAAGCGGAAGTACATACTCACGGAGGGAGCCCAGCATGCTGGAGAGGTGAGCAGCCCAGAGGTGTGGTGGTTTAGGGGTTACAGAAGGTCTGATTAACTATGGGGTGAATATTCATGGCTGCAGGGGAGGGTAATTTGCTTAATAGGCTGGGTTGCACAAGCCTAGTAGGGGAAAGAGAGAGTGTTTCCTCTTAATAGGAAATTGACTTGGTAGGCAGACCAGTGAGACTTTATTTTGGTGGGTCCAGGCCTGCACTCATCATGTTGTTTTGAACCCTGAGAATCCTGTTACTTTGTATTTTGTAAGCATCCTGGTATCTCATACCTTCTGATTTGAACTCTGTCCTGCTGCTCCCTAGTCTAGCCTGCCTCAGTTTTCTTAACCCTTCTGAGCCTGAGGCTCCCCATCTATATGAGTATAAAATTCAACTGCATTAGTTTTGTTCTAGGATGACTCCATGAGGCACATAGGCATGCACCCATGAGCCCGTTCCCTTACTGATAGCACACAGTTCCCATCCCAACCACCTATCTCCTGTTTTTCATATCTTCTAAACTCTCTCTTGCAATCTTTGATATTTTTCTTAGCAAGAGGGCAAGACACTTCTTTGGTATGGTGAGATTCGTGAAATGCTAGCTCTGTCATCATACTGCCTGATCCCAGCCCAGGCTACACCAGTTATACCTGTGTGACACTGGCCAAGTGACCTCCCCTCTTTGAGTCTCAGTTTCCTCATCTGTA
The DNA here is from genome assembly GCA_032199065.1 of Smutsia gigantea. Lineage (NCBI taxonomy): Eukaryota > Metazoa > Chordata > Mammalia > Pholidota > Manidae > Smutsia > Smutsia gigantea. Next base: position 86,335 of record JAVSCE010006350.1, on the reverse strand, counting down.
AGATGGGATAATCATTACACCCACCCTGTAAAATTGTCCTGAGGCTTAAATGGTAACATGAAGCGCATAGGATAATATTTGCACCTTAACAGGATCTCAGTAAATGTTGGTTCATTGTTATTATGAGGGTGTGTTGTCACTGGCTCAATTTGTTGTTCCCTTTCTCTGTGATGCTTTGTATCACTGTCTAACAGAAGCTTTCTATGCACCCACAGGTGGTCTTTGTTGGCATGATGTCCAGCTCCACCCTCTGGGGAAACATCTCAGACCAGTACGGCAGGAAAACAGTAAGGCGACCTCCTCTTTTAAGCATGAGTCCTCTGGGTTATCTCCATGATAGTTGACATGTAGCAAAAACCTGTGCTGCTCGAGCACCTGGGAGGCCTAATTAGGAGCTGTGTTCAAATGCAATGAGAAGAGACTGCCCTGAGGCTGGAATCTCTTGAAGTCACATGTTCCTAGTGGGGCCCCTGCATGTACACTTCAGAATGTGGGTGATGCTATTAATGCCCACCGTGACCCCCTTGGCACTCACCGTTCCCTCACACGGGACTGGGGACAGTCAAGTGTTGGTAATTAAAGACATCAGCTTTCTTGTCCTAAAGTATATCAGCTGTTGATCCCAGCAGGCTTGAGCTCCAGGGCTCACCATGGGCACCTGCTCATGAAGGCACCTGGATTGTCTGCCTTCCCTGTCCCTCCTGGGATCACCACCGAAATAAACTATTTGTACTAGAATCCTTGTGTCAGGGTCTGCTTTGGGGGAGGCCCAACCTAAGATATGACATGAAATAGATTTGCGAGCAAGGAGGAAGGGACCTTACAGGTCTGGAATTGCATGGAGCTCTTAGTGTTTTGTTACTTTATGGCTTTGACAGTCCCCTTTGTATTTTATGTTGCTCTTGTTTCACTAGACTGCAACTGGGCTCTTTGATTCTTTCAGCACGTGGGGCTACAGTTCTCTAAGCTATAAACTAGGGCCTTAGTGGAGGAAAAGATCTCTCTAGATCCAGGAGAGCTTTACTTCCTCAGAAAAAGCCATCACTTCACCAGAGCACATTCTGAGCTATTGCACCCCCTGACTGCTTTATTAGTTCTCCTTCTTGGACATTCTTCATCAGCCTGCAGTTTCCCCAGAGGCAGGGTGGTGTAGTGGTTCTGTGCTTGGGCTTTGAAGTCAGGTGAACCCGGGTGCAGTCCCACCTCTGCCACTCCTGGTTGTATGACCTTCAGCAAGAGAACTGACCTTTCTGAGCACTAATTTCATCATATGTAAAAAGAAGAAAATGACAGGAGCTACACTGAAGGGTTGATTAAAGGCCATGGGTAGAAATGGTTTTGTGCAATGCTGGGTACATCATAGGCACGGGCCACACGAGCTGGCATTGCAATAGAGCATTTCCAACAAGTTCCCTGCTGGTCCAGGGACCACACTTTGAGAACTGTTGGCTTAGAGTAATAAATATCTATTCCATGGAGCTGGGGATGGTGTAGATATCTAAGCAAACTCAGAATTCTGTCAGGAAGGAAGATACGGGTGCTGAGTAGGCAGTAGGTAAGGTGTACTACAGGGAGCATGTGATGGACTGAAAATAAAACAGTGCCCTGTATGGCAGGCAATGTGCCCTCAACCCCCATAACAACCACTGAAGTAGGTACTGTTATCACTATGATTTTTCAGAAAAGGAAATAGGCACAGTGAGTGGGCAACTTGCCCAAGGCTGCAGTTTGTATGTCACAGAGCCAGGTCTCACTCTAAGTTTAGACCCTAGCCTTAACCATGCTGTGCATGGCTTGAATCTGTGGGTGCTTTAGAAATGCACTTTGGCTCAATGAATGAACTAATGTTTGGACAGTGCCGTACAGAAAGTAGAATCCAGCTGCAGCTCCTCCCAGTGTGACTGGACAGGAGACACATGGGCCAGCAGGCACCTGGGAGACGGTGGCTAATCAAGCTGCCCCAAAGTGGCTGTGGCAGGGCCAGGGGCAGCCAGGTTGGGAGATGCTTGGTCGGTTGTAGGGACTGGAGAGGTCAGGTGGTGAAGAGAACAGGAGCTGGATTGCTCTGTTTTTCAGGGGCAGCTCTCTAGACTTTGCCCCCACCTACCCTCCCACCCACTTCCTGTCTCTGGAGGGTGTGATTCACGGCTTTCCTGATGTGTTTTGGTTGGAAGACAGAGCAGAGCCAGAGAGAGGGACAGAGGTGGGGAGGAAGGGCATATGGAAGAAAGGAAGAGAAGATGGGAAGGAAGGATGGAAGGAAGGAAGGGAGGGAGGGAGGGAGGGAGGAAGGAAAGGGAAGGACGGAGGAAGAGAAAATGAGAGGGAAGGAGGGAAGGAGGGAGGAAGGGAAGGAAGGAGGGAAGGAGAGGCACCTCTTAAAGCAGAGCCACGTGTTTGCGGTAGCTGCAGCAGTCTAACTGTAAAACTGTGGCTTTCTGAGGCTGGACCTAACATTAATCTTCCCGCTTTAAAATAATCAAAGGAAAAAGCTCTTATAAAGTCTCACCATGGCTTTCTCCTGCACAGACTAGGCTTGGAGATGGCCAACTCCTTCCTCTGTCTCTGGCTAAAAACATTTTTTATTTACTTGTTCCTATGGCAAACATGCATATGCACAAAAAATGCAGGAAGCCATAAGGAGAAACTTTATGGTGCCCCAAATTCTATTAGCCAATTGCTTAGTCATGAAGCCATGAGGAATACAGGGGGATGGAGTAAAAATACCTTAATCAGGTGCATGGGTCTTCCATTGTGTGATGAAAGGACGTCATTCCACCCCATTGGGCCTCAGTTTCCTTAATATCAGAGGAGATTAGATTAGATAATAGTTGATATTAATTGAGTTAACATCAACTACCATTGCTACCATTTACCAAATTCCCAGAACTAAGGAGAAAAATGATCTTTTGCCCCTTGTGTGTATTCTAATCATCAGTAGGGGATGCCAGGCACATGGATTTTAGATGTCAGAAGGCTCAGGGAGACAGTGCTGGGGTCCATTAGTGATGTCTGCCATGGGCACAGGACAGGCAGGTGGTCAGGTGAGTTTAGTAAACTCCATGAGGAAAGGGGCTGTGCCTGTTTTGCTCACTAAGGTGGCCCCCACACCTGACATAGCACCTGCCTTATAGAAGACACTCAATAAATATTTTTTGAGTGACTGAGCTGGATGGATGAGAATTAGATCACCCTTTTTTCACTTTCTGCCACTCTCTCCTCCCATCTAGACCAGGAAGTAATTTTACTGATGAGTGTTCTTTGTTTACCCAAAAAGCCCATGAAGTTCATTAGCTTGCCATCCTGACTTCCCTTGGAAGACAATGTTTATTCTGCTACTAACATCTGTCATTACTGCGGTGTTCCCAGGAGGTAGCACTATAAAATATATGGGCCATGTTAATGATGGGTCTCAGAGGAGAAAGCTATATGCTTAGATTTTAGAAGGATTCACAGATGAGTTTTCAGTAACACCATTTACTGAATCTTGTGAATTTTCAATACATTTGACCTTCTAAAACAGTAGTTCTCAGAGGGGTTGGGGGCAGGCAGACTTTGCCTCCTTTCCCCTCCCAGGGGCACTTCTTAATGTCAGGAGACATTTTGGTGGTCATAGCTCAAGGGAAGGTAGCTCCTGGCATCTAGTAATCAGAGGTCAGAGATACTGCTCTTTATCCCAAGGTACACAGGATAGTCCTCACCCCAAAGAATTACCAAGTCCCAGATGTGAATGGTACCGAGTTGAGAATAGGCTCTAGAGTGAATGGGCAGACAACGGCAAGTTGCAGTATTGTGAAGAGTTATTTCATCATATGACTACGTCACCAGGGACTGCCCCTCTTTCATCTCAGTATTTACCCAAGGGGCTCATTTGGACAAATGAAACATTAATATAACATCATTGTGAAAAGCATGGGCTGGGAGGCGAGATTGCTCAGGTACACATCCCAGCAATTCCACTGATAGGCTACATGACCTTGAGCAAGTTATTCAACCTCTCTGTGCCTCAGTTTCCTCATCTGTAAGAGGGATAATAATAGTGTCTCCCACAGGGCTGCTGTGAGGAGTAAATAGGCCCTTGCACAGAAAGCTCTTGGCACAGAGGAAGCGTTTCATAAATGTCCATTATTATTATTGCTATCATTTCCCAAGCTCATCGTGCCAGTAACTAACAGTGCCAGTGTTGAAATGCAGGTGGGTCTGGCTGCAGAGTCCATAGTCTTCACCCTGCCCTTGGTGGCAGGAGACATAACTGGATTATTCCCCAGAATTCCATTCATCCGTTGGACATTGATCAATCCCAAATAGATGGAGCCTGGGGGGCTGCCTGCAGAATGCTCCTCTAGCTCTCCTGACCAGCTTACTAAATTCCACAGCCAGCATCAAGCTGGCATGACCAGAGGTAGAGGAGAGAAAGCACCCCCAGGTTGCAGGGCCCCGTCGTCCCCTGCATGGAATTCTGGACCAACCACAGGAAAGATGGATCAGCTCTAATTATCAAGCTTCCCCAGAACTCTTCCAGGAACAGTGGGCAAGCCGGGCAGCTGGCGAGCTTTGGCAAGCGCTGAGAATCTCCTCTTTCTTATTTCCTTGATCTTTTTTGGCCCAGCTGGGAGGTTTTTGTGAGGGTATCTGCTGTGTGACTTTGCAGGGGAATCACCCATGAGGTTAGGACTCAGTGGGTCACTTTGATTCCTACAGAAGTTTCTACACCCTGGGTGCTTGTGGGAGCCCCAGAAAGGAAGGACACATGGGTGGGTGGCCTCACAGGGATGGAGGTAAACACATCTGGGTTCCTATCCCAATGCCGTCCTGTCAAGCAAGGGAACCTTAGGCAAATTGCTTCACCTCCCCATGCCTCAGTTTCCCCATCTTCAAAATAATGTTGACAAGAGTAGTAGTAGCTCAGGGGCTACTGGGAGGATTAAATAAGAAAGTGTTTACAATGCACTTAGAACAATATTTACTGATGCATTGTTAACTCACAACCAATGGTATCTATTATTAGGTGGACTCAAATAAAAATAATTCAGAATATGACTGCTTCATTGTCTAGTTCAAAGCCTCTAAATCCATGTTATATCTAAGGAGGAAAAGGAGGCGCTGGCAGGCACTAGGCCTCTCATTTCAATATTTTGAAGATCTCTGGGTCTCCTTCCCTGTGACTATTTTCCTTGGACTTGAGCCTGATTGGAGGATACCAGGGGGTGTGAGTCAGACAGTCTACCAGTGACACAAATGCTCATGGAGGTGATGGTACCATGCTCCTTTTGGGGGTTGCAGGCCTGGCGCCGAAGTGGCAGCCAGACTTTTAGCTTCTTGGAACAGAAGCTCAAAGCCTTTCCAGACTACAGGTTGCAAACTGGTGATCCATAAGCCAGATACGGCCTGCAGGTGTGTTTTATTTATCCCATACAATGTTTTTTAGAATTTTGAATCAGTTGCCTCTATCTTGAAAATGATGTATTTTGCATAAAAATAAGTTACAGGTTTTTTTGAAAATTGAGTTATCTGGCAGCCCAGGATCCATATTCTGTGATGGCAACTTTTGGCTAGAACTGAATAGAGGCTGATAGGATGGGGCAAGTTCTCTTCCATTCACCCGGGCCCACCTGTCCTTGCTGCATTACTCCTGTGGCTGGGGTAATGGGCAGCCATCTAAGCCCTGGAGGTGGCGGGGAGTAGAGGTGCATTCAGAGTTGTAAGTCCCAGCTGCATTTTTGACTGCTCGTCCTGGACAAATCACTCAACAGTTTCGACCCTCACCATGCTGATTTGTAAAGTGGAAATGAAAATAACAACCTCTTTCTGCTGCTACGAGGATCTAGTGTAATGATGTGACAGTGCTTTAAAAATACAAATGAAAACTCCATAAAGTCAGAGACTCTGGCTGTCATGTTCCCTGCTGTAGCCCAGGACAAAGCCCAGTGGCTAGCAAACAGCAGGCGTTCAATACATGCATGGTGAACGGATGGGTGAATGAATAATAGTATGAATGAATGACTGAATAATAACCTTGACTGCCAGGCACACAGCAGGCACTCAATACATGCATAATGAACAAATGAATGAATGATAGTCAGTACTTCCAGTGCTAGATACACGTCAGGTACTCACTACATTGTGTAGTGAATGAATGAATAATATATATCAATATCTCTAGTGTCTGGTGTACAGCGGGCACTCAATATATGCTTATTGTTGAATGAATAATTGAATGAGCAAATCAATGAATGTATATGCATCTATCTATAGAGGCTAGCATACAGGGGATGCTCAATAAATGAATATGGAAGGAAGGCAAGAAGGAAGGAGAGAGGGAGGGAGGAGAAAGGGAAAAAGGGGCTAACAATCTAAAAGGCAGGACAGATGTTAGGCAGAATGAGAAGTGTAGTTAATGAGAAGCCTAAAGGCCTGTGAGACATTTCTTCAGTCCCCAAGCAGTGTTTGGGTGGGGCTCACTTGCAGTAGCCATGACAAGTGCTTACAAATGGCTGCTGAGTCCTCATTTTCTGGGCAGCTAGCTGGAAAGCCCTGGCGTCAGCGGGCAAAGGCAGAGCCAGCTGCCATCTAGTGTGACCCGACAGGACAGGTCAACATGCCTATCTTTGCTGCTTGGCATGGATCATGCAGTAACCTTACTGGGTTAACACAGCTCCCAGCAGCCCCTTGAGGGAGGCTTAGCTTCCATGAGCCTTTTCTCTTCCCTCTCCTCTTCTCTGTTTTCCTTCTTTCCTTTCATCTTTTTTATTGCTAATAATGATCTGTTTCTGATTCAAGACTCCTTGGATTTCAAGGAAGAATATCCCTATTAAGTTAGCTTAATCTGAAAGGTAGGAATTAAGTATACATGTGGGAGGTACCAATGTCATAGTCATGGATTTAGGGATGCATTTATTATAATGCTGCTGCTTTATTATTGCAAGATATCCAGAGCTTCCTAGACTTTAATAATTCCTGTCTCACCTGTTCTCTTACATACTTGATATCTTTATATCAACTCAAAAAAAAAAACCACCTGAATTGCATGCTTTTGGAAAAGGAAACTTCATAGAGAGTCTTACATGGGAAATCAGTAGCAATTACCCGAAGTAGGAAATGTCTGCAGAAATAAATACAGTGAAAACAAAACAGTGTTACCAAATTCAAGCTGGGTATGGTTAACCCATTGCCCTCTTTGTTAAAAAAGGAGATAGTAGGTGTTTTAAAAGGTTTTAAAGACAGACCAACAGTACGTGGATACTTTCTCTTGGATATGATCAGAGGAACTGAAGATTGAAATGAAAAAGAAATCACTTTCTTGCAAGGTTATGTCAAGTTATTTAAAATATTCTCTCTACCACCTAAAATCATTTTCTGAGAAAACCCAAATCATCTGGTAGATCTCCTAATTTCCTCTCTGGTGCCTTTTAATTCATTTTAACCTTAAAGCTAAACTCAGTGTGCTTCTCACTTGTCCCCTAAAGTGTCCCCAGTGGGGCAGGAGGGTGAACTCAACCCCAGAGACCTGAGATTGCTGCTAGAGAGACCCGAGCAGATCTCACATTGTGATTCTAAAATTCACATAAAATTTGCATTCTGCTCCATAATACATTTGGTGTTAGTTGTGATATAACAACTATGTTTTATATTACAGTCACCCTTAATTTTTTCTCAATCTCTAAGGGTAACTAACCTCTCAGAAATACACAGCCTGTCCTACAACATTGTGTCGCTACATAGTTCTCGACCTTGTCAAACAGTGTCCCCTTACCTTAAAAAAGTTATAAAATTTTTATTAATGTCTCTTAATTATCCAGAAATAATTTCAAAAATAATATAGTCACATGATTTAAAACTGAAATCAGTTACGATGCCCTAATTATGATATGAGGAAGAAATGTTTAAAGGGAAGTAATTCATAAAATAAAATTTATTTTCAATATGCAAATGTTCATGCACAACTCTCTCTAAATAAGAGGAGGTAGTACATATTTGTTCCTGATTATAAATAAGCTTGTATTTAACTGAATCTTGTGGATTTGACATGATGAAATAAAGTTCAGCTCAGTCTACTCAGAGGCATACACGGAAGCCCAGTGAACACAGGTGAATACTGAAATGTTCCCTCAGTGACTCAAACCATACATGGTGTTGCCATTGACAACCAGGTTTTCTCAAACGAGGAATGATTTTGTAAAATTCCAGATAAAACAAAGCACCGTCTTCCTTTGATTTACCCAGAAATTACATTCCTAAAAAAACTAAGTGTATATTTCAACTATGTCCCCCACCCCCCAAATCCTGTTTATAAGTAAAATAGAGTAAAGGTCGAGGTGCAGATAATCATAAGCAATTTTCAGCTGTATGATGGTTGAGTGGGACGTTTGATTTGAGCTGGTGCAGGACTCAAGACAAGTCGTCATTGGATCTCATGGGCTGTGGAACATCTAACAACTCTGAGTCGTGTCTATTAAATGCCAACCATTGGGACAACCAAGAATGCCCCACAGTTTTCCCACACACCCTGTAGGCGTTGGCACCCCCCACATAGAAAAGTCTCCTGGCATCCCGTTGGATCGTGGGTTACCTTTCAGCATGATCCTGTTGGTGATTTTAAACGCGCAGGGCTGAAAAGCCTGTGTCTCAGTGTCTTCCTTCTCTGCAGGGGCTGAAGATCAGTGTGTTCTGGACTCTGTACTACGGCATCCTCAGTGCTTTTGCGCCCGTGTACAGCTGGATCCTGGTGCTCCGGGGCCTCGTGGGCTTTGGGATCGGAGGGGTACCCCAGTCGTAAGTAAATACCCATGTCTGACCAGCCAACCAGGCAGCCAGTCAGCTATGTTGATGGCTTAGGAGGGATGCAAAAAAGGAGCTATGATGCAGCCAGAGAATAGCATCATTGTTAGTATTGTAATGATTAAGGACAACAAAACAACAGGATAGCTGGAAGGTCATCAGTGGGAAATAATAACAATCATCTAGCACTGACTGGACATTTCTGTCCGCCGCACCGCAGCAGCCCCAGGAAGTATGGGTCATCCGAGCGGCAATCCCCGTTTCACAGTTGAGGAAACAGATCCAGTGGGTGAAGTCACATGCCCAGGTCACACAGCGCCGCGGAGCTGAACCCGGGTTTGTCCACCTACAGCAGCTGAGCTCTTCTGCCACGCGTGCTCCCACCACCTTCTAACCTAAGCGCAAGGCAGGGGTGGGGCTGACTGGTGGCGAGCTGCGTGCCATTTTGTTGTCACCGTGAGGGACGGAGAGCAGTCAGTTATAGGAAAAAGTCACCCTCTCCTGGGAGGCTGGGGAATCCTAAACAGAGATTAGCAGACAATGTCACTTGGGCCAACTCCGATCTGGTCACTAGTTATATAAATAAAGTTTTATTGGAGTACAGTCACACGCACTCACTTACATATCATCTGGGCCCATTTTCCTGCTATGGCAATAGAGCCGAGTAGTCTCAGCAGAGACTCTATGGCCTGCAAACCCTGAAATATTTACTATCTGGCCCTTTATAGAAAAAGGGTGTAGACCCCATCCTGAAGGATAATAGCCAATATTGAGGTTTACTAAGAGGCAGGTGCTGTTCTGAACAGTTTACCAGATTATCTCATTTAACCCCCAAATTTTCCCTATGAGGTAAATTCTATTATTCACCCAATTTTACAGACAAAGAGACTAGACTGAGGTACAGAGAGGGAAAGTGACTTGCCCAGGTGTCACAGCTAGGAAGAGGCAGAGCGGGGATCTGAACCCAGGCAGGATCGCACATCGATGGGTCAAATACTTGAAAGCCCTCAGATAATTGTGCTGGCTGGGGCCCTGTGGGCAGGAAGCACGACCAGTACCCAGGGTTTGTGCCGGTTCCAGTCACAATGAATCGCTTCTCCTTGCAAAACGGAAGATGTCCGGTGTAAATGGGTTGCCACCAAGTAACACGGATGGTTCTGTCCTGGGGGCTCCATTGCAGTCTCTGCAGCTGGCAGACTGGCTTTTTGGCAGCAGAGTGAGATTGGGTTTGGTGGGTGAGGATCAGGGCTCTGTACCACTGCCGTCCTTGCCCTCGGAGAGTTCACAGTTCCGTGATTGGCTCCTAGAGCCTGCTGAGTGTCAGAATGGGGGAAGACTGGGAGAAGTTGGCAACAGGGTAATGCTAATACTGAAGTCAGGTGGCCAGATCACGGGCTCTGAAACCAGATTACCCAGGCTCGGATCCTGACTCCATCACATAATACCTGTGTGTCCTTAGGCAAGTTGCTTAACCTGTCTATGCCTCAGTTTCTTTCATTTCTAAAATGCGCATCATAACCTACCTGCCTCATGGGGTCACTTAGAATATTAAGTGACAGGACATGTGAAGTGCCCAGGACAGTGCTAGGCAGAACAATCAATGTGAGCACGCGTTTGGTCTGCTGAAGGCTCTGGCAAGAAGCTCAGGTTGTCAGTGTGACAGATGATGGACTGGGTGTGTAACTGTGGGAAGAATGAATGGGGAGAGGGAAGGTGTGACCGCAAGGATTTAACACAGGAACAAATCCCCAGACTCTTTCTGCCACTTAGAGGCTGGAAGGACAGTGAATGACTCTCCATTATCCTCAGCCCTCCCTCCCTTATTCATTATTGATCCTTCCAGGGCTCTGCAGACTAGGCATGAGACATACACTCCTGGGCCTGGGATGGCCTTCAGAACTACTGGAGCTTGAAGAAGAGGCCATTAGGCCAAACCCATAAATCTGGGCTGGCAGGGGCTTGTGGCTAACAAGCTCCACATCTGGCCCAACTCCAGAAATTCCTGCAGACACAGCCACTGGCCCATTCATGAGCCATTCACCGATGAGAGGACAGCTTTGCCCTGGTGTCTGGAGGGAAGGCACTCACAGGAATACACAGTAAATTCCTTTGCTGGGATGTTCGCATAGACAGGGGAACCGACCTCCAAACCCCACCTCGATTTTCTCCCCAGGGAGCTAAGGGAAAGGACCTGAATACCGAGAATGCCCACAGTGACTCAGAATGTCTGGGATGGTGTGATGAGAAGCACTCGTTTCTACTTCCATTTTCCTCCACATTTTCTGAAAATGAAAGGTATAAGCAATAGAATAGATCTTTAACAGAGCTGGAAAGCAAGGAGAGGGTGCCATGAGCAGGCTAGTTCTGAGGAACCTGTGGAAGATTGTAAGTGGGATTCTAATAGCAGAGTAACTAGAGAGAAAAACCACCTCCTAAAACTGCTAAGGGGAGTGGTCTTCAGGGAGGGAGGACAACACACTGGGCCATAAAATAAAGGACACAGAACAGCTGGGAAGGTCACTAAACATGTCTTATGCAGTATTCTGAGTGACCCTATGAGGTACAAAAGTTTTTATCCACATTTTAGAGATGAAGAAACTGAGGTGTCGAAAGGTTTAGTGACCCTTCAAATGCATTCTCTCACTTTATGTCTAAGTGTCCTCGGCTTGCCTACCTGTTCCCTACTCCCACACCCCATGTCATGCTTTCTCATTCAGCTGTTCATCTATTTAATATACTACAGCCCTTCTGTTTATTGAGTGATTACTATATCCCAGGCACTGGATCATGTGCTTTCTACACATGCCATTTTAAAACTCATAAAACCTTAAGACATAGGTATTATTATCTCCATTTTTACAGATAAGAAACCTGGGGCTTTAAAGAAGTAACATACCCAAGGTCACCCAGCTAATAAATGGCAGATCTCTGATTTAAACATTGCTTGACCCTCCAAAGGTATTCTCTTAACTACTCCACTCGATAGCTCTTTTGTCCATGAGGACAGCAAATAAAAACCACAAACAAAATTATGGAAGAAGTATTTAGCCACCCAAGAGAGCCCCTGGCTTCCCAGAATTTTTACTCCAGCCATTTACATAAAAATAATCACGTCTTAAGTATGAAGTGCAGCCAGGAAGGTCTCTTATCTAGTTATATCTCTATAACTCTTATCTAGTTATAAAAATGGCTCCCTTATGTTCATTATTTGGAAACATTTAGTTGAAGATATTTTTATGTAATTAAATGTCACTAAGAGTCACCGTTCATTTATGCCTTGTACCACCTCACAAAACCAAATGAATAAGATTTTGCTGTGTACTTTTTAAAAGCTCAACAGCCAGCAATACTTAGAAGGTACTCTGAATGTTTAATATAAATACAAATTACATTATTTTTTAAATTAAAATAATGAAAAAATGTCAGTTTTATTGAAATATAATTGACATATAGCACTGTAGACATATAAGGTATCCAGCATAATGACTTAAGCATCTTGCAAAATGATTACCTCAGTAAGTTTAATCAACATCCAGCATCTCATCACAAGTTACATTATTAATAAGGAGCACATCCCTCTGCCCTGATCTGTGCCTTTCTAGGTCCCTCTTTCTCTCTCTCTCCTTCTTCTTTCCCCCAAAATACTGGTTCACATTGGTCCTTGGTAATTGCAACAGTAATAACATTAATGGTGATGCTGATAATATTCATGTCAACTGTGGGCTTACCAAGTGCTTGGCACTATGCTAAATGCTCTCTGCACACTACCTCATTTATCCTATTATCCCCATTTTACAGATGAGAAAACTGAGGCTCGAAGATTGCAAGTGACTTGCTTATGGTCAGATGGTAATTAAATGGAGTGTATAGAGTCACCTTTTGCTTTGTGACAAACCACCCAACAGTCCTGTCTTAAAACAACAATGATTTATTTAACTCAGTTTTGCAGTTTGGCAATTTGGTTGTTTTCGTCAGAGTGGGGCTTACTCACGTGTCTTCAGTCAACTGTGAATTGGTTGGGGGCTGGCTAGGCATGGCCCCAGCTGACTCATCTATGCGCCACAAGCCTTTCATCCTCCAGCTGGCTAGCCCAGGCATCTAGTTGCATGGTGCCTGGGCGGGGGTCCAAGAGAGCAAGCAGGAGCCGTAAAGCCTCTTGAGGCCGAAGGCTAGAACTGGCACAATATTACTTCTGCAACATTCTGTTGATCAAAAGCAAGCACAAGGCCCAAAATCAAGGGATGGGAAAATAGACTCTGGATTCAGTGAGCTACAAAGTCACAGCGCATGGGAGCATAGATACAAAGAGGGAAAATAGGGGGGCAACTTTTGCAAACCATCCACTGCATGGAGAGACTAGGTTCAAATCCAGGTCTGTCTAGTGCCAGAGCTTTTACATTTGAACAAATACTGTGAAAGGGTTCTGAGCTTATATAATCAAAAGGTCCTGGTAAAACATGAATGTCTACTGGGTTCCTGGTACAGATTTGGAGGTAGTACTGGGAATGTAAAACCTGTGGTTCTGAGCAGGTTCTATTGCCTTTAATTAAGACAGCAAAAAGGAATCACTTTTAAGATGCCGAATATTACATTTTCTGTCTATGGAAAAGCATAAAGGAAGACACTAATTCAAGCAAGGGAGTTACACATAACTTTATTTTTATCACAAAAGCAACAAATACATTTTTGTTTTAGAAAATTTAGAAAATGCAAATAAGCACCAAAAAGTAATCATCATCTTTTATTGCACGTAACGCCTACCAAAATGTACAAGATACAGATCGGCACCAGGGCGGATCCATTATTACTTCCAGTAGAGGGTGCTGTGTACTTCCTCAGAAATGCCACTGTGGATCCAGTGAAGGTTCCTATGGGCAGGATTCTCACCTGGCCCTGGTGGGCTAGCTCACTACACACGTGTGGGCAATACATTGTTATTGACTCTATATAAAGAGCTCTGCCCAGTGCTCTGGGCGATACAGTGGCATGGCCTCACGGCTGCATGGCTGCAGGAGAGCAGAGGCTGGAGAGGTGGCAGCGCTGAGGACAGAGACTGAGACGGCTGCAGGGGCAGAGAGGCCCAGAGGCAGAGATTAGCCTGCTGTGTGCAGACTCGCTCTGAGTGGACGGGATTCTAGTGCTTGACCTATGGCTGGGAGAAAATGCCGGGTAATAACTCCTTTCACCACGAGAACGTTCCATTCCTTGGTCTCACTGAATCCATAGTGAACTTGCCTGTGGCTGAAACTCGTTGGCAGGTAGCCACTTACCTAAGAGTCTGAGATGCCAGAATGCGATCACTGGCACACTGCTTGTGTTTTAGCCACTCTTAAAGATTATTATCCCAGGTAGCTGCCCACCTGTTCTACCTTGAAACCGGCCTCTGAAGATTCTTCGGATTGGGCTCTAGGGTGCGCTTGCTCACAAACCTGGCCTTGGTGCTGTTCTTTCCCCCAGAGACCAAGCAGAAATGCTGAATGGAGCTCACAGGTCATTTCTTCCCAAGTGTGTGATCCAAATGGCAAATTCCTAATTGCCAAGTGCTGTAAATGCAATTATTCGCAGTAGAAATTTATGTATGCAGTACTGGCTGCTGCCTGCATTGCCAATTTCATTGTTCAGTCTTTTATTCTTTGGTGTGACTGTAATAATCACCATACTTTGGATGAAGATCAAACAGCTTGTTTTCATAATGAGTTACTATAAATAATGGCCAAATGTGGGGCACAATTACAGAAAGAGGTGTTTCTTGAGGTACAGGTTGCAAAAACAAGAAATTGAAAACAATCAAAGTCTTAATCAAAAGGGTTACAGCTGTTAAAAAATAGTGCAGTAGATCTATGTATGTCAACATGCGGAGACCTCCAGGCTGTCTTATTAGAAGTGGATCCTGACACAGATGCAGGAGCAGGTAGTTTACTCTCGCAGACTCTTCAGCAGACTTCTCCAGATTGTGCAGTTAGAGGGACAAGGGAACTGCCATTTGTTGAGAGCTGCTCCTGGGAAATGTAAATTCCTTGGCACTTCTGGTCAGCCACACAGGTTGGCAAAGCAAGGTTCAGGAACCAGAGAAAGCGTTCAGGGAAGAGTGTCAGGTACTGGCAATTGGACATTGGGCTGGTAAGCTCGGAAGTGGTGACAGTCGGGGAACTATCTGTGGGTGGAGCAGCAACAGTATGCTGCATATGTTAAGAAAAGGAAGGAAAAGGGAAGGGAAGAGAAAAGAAAGCTATCCCGTTGCTTACATTTATTTATTTCCACAGAGAAGGGGTTGGAAGGCAGCAACACCAACTTGTAGATAGGGATTTGGGGGAGGGGACTGGAAGTAGGAGTAACGGGGAAGAGGAAAAATCATCATATACTCAGTGTAGCTGCATACTGTAAATTGTTTTACAATAAGAAAACATTCATGTACTACTTCTGTAACAAAAAAAGATGACTTCTTGCTGTAGGTTCATTATAAAAATAAATCTTGGATATCTAAGGACAGGAATAGCTTTGCCCTTAGATGTTTCTGTACATTTTTGCATGGTTAGTAGTTTGACTTGAATTTGCTGGGGGAAAAGTAAACATGCTTCTCATTCTATTTTTTTTTTATTTTTAAATATACTATAAGCACAGCACGTGGAGAATAGAATAAAATTTCAAAGGAGCCATCATAATAATCCCTGATCTTTTGCAATCACTGTCACCTTGGTCCCCATTCTCAGAGCTGAGTTAATGAAATTGCTGATGGTTTTTGTTGATGGAGCTTCTTGTAGGTGTGTTAAGTTGGATCAACAGTTTTGGGAACCAATGTGGTAATATGTATCAAAAATCTTAAAAATATGCATGCCCTTTGACTCAAATTCTACTAACAGGAATCTATCCTTAGGAAACCACATGAAGACAAAGATTCCAGCCTAATGGTGTTTATTGAAGTATTGTTTATAATTGTGAAACCACGTAAACAGGAAAGTGATTGATGAGCTGCATAATATAGACAGACCTGGGTTGAAATTCTGGCTCTTTTACTTACTAACTTATTTAGCTGTGTGATCCTGGTTAACTAATAACTTATACAGATAAATATGAAGATGAAAATGGGGATTAAAGATACACACAGGGTGGGAATTATAGTCACCTACCCTGTTGACTTGCAATGTTGACTCAACATTTATTGAGTGCGATAATCCACGTAAAACATCTTTGAGTGTTTGGCACATAGCAGGTCCTCAATAAAAGGTAGTTGTCATTAAGGAAAGTATGATTCATGCATATGATGAAATATATGTTTGTAAGAAGATTGGAAACGGCACAAAAATAACAGTCTGGGCTGGCCCTGAAGAAAAGGGGTGTAACTCCCAGGTACCTCTGTGTGAGGCAATAATACTAAGAAGGTTGCAGGTATGAGCCATTAGCAGCAGGAGCTGGGAGGTGGGCACTCTGGTCTAGTAAAGGGATCCCAGGAGATCTAGATGGGTCACCAGCAGCATCTGCCTCAAAAGGGTTAATCAGCCTTTCTCTACCCACCTCCCTTCTGAGGAGCCAGAAGTAACATGAAGCCAAGTAGTAGCTTGGCTGCTTGGCTTAAGTGGGAGAAAGAGGAGGCCCTTCCTTCCTAGCAAAATGTAAGCAGCATGAGAGTGTAGTTTAGAAGTTTCCTTCTCTTAGCATGTCCATATGTGTGAGGAGGTGAAAGGGAGGGGAGGGAGTGTGGAGGTAGTAGATGGAGGAGGCAGCCAGTGTATTTAAGACATTGATTATATTCAGCAAATGAGAAAATTGAGCACATAAGAAAGACATTGAGGACAATGAGACACAGATTTCTCAATGTTGGAGAAGGGAAGTACAAGCATGGAAATTGGGAAGGTTGGAAAGAACTTTAACTGTCTGGTTGGACTGGAATTGAAATTATCCACATGAACTCATTGTTTTTTTAAATACTTATGTATAGATAGATATAGAAACAGATATAGATGTATGGTGTGCATGTAGAAAGAGGGAAATGGAAAGACAGAGATGGATAGACATAGATCTCTTAGCTTTGTCCACTGAGAGGGCTGAGAAGCATTGACATCCCTGTAGCAACGAGCACACTGAGCATTCAGATCTTGGTTTCTAAATACTGTCCTCTCACAAAAGGAGCCAGGACTTCTTAGAAAAAAAAGCTGACTCCATGGCTGGAGCAAGGAAAACACAAGATGATGCTGGACATCTTCTTGTGCCAGAAAATATGAAACAGCTCAAGGAATGATGGGGATATGTCAAAAAACCAAAGGAACAGGAATAAGCTTATAAGGTCTCCTACAGGCCAGAATGGGACAGTCTGAGCATCAAAAGAATAAATCGTAGGATTGGGTTACAACCCATTTATACAGCAGGACTCCATAAGCCCGTACTGATTAAATGAATGAGTAAGTAGATGATAGATAGATAGACAGACAGATAGATAAAGGGGAGACAGAAAAGCTCTTCCTTAAAGTAGAATATCAATTATAAATATAGAAAGAATGATGGAAATAGAAAGTGCCATTTGGTATCATCAGAGTAGTGGTTGATTCAGGCAGAAAGAGCCAATGAATGGGATACTAAATCTGGTGGGTAGAGGTCTATGGAGAACAGAACATTGACATGATCTCTAAATGTTTCCCTACAAAGTACTTATTCATCAAAAAGAAAAATGATAACTTTAGGGTAGAGAAATCTGTCAGACACCAATCTGATCCAGTAATGGCTAGTAATGGATTGACATCACGAGCTCCTGATGATACAAAGCACGGGGAAGATTTCAGCATTATTTCTGTGGGACTCCTGCCGAGAAAACATGGCCTGAGTCTGGTCACAAGGAGACATCAGAGAGACTCAGAATGCAAGGCAACCTACAGAGTGATAGGTCTATACTCTTTAAGATGATTCAAGACATAAGCATTAGGGAAAACCTGAAGAATTGTTCTAGATTGAGGTGCTCATCACCCCACCACCCTTTTCTCCCTAGATTTGCTGGGTTGTGAGTAGGTTCAGTGACAGGAATTATTAAGTTTGAGAATCACATGAGGAGTTAATTAAAAATGAAGATGCCATGGCCCCACTCCTGAAAGCCTGTTTCTGAAGGTCTGGGTTTGGGGCCTGGGGATCTACATATTTAGCCATCATTCCAGGAAAATCTGATGTAAGGGGTTCTCAGACCACCCTTGGAGGAATGTTGGCCTCGAAACTCGGAAAACTGTATCAATCTTCCCACACAGGTGTGACCTTAACTCCTTTTCTGTCTCTTTGCCTTCACAGGGTGACACTGTATGCTGAGTTCCTGCCCATGAAAGCCAGAGCTAAGTGTATTTTGTTGATTGAGGTAAGGAGGGTGGTCGGGGTTTCCAGAGAGGGCTCAGTTTCTGAGTAGGAGGTCATCAGGCGTCTTGAGCCACAGGACAAGGAACAGGGAGTTTAAGAAAAACAACAGACTCAGTATGCAAAGGCTTAAGAGGATCAGTGCTCTCAATTCCAACACGGTTGTTTTGCAATACAGATAAATTCTTCAATTGACAAGAAAATTCTATCTACTAATTTTTTTTAAAAGTGGTGACAGGCAGGTGGTATGTCCTTCAACGGGAAATGGCTTTTATCCGAGAGTTGGTATTGAACAATACAGGCTGAGTAAACCCGACATCTGCCCCCTTTCCTATCCCCCCTCCCCCTGTTTGCATGTGGGCTCACCAGTGTCTTGTGCGAGACCCCCATTTGTGACCACCTCTGCATTAAAACTCTCTTGGTCCAGTCTCTCTCAAGCCCTCCTTCCGCCAGGCTCTTGTGACCCATTTTCCCGTCACAGTCTGGAAGATCTCAGAGCAAATACGTAGCTGCTCCAGAGCCTCTCCTCTGTGCAGCGGCAGGGTGGTTTATTTGTCTCTGCTGGGCACTGATGTCCCCCACGATGACTCTGATGCCGCTCTGACCTTCCTAATTACCATGGCCACATTGACCCCACAGCCCAACTTAAACCCTCCCGACTGCGTCCACCCCTGCCCAGTCAGGATGGCAGTCAGCTGGTCCACACTGGCATGGATGAGCCAGTTGTTTAAATATTGAAATGCATCTGTGCCAGCTGATCCTGAACCCCGAGTGCCTCTCATTGCCCGACACCCCATCCTCTCTAGAACCACTAGAACTCCCCATGATCCAGCAACTAAAGAATTAACCCTGGTTAACCACCCCTGGGCATCAGCAACAGAAATGGACTGTGGTTAATTTAAGCAAAAGAGAATTTAGAAAGGTTCTTGGGGGCTCCCAACACTGATGGGGAAGCTGAAAGACCCTGATTTGGAGTGAACCGTCATTGTAGAGTCAGGGTCCTGGTAGGAGACAGCATATTTGAATTAGGATAATTTGAAGAGGGTTTAATAAAGGGACTGTTTATAAAGTCCCTGTAGGGGTATTACCACCCCAGGTGAAGGGGCAAAGGGTGGAAGTATTAGCAGCCCAGAGAGTTATATGGCAAGGGCTGATGGACAGGAGCTGTGACCTTCAGCTAGGGATGCACCCAGCCCATGGCCATCCTGTAGAGAAGAAGCCAGAGGAATAAGTGCCCAATCTCTCCTTCCTCTATCTCTCCCTCCCGTTTCCTGTGGGGCTCTCTACCGGCTGCACAGAGTGGGCTGCCAGAAGACAGGGAGGCCTGTGGATGCAGTCCCTACAAAGAACAAGGTGGAAAAGGATGGAGTAACTTGGAGAGGCAATCAGAAGATACTCAGCCCTGCAGGGTAGAGGCAGTTCCAATAAAGGATACTAGAGCACTGCTGGGCAAGGGAAATGGATACAGTAGACAAAAACCATTGTTGACCTCATACAGCATTGATCATATTGACCACTGTAACCAGAGCTGCCATATTGCACACTCTAGCGGGTGCCATGCAGATTTTATATAGTTTGGATGACACCCTGGGGAGATGGACAACAGGGCAGCCCTGGCCCAACCATCTGGACCACAGGAAAAGTGATCTTGCTGATCCCCAAGGACCCCTTACCCATATCGATAGTCTTGTCTATGATGACACTGAAACTGCTCTCGGTGTTGGCCATGCTTCCCCCATCACTGAACCCCATTCTCCTGTGCCAGGTCTTCTGGGCCATCGGGACAGTATTCGAGGTCATCCTGGCTGTGTTTGTGATGCCTTCCCTGGGCTGGCGTTGGCTGCTCATCCTTTCGGCTGTCCCGCTCCTTCTCTTTGCTGTCCTGTGTTTTGTAGGTATCCTTTAAGAGATCTCAGCCTTTGCTACTTGGCCTCCTGCTGCTGGTAACTAGATTTTGGTGGGGAGAGGGTGGAGGAGGGTACCAAACCCAACTTTTAAGATTATTTTTTAAAATCAGGAAGGGAGACAGGGAAGAGGGCCTACCCAATATGGAGTGTTGGATTTCCCCCAGACAGACACTGCTGGGATGTTCTTTAGGGAGACAGTTCTTAGGCCCTACTACTACAAGATCTACCCTTAAGGTGACTGTACTGGAATAGCTGAGATTCTTAAGTTGTAGGAGACAGAAACCCAAAACAAACTGACTGGAGCGAAAGAGAGGATTAAATATATCTGGCTTCAGGCATGGCTGGGTCCCGAGGCTCAAATGATCTCTCCATCACAGCTCTGCATAAACTACACCCCCCAGCAAGATCACACCACACTTACTTCACCTGTAGACCACAGACAGAACGCGTTACAGCCAGTGGGCTCCAAAATAAGCCTGTAGGTGGGTAGGTCCCATTTATGGTAAATAACATAATTCCTGGTAATGACGATACGTATTAAAAATTGCTGAGCATAACTGTGTAGTAGGCTCTGTGGTAGGCTCTTTACATGTATTATCATATTTATTTCTTCCAATAACCATATGAGATAGGACTAGATGAACCCCTGTATTAGTTAGGATGACACCAGTTGCCGTAACAAGTAAAGCACACATTCAGTAATTTAACACTATAGGAGTTTATTTCTCATTCACGTGACAATCCAGAATGGGTGTTCCTGTTTGGCAAGTATGAGTCCAGACCCAGGTTCCTTCCAGCTGATAGCTCTGCCATCCTCTAGGGCTTTTGGAGTTTTCTACATGCACACTGGGGAAGCAGATGGAGATATCAACTCACTTCTTATATAACTCGGCCAGAAATATTCTGCTCATCTCCCATTGGTGAAAGCTTGCCTCATGGCCTCACCTAGAAGCAATAGAGGCTGGGAAATGTAGTTCCTGGCCAGGCAGCCATATCCAAGGACAGCTCTATGCTATGGAAAGAGAAGCACAGATTTCAATGGCATTAGCAATCTCTGCCGCATTCTTATTCTACTAGTGAGTATGAGACCCAGAGAGGCTGGATGACTTGTCAAAGGGCACGCAGCAAATAAACAACAGAACCAGACCTTCTAACGCCAGCTCTCATGTTCTCTCATTTCACAGATTGCTATTGCTTCGTTTCACAGAAATATATTTATCTAGTCACTTGGGATTGGAGCTCTATTAGGCCTAAAGATCTTCCTGGTTTTTTTCTGTCATTTAAACTGAGTTTGCAAGGTGATGCTAAACACTGGTGAGGTATAGTTTCTTGAGACAGGGGGAAAAGATTTCTGATGATGGTGAGAGTGGCAGTTTTTTGTGTGTTTTTTTGTAGTAGCCTTAATTTCATTCAGCCTTCACCTGGAACTCTGACAACAGCCCCAAATAATAGTAGCAGCAATGGCAACGATAAGTATATTAACCCATTCCAGGTACTGTGCTAAGTACTTTGTCTGGAGGATCCCATTGAATCCTCTCAACAACCTTAAGAGGTAGGATCTATTATTATCCCCATTTTGTGGATGAAGAAATAGAGGCACAGAGAGGTCAGGTGACTACTCAAGGTCAACAACCAGTACAATCAATGGCAAGGCAGGGATTTGAAGCCAGGACCTGGCTCCAGAACCCCCACTTAGAGGCTGTACACACAGACGGGGGTGTGGGGCTGGGCCTCCATGTTCTGTTCCACCCTAACTGGCCATACCTGGTTCTTTGTTCCCACAGTGGCTGCCGGAGAGTGCCAGGTATGATGTGCTCTCTGGGAACCAGGAAAAGGCCATTGCCACCTTAAAGAGGATAGCGACCGAAAACGGAGCCCCCATGCCGCTGGGGAAACTCATCATCTCCAGACAGGTCAGTGCCTGGCCAGCTGACTGCAGCATGCACATCCATGACCACGTATACATGGGTGGGCCTGCGTGCGTGTCTGCGTGGTTATGGGTGTACCTGGAGTGGGTGGGGGTGAGGTGGGCCTGCAAGGGGAACCAGGCAACTCCAGTCTGTTGTGTTTTCACTGCCAAGTCCTCAAAGTGCCACCTAGAGCACTTAGCAAGTGATTGCAGACATGTCATGTGGGGCCTGCCAATGGATCCGGTAGCTACTCCTGCTTCAGATTCACCTTTCAGCACGGAGGAAGTCTGATTAGCAAATGTGATCAATCGATAAAGGCTGGGCAATAAAACCACATTAGAAAATGCTGTGATAGGCTTAGATCCAGGGCCCAAACCATACCTGTGTAGACGTCCTTAATGGATGGTGTCTCAGCCCCCCAGCCACACCGTCAAAGAATCCACCACAGTGAAAATTTATAAGCACCCACCACATGCACAGGCATGCTGCACACATGGATAGAAGGGACCCTGCTTAAAGGCTATATAGTCCCTGCCCTCATCTAAGTGGTTGGAGAACATGACAAATACCTTAAGCAAACAACAGACTTTACAAGGCAATTATCTTTTAAAATAAAGTTACATTTGATTGTTTCTATATTATGTAAAAAAGAACTGAATAGAATTTCACCTGATTGAGAGGAGGTCTTGGGCACAGTCTGACAACAGAGGCCTGGAGACAGGCCTAAATACACCTCGGGACTGCAGGGGTGGGTGGGGAACATCTCAAAGAGCCCAGAGGGCAGGGGGCCTTTGGGGAGAGACTCGTGTCCCTCCCATCCTCACTGCATCCTCGTGTGGAGATGCTCTGGCTGGAGAGAGTACACAGTGGTTTCCTAAAGAGAAAATGACATGGGTGGCTCCAGCTGGGGGCTTCCTTTGGAAGGCAGCTGTCACACCTGGGGCCTCTGTGTGCTCCACGGTATCCAGCGGCAGGAGTCCGTTTATTTTGATGGAGGTCACTGGGGCGGGTGCTTAGCAGGTGCGGCCCCGGGATCTTGAGGCCCATGGAGAGAGAGCTCACTTCCCCTGTGATCTCCCAGGAAGGCTCCAACGAGGTGGTGAATCCCCCAGACAAGCAATAAGAGGAGAGAAGGGCTTTCCAGAAGCAGACCAATTCTCTAACAGCCAATTTTCCTGAATTAACTTGCTGATATATCAATTTACCAAAAACGTGTCTTAAGGATTATTCTTTTTAAATATATTTAGTACATAGAAATATATTTTCCCTATTATATTAATACATCTATTCCTCAATATACTCTTTATAAATATATTAATGAACTATTCAAAAATGTATTCAATAAATAGAGAATTTCTCTAATATATTCAGTAAACATTTAATGAGCATTGTGTTTTTATTCAAGAATACGGTGTACGAATATTTCTACTCAGGAAGATAACATCCATAGGTAGACTAAACCACCAATAAATAAGCTGTAGCCTTTTAAAAACACTTCTAGCATGTCTAAATAAGTGAGTATTTCTCAAACTGCTCCTGAGAAAAATATGTTCATTAAATATATCTGAGAAGAATATAATCACAGTCATAGAATACATATTTTTAAAAGAACATTGTAAAGCAAAAAGTTGATAAATTAGTAAATTATATGAAATTGGCCAATTGGTCATTCAGTGAATCGGCTTTTGGTGAATTGATTTTCAGCACATTAATTTTTGTCGCTTTGACCTAGAGCCAGCGTTGAGGGGTGCAGGAAATGGTTGGACACCCTTTGGACTGGTTTTCTGCTCTCTAGGTCCATGGGACACCTCTAGAGGCCTTGGGGGGGTGCCCAAGCCTGAGGGGTCTGCTTCCCAGCCCCCGCATCCTTGGTTGGGTGGGGTGGGGGTGGGGAAGACGATGAGTGTCTCCATCCTAGGGAATCAAGCCTCTGGGTATTGCTGGGTCCTGGCTAGAGAGGCTCAATCCGTCTCACTGAGGGTTTGAGTCCTGGGGTCTTGGATCCTGAGTGTCCAGGCCACCAGCCAATGGCCGCCCATCTGGAGGGGAGGAGAGTAAACGGCATGTCCTTGTCTTGAAACAGGAAGACCGAGGCAGGATGAAGGACCTTTTCACGCCCCATTTTAGATGGACAACCTTGTTGCTGTGGTTTATATGGTAAGCACTGTTTCCTGATGTTTGATCCCCTTCATCGGTGCCCTATTTGGGGATTTGTTTTAATGCAGTGCACAGAGAACTCTGATCTTGGGCATCATTTACAAAGTTCACTAGCTTGAGCATCATTTTCCTGATTTCTGCCTTATCTAGGTATCACCTGTACTATTATTTTCTTAGTCTTGTTCTTGCATTTGACTCACTTTTTACTCAGTTAAATGTCTTTTTTGTTTTTTATAAGGTATTATTGATATACACTCTTATGAAGGTTTCACATGATCAGATAAATGTCTTTTAAAAGGAAACTTTATATGTATGCTTTAAAAGAAAAAACCTTAATTACAGGCCATAAATAGAAGTCACTCAAAGATAAATACCGTAAAAAGCTAGACTGATGGTTTGCCAAAGCTCTGGAGCCTCTGTATGTAAGAGACAGAGAGGAGAGGTGTTAAGGACTCATTAGCACACGAGTGAGACTAGGATATGATCACAATCATGGAAAGGAAGGTTCAAAGGGAATTCTTTTTCACAGGGAGATTTATTATTTATGGTGTATCAGTTCCCCTCCCCTCCCACATTGTCTTGGGGACCCTCAGTGGCATAGGCCTCTATTTTGGGGACCACTGATTTGGTCAATATATAATTCTTAGAACTTTCTGTCCCAATCCTTCTCTACTTTTCTTAAATAACAACCACTGGCAGTGGCTGGAGGTTGGGGGTGGAGGGTGCGTTTGTGGAGAGTCATTACCTTAAACTCCACAACTGGTCAAATTTCAGCTCTTCTTTGAACTCTCCTGGCTGAGTCTTTGTGTTCTGTTTTAACCGGTTCTCCCTTTGCTTATTCATCTTTGAGCAGAGATGCCTGTTAGCAGGGAGTGTCTGAAAGTGGTCAGTTTTAGGGGGTGGGGGGGAACCTTTGATAGTATTCAGAACTGGGCTCAGGCTCTGCCCCTGCATTCCTGAGAGCTGAATCAACTCACTGAGCCTTTATTAAACACCTGCTGTGTACACAGTACAAGTGTGCAGCCTGCAGGATTTTTACAACAGGAGTTGGGCAGGGGGAGGCAAAGCTGAGGGTATCTATCTTGGAGTGCTTGTGGTATCAACATTGTTTGCATACTGAGGTGATGAAAGACTCGCTTTGAAAGACTAGCAGAGTGGATCCTTACTCGAGACCTGGGATAGGCGGCGACCCGAATACTCGCAGGAGACCGGTCTTGATGCAAACAGCAAGAGGTTTATTGATTCATACCAGCGCGCTGGGGTCGAGACTCATAACCCATGCAGGGGCAGAGGAGTTCGACCCCGAGCAGAAATCACAGGAGGCTTTTAAAGGAAAAGAAACCACAACCAGGGGGTCTGCTGATGATTTGATACCACAACCAGGGGGTCTGCTGATGATTCGATAGTAAAAGTATTTCAATTAGGGCCCCACAGGGCTTCAGCTTTTATCTTTAGGGCCCATCAGTTTGGGAAAAGTACCTGTTTTGCAAGCTATTGTGTTCAGGCCGGTTTTTTTTTTTCTTTTCTTTTATGACTCAGGCCAAGGGTCAGGGCCTGCTTAAAATTTTCCTATTCTTTCAGGTAGTTTCAGGGAATCTGAAACTCAGGCCTTCTGATTTCAGAGGCTTCCTGAGGCCTGTCATGGCGTTAGTTTGGTCCTTTCATTCCCCACTTCTTCTTATGCGTAGTTCTAATCATAGAACTAGTGTCCTGTATTAGTATAGAATTCTTTCTCAGAATTAGGTACGGACTGGTAATGTTGTCTTATCATTAAAATTTGTACAGCACTAATCCGTTCTCTAATAAAAGTTACTAATTTGTTCAGGATGCAAGGGCCAATAGTGAGTAACAAAAGAAAAATCAGGATGGGCCCCAAAAGAGAAGATATTAGAGTAGTAAACCAAGGAGATTGAAAGCTCCTTGTATTAAATTCAGTAATCTCTGCCCTGTGCTGGGTGGGGGGGCAGCTGGTACTTCGGAGGGACTTCTGACCTGGCCAGGGGGAATAAAGGTCTTTGTTTCATCCTGAGGTGGTGCAGTGGTGGGCTCAATTAGCGCTGGTAGCTGAGGAGGTGGTGGTTTCTGCTCAGGCAACACTCTATTGGGGCCAATTGGCTGAGCTGGAGGAGTTTCTACTTTCAGTCTAATAGTTAAAGTGGAGGGATAACCGCCGCTCCAAGAATCCCAGAATCTTACCCCCCAATTCATACCTGTTACCCAGTTATTAATATCTTCTTTTTTTTTTTCAGTAAATCTTATTTTTAGGAAGTCTAAATCCGTAGAGGAGCAGCTTCCCGTGAATGGCTTTTCAGCCCAGTACCTTGTTCCAGACATGGAAGTCCCCATTGGGCTTCCGCCTCCACTACCTACGGGGGTTAAAACATATTGCCTCCCTATTGGTTTTGGATTGAAAAAAGAGAATTCTACTTTATCTTTAGAGGAGTCAGTGGTCCATTTCCAGTCTCCATCATTGGATGTGACACAGCTCCATTTTTTACAGTAGGAGTCTATGATTCCCCCACAATGTCCTCCCTTATCAGTGCCTGGACAGCTATAAAAGCCATAACTGCGAGCCAAATTCGGGGGCGTAGTTCTAACTCTTAGATTTATCTGGCGGAGGCAAAAGTGGAGATCTGGCCACCATGTTCCTAGGGGGGGTGACGTGCTGTGTGCTGTTTAGAATAGTGCCTGTATCAGGGTCAATAAGGAGCCAGGTAAGCAGCTGGGGGGCATGGGGATTAGGGGGAGCCCGAGGGAGGCAGTGGTGGGAGTGTCCGGGGATCAGGGTTACGGCGCAGGCGAAGCTTAAGAGGATTATCAGTCTTTTCCACTTGCCAGGACTCATCTTCCTCTGCCTTTGGTGCAGCTTTTAGGTGGGAGGCGTGGATCCAGGCGGCTATTCCTTCGACCTTCACTGCAGTGGGAGTTTTCAGCAGGACTAGGTAGGGTCCTTTCTACCGAGGCTCGAGATTCCCAACCCGGTTTCTGCGTACGTAGACAGCGTCTCCTACTTGGAACTGGTGAGGGACGGTGGTGGTCTCAGTGGAGTAGGCCTCCTTCAGTTGTTCCCATGTCTGCTGGCGAACTACTTCTAGGGCTTTTAGGCCGACGAATAAGGGTTGAGAAAGAACAGCATCAGGGTTATGTACTTTTCCTGTTCCCACAAGGGGGGGTGGTCCTCCACATAAAAGCTCATAGGGGGTTAGTCCAAGACGCCCTGGGGTGTTTCTTACCCGGAACAGGGCAAAGGGAAGGAGAGCTGTCCAGTCATTCCCGCCGGTCTCTAAGGCTAATTTAGTTAAGGTCTCTTTTAGAGTTCTATTCATCCTCTCTACCTGTCCTGAGCTTTGGGGTCTATATGCACAATGTAATTTCCAACTAAACCCCATTTGTTTGGCCAATCCCTGACTTACCTGAGCAACAAAAGCGGGCCCGTTGTCAGATCTGATTACCTTAGGGATCCCAAACCTGGGAAAATTTTCTTCTAGAATCTTCTTGGCTACTATGTTGGCAGTTTCTGTCTTAGTTGGGTATGCTTCTACCCATCCTGTGAAGGTATCTATAAAAACTAGTAGATATTTATTCCCATATCTGGCAGGTTTTATTTCAGTAAAGTCTACTTCCCAGTAAGCTCCAGGTCGATCACCCCACAATCTTCGTCCAGGAGGGTATCGGTTGGAGCCTGCATTTGTCATGGCACAAGGGATACGGTGTTTAACTACAGCATTGATAACCTCAGGAAGTCCAATTACATAGTAAGGGGATGATTTTACTGTCTTCTTCAGGTGTTTGGTCCCCAGATGGGTGAGCCAGGGGAGCTGTTCCACATATTCTCTAGCCTCTCTCTGGGGGAGTATGATTTTCCCATCTCCCGTCTCTCTTAATCCCTGAGGCGTCTCTATAGTATACCCTAGGCGATTCATGACCCAGTAATCTTCTCTAGTGTACTGGAATTTCTCAGGGCTAGGTCCTGTCTCATAGTCACACATTGCTGGCAATATTGGGGTTCCGTGAGCAGCTCTCTTTGCTGTCTGATCAGCCAACTGGTTTCCTTTCGTTATTTTATCAGTGGCTTTTTGATGCCCAGGGCAATGTATGATGGCCACCTTTTTAGGCAAATCCTCTAGTAGACTCAGAATTTCTTCTTTATTTTTAATCTCTCTACCTGCTGATGTCAGTAATCCTCTCTGCCGATAGATGGCACCATGTACATGTGCTGTGGCAAAAGCATATCTACTATCCGTGTAGATATTGATGACCTTCCCCTCAGCTAGCCTCAAAGCCTGTATCAAGGCTATGAGTTCTGCCTTCTGAGCTGAGGTCCCTTCAGGTAGACTGCTTGCCCACACTGCTTGCTCTCCATCCACTACCACGGCCCCAGCCATCCTCTTACCTTCAACTACGAAGCTGCTACCATCCGTGAACCAAGTGGTACCGTCAGGCCAGGGGGTGTCTGTAAGGTCACTTCTGACTCCAGTTTCCTCAGCCAGTATGTCTGCACAAGTGTGAATAACTGGCTCCTCAGTGTCCTCAGGCAGTAAGGTAGCGGGGTTAAGGAGGGCAGGCTGGCCAAAGATGATTCTCTCCGTCAGCAATAAGCTTTGGTAGTGGGTCATACGAGCATTCGTCATCCACCGATCAGGAGGCTGGCGGATAACACTCTCTAGGGCATGGGCAGCAATTACAGTCACCTGTTGTCCCATAGTTAGTTTGTCAGCGTCCTTGACCAGGATCGCGACTGCTGCAATGGCCTTTAAGCAGGATGGCCATCCGCTGGCCACTGGGTCCAGTTTCTTTGACAGGTATGCCACCGGCCTCTTCCAGGGTCCCAAGGCCTGGGTAAGAACTCCCCTGGCTACTCCCCCTCTCTCATCTGCATAGAGGGTAAAGGGCTTGGTCAGATTTGGCAAGCTCAAGGCTGGTGCTGAGAGGAGGGCTTTCTTAATTTCATCGAAGGCCTGTTGATGTTCTTTTTCCCATTGGAACTTTACCCCTTCCTTGGTTAGAGGGTAGAGGGGGGCTGCCAAGATAGCAAAGCCTGGAATCCAAAGTCGGCAAAAGCCAGCAGTGCCCAAGAACTCACGTACCTGTCTAGATGTCTTAGGTACTGGAATCTGTGTGACAGTCTTCTTCCTGGCCTCGGTCAGCCATCTTTTCCCCTCTTTTAAAGAGTAGCCCAAGTAGACTACCTCCTGTTTACATAGCTGAGCCTTTTTGTCAGAGGCTCGGTACCCTAGCCGGCCCAGCTCAGAGAGGAGGCTTCTAGTCCCTTCAAGGCAATCTTGATAAGTCTCTCCTGCTAAAAGCAAATCATCAACATACTGGAGGAGAGTTACCTTGGAATTTTCGGCCCGGAAGGGGGCCAAGTCCCGATGTAGCGCTTCATCAAAGAGGGTGGGGGAATTCTTGAATCCTTGAGGTAATCGGGTCCAGGTCAGTTGTCCCGTTTGCCCAGTGTCAGGATCCCTCCACTCAAATGCAAAGATGGGCTGACTTGATGGATGTAATCTCATGCAGAAGAAGGCATCCTTTAAGTCCAGCACAGTATACCAGCCCCTTTCTGGGGGGAGAGAGCTGAGGAGGTTATATGGATTGGGCACCGTGGGGTGAATGTCTTGGACTCTCTTGTTCACCTCCCGCAAGTCCTGGACTGGCCGGTAGTCCCCTGTACTGGGCTTCTTGACAGGTAGCAATGGGGTGTTCCATGTGGAATGGCATGGCACCAGGATTCCTGACTGTAAGAGCCTCTGAATATGGGGGCGAATGCCTAGTCTGGCCTCCTGGCTCATGGGGTACCGGCGCACTGCTGCTGGGGTGGTACAAGCCTTCATTTCTATCACCAGAGGCGGAATCTGTTCTGCTAGGCCCGTTCCCCCTGTTTCCGCCCAAACTTGGGGAAATTGTCTCAACCAGTCTTGCATATCTTCAGGGACTGACTTCTCAGTAAATATCCAATATTCTTCTTCTAATCTCAAACTTAAAACAACTGTGGGATCTTCCTGCAAGGTGACCTCAGGCCCCGATGGGGAAAAGAAAATTTGAGCTCCCATTTTGGTGAGGAGGTCTCTCCCCAACAGGTTGGAGGGGCAATCAGGTATAACTAGAAATGAGTGGGTTACCCGTCCCACACCTAAATCTACATTTCTTCGGGTAGTCCATGAGTACAGTTTTTGTCTTGTGGCGCCCAGGACCAGGGACTTTTTGTCTTGTAATTTTCCCAAAGGTCTCAGTAGCACAGAGTGTTCTGCCCCTGTGTCGACCAGGAAATCCACTGGTCGCCCCTCCACCTGTAAGGTTACCCTAGGCTCGGGGAGGGGGTCCGAGCCCCGTCCCCTCTAGTCATCTTCATCTAGGGTTAAAACTTTGGGGTTCCTGCCTCTTCTCCTCGGGCACTCTCGGGCCCAATGCCCTTTCTCCTTGCAGTAGGCACATTGATCCTTGTCGAGGGGTGTCCTGCCAGTATCTCTCGACGTCTTCTGGCCCTTGTTACTCAGGTTCCCTGTCTGTCTAAGCTTCCGAAATCCTTTTTCTTTTTCCCTTACTACTGCGGCCAAAATTCTAGTTAAATTTCTCTCCTGCCTTCTGTCTCTTCTGTCTTCCCTTTCCTCTCTCTCTTTCTTCTCCCTTTGTTCTTTCTCTTCCTCTGTCTCCCTTTTGTGATACACTTTCTCAGCCTCTTTCACTAGGTCCTGTAAAGTAAAATCCTGCAGTCCTTCAAGGCGCTGCAGCTTCTTTCTAATATCAGATGCTGATTGCCCTATAAATGCCATAGCTACGGCTGCCCGCTGTCCCTCAGAGGTGGGATCAAAAGGAGTATAGTGCCTATAAGCCTCCATAAGGCGCTCAAGAAAAACTGAGGGGGGTTCAGTGGGCCCCTGAAGGATCTCTCTTACCTTAGCCAAATTAGTGGGCTGTCGTGCGGCTCCCTTGAGACCTGCCACCAGAGCCCGGCGGTAGACTGTCAACCTCTCCCTACCTTCCAGAGTATTGAAGTCCCAGTTGGGTCGAGTCAGCGGGAACCCTGCATCTATCACGTGGGGAAGTTGGGAGGGCTGTCCATTGTCCCCTGGCACGTTCTTTCGTGCCTCCAGAAGAATTCTCTCCCTCTCTTCTGTAGTGAAGAGGGTCTGTAGTAACTGCTGGCAGTCGTCCCAGGTGGGCTGGTGAGAAAACATAAGGGACTCTACCAGTCCCATTAGCCCAGCCGGGTTTTCTGAAAAAGAGGCATGATTAGCTTTCCAATTATACACATCTGCTGAGGAGAAGGGCCAATACTGCATTGGCTGAATTCTGGGTGGAGGCACCGGGGGGCGATAGACTCGAAGCAGCAAAGCCACAGTTGAGTCAGGCCCTTCCGGAGAGGTCCCTCTCCTACTCCTGGTCCCCGCCGCAGGTCCTCCTCCTACGGCTCCTCCAGCGGGTGGGGCCGAAGGTTCCTGCTCGGCCAGGAGGCCCTGGAGATAGGGAGGCGGCGGGTGGTCAGGCCACTCGGGAGGGCCCTCTATCTCGGGATAGATCTTAGGACGGGGCAGCCCTTGGGTCGAAACTTCGGGCTTCTTTTGACTATCTCTCTCTCTGACAGTTTCACTTTTTCGTGAAGATCCCTGTAGAGCCAGAACTCGGGGGTCTGACTTTTGCGGCTTCCATACCCAGGGCTTCACCCACGGTGGAGGATTCTCTACCAGGTCCTGCCAGACTGTGATGTAAGGCTGCTGGTCGGGGTGCGACCCTGGTCCAGTCTGAAAAACAATACTTTTAACAGAAAAAATAGCTTCTAGATCAAAAGTGCCTTCAGGGAACCATCCAACATTAAAAGTTGGCCATTCAGAGGTGCAGAGGGTCTGCCACGGCCCTTTTTTAATTTCTACAGATAGATTATGTGCCCTACGCTTAACGTCCGTCCAGTGGTCTAATGTCAGAGACAGGGGGGTTGTCACAGTCTGTCCCATTTCAATCGTCTCCAGATACACAATAACAGCAAGACACAAAACGGAGAAAGTCGCCAACAGACACTTCCCCCCTCGAGTCTTCCAAAGACACGAAAGGGTCTCAGACAGAGGAGGTGGCCCAGGAGCCCGTAGGAACTGGACCCGTTCCCTCTCCGACAGATGGGAGACTAGCTTCCCCGAGCCCGGGGCGTCCCCCAGGGCCGCAGCTTGTGGCTGCTGGCACGTCTGCCTTACCACAGCTTTTCGTTCCCTTCCGGGAGCGACAAGCGGCTGCAAAACCGAAAGCGCTTTTCACAGACCCAGATACCTGACAGAACAAACAGGCGCCGGGGAACACAGACACTTAAGGATCCTTCGCTTACCTCCAAGTGGGTCTCTGGAGAATAGGGTGGCCGCATATCCCGGACGAGCCCCCAAATGAAAGACTAGCGGAGTGGATCCTTACTCGAGACCTGGGATAGGCGGCGACCCAAATACTCGCAGGAGACCAGTCTTGATGCAAACAGCAAGAGGTTTATTGATTCATACCAGCGCGCTGGGGTCGAGACTCATAACCCATGCAGGGGCAGAGGAGTTCGACCCCGAGCAGAAATCACAGGAGGCTTTTAAAGGAAAAGAAACCACAACCAGGGGGTCTGCTGATGATTCGATAGTAAAAGTATTTCAATTAGGGCCCCACAGGGCTTCAGCTTTTATCTTTAGGGCCCATCAGTTTGGGAAAAGTACCTGTTTTGCAAGCTATTGTGTTCAGGCCGGTTTTTTTTTCTTTTCTTTTATGACTCAGGCCAAGGGTCAGGGCCTGCTTAAAATTTTCCTATTCTTTCAGGTAGTTTCAGGGAAACTGAAACTCAGACCTTCTGATTTCAGAGGCTTCCTGAGGCCTGTCATGGCGTTAGTTTGCTCCTTTCAGCTTTATCACACTATGGAAATCACAAAATTTGCTAGCACACA
Source organism: Smutsia gigantea (assembly GCA_032199065.1). NCBI lineage: Eukaryota > Metazoa > Chordata > Mammalia > Pholidota > Manidae > Smutsia > Smutsia gigantea. Next base: position 53,356 of record JAVSCE010006350.1, on the reverse strand, counting down.
TTGTAACCCAAGGAAGTCAGTCATCTGATTATGACCAAGTTGCCACCTAACTGTACTGCAGGATGTGAATGCTCTGGCCCTATGGACTTGAGTTGTCTGGTTCCTGGGACCGTGGGGAATTAATTAGCTGTGTCGATCTGATGTGAAATTCTAGTGAAGTCTGCAGACTCCACACTTGTACTAGGCACACAGCAGGTATTTAATAAAGGCTCAGTGAGTTGATTCAGCTCTCAGGAATGGGGGGTAGTGGGGGGCAGGTAGGGCTGGAGCCCAGTTCTCTATATTCCCAACGATTCTCCCTCCTCTTTCTATCCAAGTTGGCCAACTTGACTCAGAAGCCCTAACAGATGTCAACAATGATGGTTTTCTTCCAAACTGGTGCCCCAAACCTTCTGAGTAAAGAGCCTTGCGGGTGGCCTGTCTGTGACGAAATACAGTTCTTGGTTTTTCAGAGGACATAGATCACATCCCTTTATCACATCATTGTGCTTTGTTCCCAGGAAAGCCTGCAAAGGCCAGGGTGGCCCACGCCCCAAGGCCGGTCCCCTGCTGTAGGCTCAAATCCTTCCTGAGGGGGTGGGGAAAGGAGACTTGCCTTTCTCTGATCGTTTCTTTACCTTTTCTTGCTTCCTTCCTGGCAGGTTTTCCAATGCATTTTCTTACTATGGATTAGTTCTGCTCACCACCGAGCTCTTTCAGGCAGGAGATGTCTGCAGCAGTGAGTATGAACTCCTCTTTACCAGTTCACTACCCCAATCCCAGCACACACGGTCATACACACATTCCCACCCCAGGGGTTAGGGGTTGGTTTTGTTCTCCCTGGTTCTTGCCGCACCAAAGAATTGGAGGGCACAGACACAGTCATGAGGCGGAGCAAAAGTTTTATTCAAATACACTCCAAGGGAGAAGCGGGCCAGAGGCAAGATAGACAAAGGCTCTACTTGAATAAAGCAGAGAGGAAGGGGAAGCTCATTGATGGGAACTTGAAAGCTCAAATCAGAGCTCTCAGTAGCCCCGCCCCACTTCTCTGAAGTAGGACCGGGAGTGAAGGCTTGTGCTTAACGTCTGGAGAATAGAATGAAATAGCAAAGTGACAGACACCACTGGAAGAGCACAGAGACAAAACGTAGTAAGTTGAGCAGTAAGAAGTCTTTTAAAAATACACACCCCAAGAAAGGCGAGTATGGGCAACCTCTGAGAGGAGGAGGCACACTTAGGGGCTTAGGATTCTGTCTTTTAAGGCCTTGAACAATGGGATTAAAGGTAAAGGGTTAGGGGGGCACGTAGGCTTGTCATGCAGTCTCATGATGTCTATCTCCAGTGAGAGACAATATGTCATTATCCATAGTCAGTCCTCCAGATAATTCTGTAGGATAAACTTCCTGATCTTCTCCAAGGTAGTGGTTACCCCCAAGCACTGGGAACACATCAGTTAAGACTGCTTGCCCTGCCTTAAGATAGATTGTTGGCTGATTACCAAAGAATATGCCAGGAATCTAACGTCCCAACTCTCTTTTCAAATGGAATCTTAGCCTTAAGGTAAGTCCCTCCTGTTCTTATTAGCTATTCGTATCTTGGCATTTTCAGGAAAATTAATCATGCTGCTTGTCCCATGTCTCAGCCCTATCTCACCTGCCTTGGTTAGAGCAAGTCTCCAGGTCAGCCCAGATTCAGAGCATGTGGAATGAGCTCACATTGCAAAGGGCGTTAACTCAGTGAGTCCTTTCTGGATTAACTCCCTGAGTTCTTGGTGGGTCCCACCTTCTTTTCATCCTGCTCATATCTGTCTTTCTGCCTAACCCAGGGTCTACCCTTAGCAGGCCCGGCCTTGCACAAATTCCAGTGTCTTTAGTCCACACACCCCAGGGAGAACGTTCTGCAGAATCTAAGCACAGAAGATCTGGGCTGTGGTTTTCAAGATGCTCTGTAGAAACCTGGACCGTCTTCTCATGACAGCAGTGACATTACAGCAGAGGCACATCTTACGTCCTCTGAAGAGCTCTAGGAGGTCCAGCACCGAGTTTGAGGGCTATGACCCCGCACAGCTGTTCTCATGGGCACATTAAGTCTGAGAGCCAGCTTGGATCTCAACCCTGGACACACAACAGAATCACCTGGAGGAGCTTTTAAACAATGCAGTGCCCACTGAACAGCGGCCAGACCAATTCAATCAGCATCTCCGGGGCTGTGACCCAGGAATGAGTGGGTTTTAAAAGCTCCCCGGATGATTCTATTGTGCAGCTGGAGGTGGGAACCACTGAACAAAAGGAAGGAATAAAAAGCAAAGTCTATATACAGATGTCTGGGCTTTCAAACCATTCAGTCTCTAAGAGTCTACTAGATGGGGGATACTAAACCCAGGATGGGGATAAAGGGATCAAGTTCTTGCTTGTCTGCAGGATTTGTCCAATTGTCTTTTTCATATTAAGCATCTATAATCTTAGTGAATAGTTCTGTTTATTGGTATAGGGATTTAATAAGATAGTGGAGTCACAGCTGACTGGGAGGTGTGAGAGTTTAAATGAACTACTCTGAAAAACTGGCTCAGTTGTAGATTTGGGGTTTGGTATTGATGGAGCAAAAATCACATGCCTCTAACGGCGGCCCTGCTGAAGTAAAGCAGAGGATCTGGGGGAGTGATATAAAGCAGGGGTTATATCAACTCTACTTCAATAAAAAAAAAGAAAGAAAAGAAAAGAGTGGGGAAAAATAAAGCAGGGCTTGGCAAATTTTTTTCCATAAAGGGCGGGAGAGTACATGTTTTAGGCTTTGTATAAGGGCCACACACTTCTGCCATTGCAACAGGTAAGTAGCTGTGGACAATGCATAAATGGACAAGCTTGCTTGTGCTCCAGTAAAACCTTATTTATAAAATGCAGACTTGAATTTCAAATCATTTTTTATGTCATAAAATATAAGTTCCTCTTTTTAAAAAATCATTAAAAAGTTAAAAAAAAAAAACATTCTGAGCATGCAGGCCAGGCAGAAACAGGCAGGAGACCAGGTTTGGCCTTCAGGTGAGTTTGCCAACCCTTGTTAAAAAGTCTCTCACTTTTTTTTTTATTGAAGTATTATATTGGCTTCCAGTCTACAACATAATGATTCAACAGTTATATACATTATTAAATCCTCACTCCAACTAGTGTAGTTACTGTCAACATAGAAAGATGTTACAGAACTAATGACTATAATCTCTAAACTGTACTTTCATCCTTGTGACTAATTTATATTATGATTGAGATTCTGTGCCTCTTTACCCCTTCACCTACTTCCCTCACCTACCTCAACCCCTCCTCCTTGGTAACCACCATTCACTTCTCAGTGTCTGTGAGTCTACTGCTGTTTTGTTCATTTTGGTTTGTTTTTAGATTCCATATTTAAGTGAAATCATATGGTATTTGTCTTTCTCTGCTTGGCTTATTTCATTTAGCATAATGCCCTCTAGGTTCATCCATGTTGTCCCAAATGATTAGGATTTCTTTCTTTTTTATGGATGAATAATATTCCATTGTGCATATGTACCACATTGTCTTTATCCATTCATCTATTGATGGACACTTTGGTTGGTTCCATTTCTTGGCTACTTAAATAATGTGGCAAAACCATATGGGTGCATACATCTTTTTAAATCAGAGGTGTTGCTTTCTTTGGGTAAATTCCTAGAAGTGAAGTCAGTGGGCTGTGTGGTATTTCTATATTTATTTTTTTGAGGAACTGCCATGCTGCTTTTCCATAGTAGTTGCACCAGTTTACATTCCCACCAACAGTATAGAAAGGTGCCCTTTTCTCCACTCCTCACCAACATTTGTTATTTCTTATCTTTTGGATGGTGGCCATTCTGACTGGTGTTGGTGTGAAGTAATATTTCACTGTGGTTTTGATTTTCATTTCCCTGATGATTTGTGATGTGGGGCATCTTTTCATGTGCCTGTTGGCCATCTGTTTATCTTCTTTGGAAAATGTCTGTTCAGGTCTTCTGCCCATTTTTTTAATTGGGTTATTTATTTATTTATTTATTTATTTTGGTGTTGGTTTGTATGAGTTCTTTATATATTTTGGATGTTAACCCCTTATCTGATAAATCATTTATGAATTTTTCCTCCCATGCTGTAGGCTGTCTTTTTGTTTTGTTGATGGTGTCCTTTGCTGTACAAAGCTTTCTAGTTTCATGCAGTCTAAAAACTCTCTCCTGTACCTGACTGGGAAAGTCTTACTGTGGAACAAACCCACAGCTGGACATCAGGGAGCCTGGGTTCTAGCGCCAAGTAGCTCTGTGATCTTGGGCAAGTCATTCATTCAGTAAGTATTTTCTACACGTCAGGTACTGGTCTAGGTGTTAGGATACATCAGTGAATACAAAAGACAAATATCCCTACCCTGTGAGCTTATATTTTGCTTGGGGGAGAGAAAACGAGAGTAGGAGGGAAAGAATAGCATAATAAGTAAGGAAATTATATGGCATGTTAAAAGGTGATAGGTATGTTAAAGGAAAAATTTTTTAAAGGTAAAATCATACCTCTCATACAAATATAAAATGAACACATCAAATATTCTATTTTATTTAACTCATGATTTAATGAACGAACCAGTTGTTAAGAACAGTGAAATGTCTGAGATTTTTATCTGTTTGCAGCTAGCAAGTCAGTATTTCAGTTTCCACAGATGCTAGCAGTAGACACAACATTCCTGGGTCAGAGACAAAAGACTATTTCTCACAGTAAATAGCAGCAGCTTGAGTATTAATATTTCCTTATGTCAGTTCCTTGAGCTTCAGTTCCCACAGGGCAATGTGAGGAGGGGAGGGAACACCAGCAAAAGAATTGGGCTATATATGAGAGAGGAACCCTGAGCTTAAGGCACCCAGATCTTTTATACTGGATGTCAAGCCTGCCTACTCTGCCCTGCAGGGAGACCCTATCTCTTTGAAGGTTATAAGCAAATTTGCCCTTTGTTCCAAAGGGAAATACTCTATTTTTCAACACTGTTTGCTAAAAAGAAGTCCTTGAAAAGAGTGCAGAACAAAAGCAGCCAGAGCCTCTGCTTATAGAACGTGCAAAAATGTGAGAGATGTGCGGAGAATTATCTATTAACACCAGTAAGATATTAACAACTGGTTCAAAGGAGAATTCAAAACACACATTCATATGGGCAATAAAAAACACTGAAATGGATTTACAATTAGAAGCAATAACCAATCACATGACCACCAGGCACAATTTGCATTTCAATGGACAAGAATAATTTTCATTAGCATGAGTATTCTGTAATGTGCAGAGTTGTAAAATAGCTCAAAGGTGAGATAACCATAAGGGTATGTGAGACAGGACATTTAGCTCATTTCAAAGTTTTTCACCCTATTTCCTAGCAAATAATATGGTGGGAAAGATAGTAGACCAGGATAAGGGAGGTCAGGAGTGTGGGGCAGAGCTAGGGGGAGTGGGTTGGTTGAAGTTTTAAAAGAAGTGGTCAGAGTGGCCTCAAGAAGATGAAATTTAAGGAAAGACTTGAAGGAGGTGAGGAAATTAGTCATGGGGACATGCAAAATGAAATCCAGGAAGTGAGGGTAGCCAGTGCAAAGGTCCTGAGGCAGGAATGTTGAAGGAGCAACAAGGAAACCTTTGTGGCTGGAGTAGAGTGAGCAGAGCAAGGGAGACAGAAATAGAAGATGGGTTCAAGTAATAGGGGCCACCCTAGAGTCTGTCTGCCACAAAAGCACCTAGTATATGTCAGTTCTGGGCTAAGCACAAGCCTGTGCCCAGCCCAATTTCATTCTCTCAACCACCTTGCCTAGTGGTTTTATTAACCCTTGTTTTATGAGGAAACTGAGGCTCAGAGAGATGAAGCAGACGATGAATCCCAACTGCTGGTTGGGATGCAAACTTGAGTCTGACTCCTGAGCCTGGGCTCTGTCCCTAGCACCCTAGCTGAATCATACCCAGGGAAGGAGGGTGTGGGGAGCAAAAGGCTGTAATCCAAGGCTCTGTGCATGACTCTTCCCCTCTCTCTTTCCTGCCTCCCAGTCTCCAGTCAGAAGAAAGCAGTAGAGGCCAAATGCAGCCTGGCCTGTGAGTACCTGAGTGAGGAGGATTACATGGATCTCCTGTGGACCACCCTCTCGGAGTTCCCAGGTCAGGGACCTGGGTGAGGTGGGGCTGGGGCAGGGAAGTCTGAAACTGTGGCAGCTGCTCATCTGGTGGCTCTACCTGGTGTTACCTGGAAGCAAATCCCATTTCCGCAGGAGCTGGGGATTATTTTTTCAATGCTTAGCTGAAGGTTGTCCAGAACTGCGAAGGAGCTGATATTTTGCTCCAGGCTGACAAGTTACGCTGCCCAATTTCAGGCATGCTGGCAGAAGACATGAGACTTCTGGGTCAGAAACAAAAGATTATTACCTGTAGCACAGCAAGCAGCGTGCCTTAGTATATTAGTGCAGCGGGTCTGTAAGACAGCTGAGGAATCTCAAGAGTAGGGAACCCAAATCTTTGATAATGGGCTGCCAGAAACCAGCCCAGCCTTTGCTCCAGAGAGAAACATTATCTTTATTATATCAAATAGTAAACAGACCTGTCCTTTGCTCTAGAAGGAGACAGTATCTCTACCTTCCAACGCTGTTGGCTATACATACAAACAACCTATAACAATAATATCTGGTATTTATTGAGTGCTTAGTTTGTATGTCAGGAACTATGCTAAATGTTTTATAGATATGGTCTCATTTAATCTTGTGAAGTAGTATAATTATTCCCGTTTTATGACTAAAGAAACCAAGGCTTGGACAAATGTAGCAAAAACTTCCTGCAGTTGGCAGTTGGCAGTATCTGCATCTCCATGTCTGAGGGGTATCTCAGGTAGAATGGAAAGCCTCAGTATCTAAAAGCAAGCAAGGTGGCCAGAGTGTCAGGGAGTTAACACCAGGAAACAGCCTTCCAACAATAACTGCAGGAGGTAGTGTATAAATACCCCAGCTCCCTCGCCTATCAGGCAGGAGAATTCTAACACGCATGTTCCACCCTGGCTCCCAGAGTCCTCCAGCGGAATTCAGCGGCAATTGCCTACAGTGGTAATTTGCTTGGTATGCAGTCTTGCTTTCCCTTCCTCATCTTTCTTCCCCACTCTCCTACTGGCGCTTCCTTGGGTCACCTTTCAAGGAAACACTTACACTTGGACACTTGTCACTGGATCTGCATCTGGGAAAAGCCCGCTAAGACACTGAGTGTCCTACAGCTGGTGGAGCTAAGAATTGTGGTCCCATCCCAAAGCCCAGGGTCTTCACTCCTTTCTTAGTCTAAGACCATCATTCTTTTAAAACCCTTTCCCCATACAGCTTTGGGTATATCTTACAGGTGGAATCTTATAGGTCAGATTAAAGCCTCTGGACTTAGACTCAGCATTGCCAGTCGCCATACCCATGACTTTAAGCACTCACCATTTCCACGACCATACCTTTCTGAAACTCAGAGTCTTCCTTGTTGATTACGTTTATCATTTTGTTGTTTTTGTTCACTGACGTATCTCAAGTTCCTAGAACAGTTCCTGACACACAGTAGGCACTTCATTTATTGACTGAATAAATGTCAGAAGTGGGGCTATTAATAGCATTTACTTTAGAAGATTGCTTTGATGATTAAACAAGGTAATAGATGTAAAAGTGCTTAGCTTAGACTTAATTATTGTTAGTAGTAATAAGTACTATGCCTCTACTGAGGTAGAGGTACTATTTTTATTTAGTCCCATTTTATAGATGAAGTAACTGAGGCTAAGAGAAAGCAAGGGATTAGCTCCAGACCACATGGCCAGTTAGCGGCAAGATGAAGCCTTAAAACCCAGGTGTTTCTGACTCCCAGGTGTCCACTGCCTGGATCCAGTGAATGCCACTCCTCTTGGTGCCTGTATTAGTTATCCATTGCTGTGTAACAAGTTATCCCAAATTTTAGTGGCTTAAGACAACACGTTTACTACTGACGGTTTTCGAGGCTCAGGAACCTGGCAGTGGCTTACCTGTGTCCTCTGCTTCAGCATAGCTCACAAGGCTGCAGTGGAGGTATTGGCTACAGTCTCATCTGAGAACTCAGTGGGGGCAGGATCTGCTTCCATGCCTACTCATGTGGTTGTTGGAAGAATTCAATTCCTCCAGAGTTCTTAGATGGAGAGCCTCAGTTCCTCACTGACGACTGGCCAGGAGCCACCTTTGGTTCCTTGCCGGGTGGCCTTCTCCATCAAGGCAAGTGCATGAAAAGAGCCATGAAGGGAGAGAATGCCAGAAAGACAGGAGCCACAGTCTTCTATAATTTCATCTGAGAAGTGACAGCCCATTGCTTTTCTGTATTCTAGTCATGAGAAGCGAGTCATTAAGTCCAGTCCACTTTTTTATGGGGTGTGCATACCAGGAGGTGGGGGTCATTGGGAGCTACATCAGAAGCTGCCTCCATGATGACCCCACTGCTTTACAGGTGTCCTTGTGACTCTATGGATTATTGACCGCCTGGGCCGCAAGAAGACCATGGCTCTGTGCTTCCTCATCTTCTCCCTCTGCAGCCTTCTGCTGTTTATTTGTGTTGGAAGGTGGGTCATGAAACCAGCTCTCTCTCAGATCGTGGTCAGTGGCTCCTTGGGCCTGCAGGTGTGGATTACACCCCATGGGCGTCATCTGAGGGGTCCCCCAGCCCCTTCCTAGGATGGAGGCTCTTGGCTACATAACTGACCAAAAACTCTGGCTCAAACTTGGGGCTTCTGATGGGGTAGGGGTGGGCAGGTCCCCACTTGGTTCAGGTTTTGCTCCAATGCCATCACATTTAGACTTCTGACATCATCTCCCAGTGAGTTCATGCATATAGCTGTTTAGTTTATGTATGGGTTAAAAGTGTTCGTTTGTTCAATGGAAATATTTCAAGGTCCTGTTTTATAATCTCCTTTTGGCATTTCTCCATTTTTCCATCCATCAAGAGCTTCAAAATATGGAAGTGGCCTGTCCCACTCTTGACCTCTGAGAAGCCCCAGACCAAACCTGATGGGGCATCTGGAAGGTCTGGAGATACAGCTTAGCCCCTGAAACAATGGTATTCTTAGACATTTGTGGAAATAATAGGGCAGAGGAAGGAGGATGAGGATCATCCTAAAAATACTGAATAGAAGTTTACTTTCCCTGGCTCAGCTAGCTCCTGACTCAATTCCTGTCCCCACAAAGTCCTATCTGGTTTTTTGATTATTTCTATCTCTCCTCCCCAACCTTGCCTCCAACCCGGGCACCACAGATGTTTCCTCTCTCAGCCTGGCACTTTGGGGAATGATAAATTTCTACAGGCAGGCTTTTAAGAGGGCACTGGGATTGCGTGCCTGCATGCCTGCAGCAATTCTTGGGTGTAGGTGGGCTTCTCCAATTTCTAGGATGCAAATTTTGCCTGGACAGATAGGACTTTGTTGAAACAAGCTGGTAGAAGAAAATACCTGCTCATCTGCATTTTTTTTCTTTCCTTAGAAATATGCTCACTCTGCTACTCTTCATTGCAAGAGCGTTTATATCTGGAGGCTTCCAGGCAGCCTATGTTTACACACCTGAGGTAGGAACTGTGTCTGGGAGCGGCTGGGGCAGGGAGGGAGGGAGCTCTGCCTCCAGAAACACTCAGCCTGGTCTCCTCCAGGTGAAATTTGTCCTATGGATTATTGACCGCCTGGACCGCAGGCATGGTGACTGTGAAGTTCTTCATTATTTCAGGCTGTCTTTCACTTTTTTCTGCTTATAAAAGCTAACATTCAGTGTAAAAGTTCTAAAGGCTACATAACTGAATAAAGCCAAAAATTAAAGGGCCTCATATCTCCCGTTCCTACAATCCTCTTGAACTGGTCAGTGTGTATTCCTACAGATTTCTTTGAAGCATATAGTAATGTTAGTGCATGTATAAAATTGGGTAACTGAGCAATTGAGAAGAGTCTAATTAAGGGCCTAATTACAATGGCATGGAGCAGGGCTTAGGGAAACCCAGAAGTGATAAAGCAGCACCCCAGAGCTTGCAAAGGGGGGAATGTGGCTGGTAGCATTGCTACCGCCCAAGGCTGTAGGGTGAAGAGACGGGTGTTATAGGGTTCCAGGAGTCGTGTAGAGAGAAGATGTGACCTTTAGTTGATGTAGCCTGAGCCAGCTTGGAAGGGAAGGAACAGGGGAATAAATACCCCAGCCTCCTCCTTCCCATCTCTCTCTAGGCCTTCCCATTGGCTGATCTTAACCAGAAGCCAGAAGGTCAAAAAGCACTATGTGGTCCTTATAGGCCAGGCCCCTGGACAGAAAAATGAGGCAAGGAGGGATAGAGAGAGATTCTGGGGTGAAGATGGAAGGCAATGGGCACAGGTTACCTGAATCTACTTTGTTCTTTTTAACAGCTGATACACCATACTGTATTGTACTATATACTACACTGTACTATACATGTACTATATATATAGTATATATATTATATATATTTTACTATACTATGTAGTATAATACTACATATATTACTGTAATATAAAATTCTATATATTCTTTACTACAGTGTATATATACTATATATGCTACTTTTGCCATACTATAAATACATGTATTATATATGTATACTTTATGTACTATATGTACACTCATGTATAGTATATATACTATATATTTATATACTATTCTTTACTATGCTGTATATTATATATACTATTGTATATTATGGACAAATCCTAATTTTATAACAATTCTCCTACTAATGGACATTTTGGATTGCTTTCCAACTTTTCACTATCACAAACAGTGCTGAGGTAAATAGCTTTATATATCCTGTGCACAGGTGTGCTTCCTTTGGAATAAATGTCAGGATGTGGAATTGCTGAGCCAGTGACTGCGAGCATCACATTGAAAGTGCACCCTCTAAAATGTTGCACCGACTCTCACTCCACACGACAGCGCCCAAGCAACCCATTTCCCTGCACTCAGGGATCATAGCTCATTTATTTTGTGTTGACGGTATTCCGTTTCCTCTCACTTAGGTAGGAGCAAAGGAAGGGAAGAGCACGCATGGTGTGCCAGAGGCCGTGCCGGGGGAGGAGTGTGTCTAGGTTGTCCCTCCTGCCCGCAGGTCTGCATGGCGCTCCAGAGACCTCACTCTGAGGCCCATCCTGAACCCCGCTCCCCCCAACCCACCTTCCAGGCCCAGCTCCAAACTTGCCTCCTACAGATAATCCCCCCAAATCTCCGCCTCCCCTGACCTCCTTTGCCCTCAGTGTCTGTGGTAATTTGGGTAATTTTAGTCATGCCAGACAGCCTGTCCCCCAGGGAGACCCCCACTAAGGCTCCCTGAGGGCAGGGCCTGGGTCTCCCCTGATTGTCTCATGAGTCTGGCCTAGCGCCCCTCAGCAAAGACTCATGGATTGGCTGCGGGAGCCTCCCAGGAGGGCATCAGGGGGCACTAGAAGGCCGCCTGCCCTGCAAGGATGGCCAGCCGGTCATCTGCCATGGTGTACACCAGGGCTCAGCAAGCTACAGCCCGCAGGCGCATCCAACCTGCAGCCTGTGTTTGTGCGGTCCAAGCCCTAACGGTGGTTTGTAGATGGGTGAATGCAAACTTGAAAGAAGAATATTTCTTGACATGTGACGATTATATGACATTCAAATTTCAGTGCTCATTAATAAAGCTTTATTGAAAGACACCACACCCACTCATTCACTGTTAATATGCACGACTGCTTTTGTGTTTCAGTGGCAGAGCTGAGGCTTTGTCAGAGAGCATATGGCCCACAAAGCCCCCAGTTTTACTCTCTGGCCCTTTAAGAAAAAATGTGCTGTCTCTTGGCTTAAACTAATCCAGCTGTAACAATGAAAAGTTGCTTAAATAAAGGACTGATCCAACAGACGGTCATTTATATGAGCAATATGGGCATGGAAATGTCCACAACCTTTTTCTTAAAGAAAAAAGCGTTCAAAGCAGCATGTACAGAAATGTCTAGTGGAGAAATTATCCACCTCTGGGACTTGGTTCAGTATGATTCAGGAGAGAAAGGAAGTGAGTGAGGGGGTGTGATTGAAACTAACATGAGGCATTGTGCTTGATACTAGAGTTCATTACATGTTCTGCTTTAGCCTGTGCTTGAAGTTCATTCACCAAGACAGAAAAAAAAAATGGGAATCTGGCACTATTCATTCATCCACTTGAAAAAGTTATAATGAGTGCCAATCATATGCTGAACAGTTACATATATATTACATAGTGTATATTAATTACATATATAATATGCATTATATACTGCACATACATACTACATATATAACATATATAATGTATATAATATATGCATAATTCCACATATTTGTATATATTGCATATATGCAATTACATGTATTACATACTGCATATAATTACGTATATATTACATATTTTAAAGTACCCAGTTACATAAATATAGACACTATGCTATATATAAGTATGTGATATACGTATTGCCTAACATATGCTTGGACTCAATAACTTTTCTAAATGGATTATTTATATGTATTACATGTTGTATATTATCTATCTATGTAATTGCTGCTATGCTAATATGGTTGCCACTCAGTAACTCCCATTAAGGAATATTTGTATTGTTTTCCAATTTTTCAACTATTACAGTGCTGAGGTGAACTGCTTTAGAAATTCTTGGACACATTTGTACTTTCTTTAAAATGAATTTCAAGATGTGTAGTTGCTGAGTTTTATTATATGTGATATATATAGTCATATGTTAATATATAAATGTATAATGTACTAATTTATATTAATATCAATGTATAAATTATTGATATATTACCATATATACCTATATACAATGTACATTCACATTTTATTATATATGTTTTATATGTATATACACACATATATAATACACATACACTTAATATAATGTCCATCAATCTACTGAACTGTAAACTGGAATATCCGTTGTGGAATACAATTATAGCAGCCAGAAAGAATGAGGTAGAGACCTATACTGATGAGGACAGGATTTTAAGGCATATTGCTGAATGAAAAAAGCCAGTTGCACACTGATATGTATGGTATGACACCGTATATATTTAAAAAACATTGCTAAATATGTTCTATATTGTACACATATACTTGAACACAGCTGGGGGGATACATTCCAAACTTCATAATAGTGGGGTCCTTTGGGGAGAATTTTCCTGAGAGAGAGAATGGATCAAACAGAATTGAGATGTTTTAATTTTTTTCAGTGAGAGGATATTTATATATTGTTTGTGTCATTGAATGAACTAAAATATCATACATAGATGCATATGGCATGCACTCAAAAAGTATTTGTTGAACAAATGAATAAATGAGTGGATGCATATGTGTACATAATCATAGAAAGAGCAGAATAATATACATGCAAGTGTGACAGTGGTTATCTCTGAGTGTTGGGATCCTGCATGAGTTTTGTTTTTCCACTTAATGCTTTTTCATTCTCTCCAGGCTTTCTGTACTAAGTACTGTATTGTCAGAGGCATGCTAGCTGATATAACAAATAACTCCCCTAATGGAATGTATTGATGTAACAGAAGTTTCTCACTTATGAACCAGTTCAGTGTAGGTGTGTCCCAGGTTGGCAGACAGCTTTTGTTCCCATAGTGATTCAGGGACCCAAGCTCCTTGCATCTTGTGACTTCCTTATCCAGTATTGTTAACGACGGGTGATTGTACACTGCCCCTTCCCCCGCTCCAGAGGACATTTGGCGATGTCTGCAGATATTTGGGGTGATCACAACTCAGGAGCACCAGGGCAGATGTGCTCCTGAGGTCTAGTGGGTAGGAGCTAGGGATACTACTGAATGTTCTGTAAGGCACTGGACAGCCCCCACCACAATGATCCATCACAAAATGTCCACAGTGCTGTGGTTGAGAAACCCTGCCCCAGGGCCTTGCAGCCCTCCTTCCGGCTCACACACTGGGGAGAGGAGTGGAGAAGACATGCCCACTTCTTAATTTCCTTGGCCTGGTAGATGCACGGTCCCTTCTCACTTTGCCTACGGGAGAGCCAGCAATGGGGCTCTCCTGGGTACAAACTAAGAAACTAGGCAAACCTTTCAATCTCTTTCTTTATGAAATGCCTTGAGTGTCTGTGACCAGTGCTTCCAGGTGAACTAACAGAAAGTGGAGGTAGAACACTGTCTCGCTCTTGAATGTGCAGTGGTTCCTGGTGGAGTCTTCAGGGACCAGCCAGGACAGGGAGGACCCCATTATTGGACCGCACCCACAGCTTGCTCCTAGCCCTTCAAGGGTGAGACTCCCTACCCCGGTTTCCCACCCCTTAATAGGGTCACCAACACCTGAGGGATTCACCCTAACTTCTGGCCCACCAGTGGGGGTCAAGTCCCATCATTCCTGAGCTAGAGAGGAGGGAGAGACCTGCATTTTCTCAAGTCCACACTGGTGGCTGTATTTCAGGTCTACCCCACGGCAACTCGAGCGCTGGGCCTGGGCACCTGCAGTGGCATGGCGAGAGTGGGTGCTCTCATTACGCCGTTCATTGCTCAGGTAGGTGTCATCCCCGAATACAGAGGGGATGGGCATGACAAAATGCATAGCAAGCTCTCACTCTATGCCGGGGCTTCTGCAGCGCGCAGTGTGTGCATTATCTTATTTTATCCTAACAACCCATGCTGTGAAAGAAGGACTATTGCTTGCAAATGAGAAAACAGAGGCTCAGAAGGGTAAGGGTACTTGCCCAAGGTCATGCAGCTGGAACATAGAGAAGCTGGGAGTCAAGCCCAGGTCTTTCCTATGCAGAAGACCCTGGAGGTGCTGTGTGATTTGGCCAAAAGCAATGTGGATGAAAGCAAGTAGGCCAACATGATTTCATGGGAAACGGATGTCCCAGACCCTGATTTCTGAGTTGGATAATTAGGTGAAGCTGCAGAATTCTGCAGCTACTGATGTGACTTGAAGCATTTCTATCCATTTTTAGGAATCCTACTTTGAAGTCTTTTTGTGTTGTTAATATTCAATTTTTTTTCTGTTTTTGTCACTTTTTTTTATTAAGGTAAAAGTCACCCAATACGAAATGAACTATTTTAAAGTGAACGATTCAGTGGCATTTAGCACATTCACTGTGTCATGCCACCACCACCTCTGTCTAGTTCTGCGACCTTCTCATCACCCCCAAATAAAACTGTGCCCTTAAGCAGTCTCCCCCCCAGCTCCTGGAAACCACCAGTCTGTGTTCTGTCTGCAGGAATTTACCTCTTCTGGATATTTCATATAAACAGAACTCCAACACATGTTTTAGCTGAGTATTTCTGGTCTGCACTGTGGTGCCTGACCCTGCATGTCACTGCTTGTATTTGTGAGATAAGGGCTTGCCATGTGCCTGTAGGGTACCGAGAGCTCCTGAAGTGTCCTCTGCTTAGGCGGTGGGTACAGCTCTGATGTCCATTTGGCAGATTTGGAAATGAGGTTTAGCTCTGCTGTGCAATTTGCCCCATGCCATAAAGTTAGGAAGTTAAAGAGAGGATAGTTATAAGGAATATAAGACTCTTGAGCCTGATGGGGTCTGGGTACAAATCCCTGCCCTACCCTCAGTACCTGTATGAACTTGGGTATGCTACTTAACCGTGTTTGAGCCTCAGTTTTTCCCTCTCTAAAATGGGGGTGAAGTACCTGCCTCATAGAGCTATTGTGAGGACAAAATGGGACACTCACACAGAGTGCTTACAAGAGGACCTGGCGTTATGGAGATTCTCTGACTGTTTGGTGGAGCCAGCGCTTTAGAAGGGATATTCTCTCACTGGCATGCATCTCCCCCCTCCAGGTGATGCTGGAATCCTCTGTGTACCTGACGCTGGCAGTTTACAGTGGCTGCTGCCTCCTGGCTGCCCTGGCCTCCTGCTTTTTGCCCATCGAGACCAAAGGCCGAGGACTACAGGAGTCCAGCCACCGGGAGTGGGGCCAGGAGATGGTTGGCCGAGGGACGCATGGCACAGGTGTGACCAGGTCGAACTCTGGCTCTCAGGAGTAGTGACCAATGGGAGGCTGAGCGGGTCTTTGAGGCTACAGAGTGCAGGGAGCTGGTGGAGCTCAGCTGGGGCACTGACCATCACTGCCGACATCAAGAACTCATCCAAGAGTACAGCCTGGACCAACAGTTTTGTGTCTTGACTCCGTTGCTCATATTCATCGAGATCCACCCAGGGAAGGGGAGGCATTTGCACTGGGGAGCTCTGTGTGTGTGTGTGTGTATGTGTGGAGGTTTGTTAATAACATGTGAATGTGAATGATCTGCATGGGGAAACTGCCACATCAGGAGTGCCCGGTGATGCCGGTAGCCAACCAGAGTTAGCTGGTCACACCCTCGGGGAACAGCCGAAAGATCTCTGCAGATACAGGCCAGGCCCAGACCCCTGTGAGACCTGCCACCCAGTGAGTTGCCACCTGCTGCCCACCCACTGGACCTGTTCAGTAGGTTTCTCCTAGCCGCCTGGCCCCAGGCTCTCTTCTTTGGAATTGCAGGTGACCCGGGTGTGGCCTGAGCAGCTTTTTCTTGGGTCTGAGGAATGCTCCTTAAGGTGAGCCCCTCGGTTTGCCTCCCCAGGGCCTGACTAGTGGACACTCTGGAAGATGATCATGCATTTGACCTTGAGCCACATGCCCCCATCTGGCCCCTTCTGGAGTTGCTGTTCCTGGCTCCAGAGGATCCAATATGTCCATGGGGACAACTGGACTTGCACCAGATGACAGCCTCAGAAAGCTGTTACCCTAGGAACTGGGGATGAAGGAGGTGAGAATCAAGCGGAAAGCCAAAGCAGGGGCCTCTCCTCTGGCAGCAGTGAAGGCCGTTGTGGCTCCCATCTGGATCAGGCTGATTGGTGACTCTTGGAGAAAGAAAACATTAACTCAGGTTTCAGCGCTTTGGATTTCGAGCATGGGTGGCTTACTAAATGGGAGGAAAAACTGAAAAGATGCCAACCCCTAGCTCCCATCGGGTTCTGGAGACCAGGAATCCTTCCTGCCTGGCTTCTCGGCCACCCCTGCTGTCAAGGGCTGGCTCGGTCTTTACATGAGGCCGGGGTTCCAGTGATGGTCCTCAGGGATGCTAGGCTGGGGAAGAACAGGAGGGCCCAGATGTGTGAAACGTGTACCTTTTCAAAGGAAGAGAGGAGGGATCAGTAAGGTTTTGGGTTGGCCTCGGGAAAAGGGCTGATGCCTTGTCTCTGCAGACAACATCCACCTCCAGGATATGGTTTACTCAAGCCTTTTCCCCATTGTGAAAGCAGGGAACCTAGAGGAGGGACGAAGCTGCCAGGTCCCATCAAAGGCCGGACAAGACTGACCCTCTGCTGGGAGATATCTGCTTGAGTAAACACTGGGACAAAGCCAAATGTATACGTTCATCTCTTATTAAAATGTGTTGGTGATGGACATTGCAAGGGTTGAAGTTTGTTCGTCTGTCATGATGTCCTAGTGACACTTCACCTCAATGGTCTTGCCAGTTTTGTCCATCCAGGGTGATCTCAATGCTTTACTATGATCTTTAATAATCTTTTAATAATTTTTCCAAGAAGGGGGGAAAGTTGCACAGTTGGCTGCCAACATCGTGACTTTGAGTTGTTGGAGAAAGAACTTTCTTCTGATAAGGAGGTCACAATGAATGGCTTCTTCAGGCTCAGGCCCTAGATCGACTCAAACAATGCCATGTCTCTGAAGTGTGGGCTGTAACCTCCTTGGCCCAGGCAGCCAGAGAGAAAGCAGCTTGGCAGATCTCTGTCTCCCTGACACCCACATCTCCTTGAACCAGGAGTGGCTGTAGCTCTAATTATTTCTGGTCTTCTGAGCTGTAACTCTGGGGGGAAAATCCCAGGGCAAATTACCTTTGAAACCGAAATCAGTCAAAGGGAGAAATAAAGTGGGAGAAACCCATTTATTTCTTACAAGTACTTCCCAATCTCCTGTGTCTCTCGCGATCCAGCTGCAGAAGAAGAGACCACCCCCCCCCCACCCAACCTCTCCCGTCCAGATAAGTCCTTGCTGGCCCTTGTAATTACCTACTGATAGAAGATGGACTGCTTCCCTCCACCCCTTGGAAACACCTATTGTATGGAGATGCACTAAAGGCAGGCCAGAGATTCTGGAAATAGTGCAATTTTACCCACATGAGCTCTCCTGGATAACAAACCTTTCCTTGTCTTTTTTGTTGTGCAGAGGGCCAGACTCTACCAAATGACCATGTCCACTCCCATCACCCTCAAACAACCTGGAGGAGCAGGGGCTGGGGTGGGGAAGGAGTGTTTGGTGGGCAAGAATGTTCTGCAAGGGCTGGGTGACATAAAGGGGCTTGCAGTTGAGGGCTTTCTCTTCTTGGGAGAATGAAAGTTGAAAACTCTTTGCCTTCCAACTTGCCTGCTCTTTTTTTAAAAATCAATATTATTGAATAATAACAAGAGCTGCCACAGAGGTTGCCCAAGCCTCTGAAAATCATAAGGCCTTTAGCTGAAGGCATTTGTATCTAATTTTGAACTATCCAAAAGCTCTGTTCCCATTAATGGAGATGTCATCTGTCTCTCTTAGTGTTAGGGAAGATTTCAGAAAATGGCAAAAGGTGTTCAGTGTGGCCAGGGCTATAAGATTTCTTTCTTTCCTTTACTTCAATATTTTTAGGAACACATAATGAGATGTATTGATAAGGAGATAAAAGAGTGTCTTAGGGATGGACTTTGAAAAGAATAGGATATTCATTATTTTTAAGTAATATTAAGGAACAGAGAGCCTTGAAGGATGAGATCAAGAATCTCCCTATTAATGTTACTATTAATAAACATCAAAGGACTGGCATAACCTTGAGCTGTAAGCAACAGTAAGAACAGTCAATAGTAGCTTAACCCATTAGAATATTAATTGTTCATTTAACAAGCTTAGAGTCAGGCAATTCCAGGGAAGGCTCAACAGCTCAGTAATGTCATCAGTAACCCAGCTTCTTTTTTGCCTTTCCTCTCTGCCATCTTCTGCATCTTCTGCCATTTGACCCTATGGCTGAAACCTCATGGTCCCAAGATAGCTGCTGAAGTACCAGGCATCACATTTTTTTCAAAGGAGGTAGTATGGGGAAGGAGCAGTCACAACAGGACTACTTTCTAAACGGTCTGTTGTTTGGGTTGGAAAGGGAAGTCTTCTAGCAGATTTACCATTGCTCTGCCTTGGTCAGACCTGGGTCACATGCCCATCCAGCATGAGTCCTCACTCACTAACACGAGGGCTGGGGAAGGAAGGGCCTACTTCCCACAGTATCAGAGGATACCCACAGCCTCTTGAACACACAGTTGGGATTCTGTTGACATGAAAAAAGAAGATGATAGAGGTGGGCTGGGGAATGGTAGAAAGGGGCCTTACCACAGAGCTCCCATCAAGGCTGTTTTAATCACAAGGAATAGAAATTGGACTCAGTTTGATTCAAATTAGGAGTACAGCTTTATTATAAGGTTGGGATTAGTAGTTAATATAGGGAACATCAATGTGTGAAACAGAATTATAAGAAACAACAGGAAGGCAGGGTTGTGGCAGAGTAAGGAGCGCAGGCCCTAAAGAGGGCGGCTACTACTGAGCCCTAGGTTTGTTGCACAGTGGGAATCTTCCAATTTGCAAGACAGGAGTCTGGATTTTTATGTGAAATCTCCAAATGTTAATATATGAGATCATAAAATTTTAAATGATGTGTGAGCCCCATGCAATCTATCTGCAGGCCAGGTTTGGTTAATGGGCTGCCAGTTTTCAGCCTCTGAAAGGTTAGAAGGTTCTCCGAAATAAAGTGCAACCTCACACAATGCAGCAGGGTACTGGGAGCTACCAACATCGGAGGCAGCCCCCCCTCTAGATCTGTGGGCCTCACTTCTGCCCTTCTCTGCAGACTGGCTTCCTTCTGCATCCTTATGGCTAATGCTTTTGCCTCACCGTGCGCATGGCTTCTGCTCACCTCGGCTCAGCTTGCAAACATATCTGGCTTGGCTGTTCAGGGTCCCACTTCCAAATTCTCAGGAGAGGAAGCTGATGGGCCCAGTGTAGTGCTGGGTCCAGGCCTAGTGCAGTTAAGTTGGGTCAGAGAGGGGTGGTGTCAAGAGGTACGAACGTGGTGGCTGGCCTGCCCTTTCAGCAAGGTGGCATCATGATTGGTATGTCTGGAACCCACTACACGCATATGTAAACTCTTGAGTCTGTTAATTATAACTGTCTTCCAATCCTAAGCCCTCGATCATCCTGAAACCCCTTCGGACTCTTCAAAGATTCAGTGACTTCAGTCAGACTTTAGTCACTGGTGGTACTTTATTGTATTCTGATTCATAGACATTTGAATACCCAGATACATCACATATAATCATCCTTGATTAATCAAGACTATCTGATAAGGAACCACTTCAAATACTCCTACCCCCACCATGCCAGAGAACAAAGCACTTTCTAAACTCATTAGTAAAAACCAATTCCACTTATGATGGGTTCAAAAAGAATAAAACACTTAGGAACAAAAGGAATGTAAGACTTGTACAAACCATAAACATTGCTTAAAGAAATTGAAGATCTTCATAAATGAAGACACATTCCATGTTTATGGATCGGAAGGCAAAATTGTTGAGGGGTCAATCAGTATTCCCCAAAGTGATCTATAAATTCAGCACAATCCCTCTCAAAATCCCAGCTGGATTTTTGTTGTTGTTGTTCCAGAAATGGGTGAGCTGATCCTAAGATTCATATGGAACTACAATAGCCACCAAAAAAAAAAAATGTTGAAAAAAAAACACGACAGTGTGGTACTAGCATATATAGATCAATAGAATAGAAATGAGAGTCTAAAAATAAACCCACACATTGATAGTCAATTAATTTTGACCAAAGTGCTGAGACAGTGTAGTGAGGAAAGGTAATCTTTTCTAAATTCATCAAGCTGCTGAGAATTCCTTGAAGAAATGTGGCTACAGATCACCTTCATGGGAGGGGTAGGAATGTCAGGTGAAGGGAAATTGAAGACAGCAAGCATTGTCAAATCTCCTACCATGTCCTGTGGGTGGCAGAATTTCCCCCTACTCTTCTATTCTGAGCTTGCGGACAGAATAGAGAGGCAGCCGCATTGCATAGAGGTCCTTATCATTTGCAAAAAGAACAGTAGGGTCACTTCGGGTCTGAATGTGGACTTTCCTGCCCCCATATATTTTTCTGAGTTCACTGTGTTCTGAGTCCTTTAGGGTTCCTGCTGACAGCTGACCTTGACCAGTACGGGTTGCTCTCCTTAGGGAATTTTAAGCTGGGTAAAGTAATGGCTTTGGTCAAAAACTAAATGCTGTGTTCATTCCGAGCACCAGGAAGTGCCCCTTCCCCGAATCTTCTGACAGTCCCCTAGGCTTGGCCCAAATGTGGCTATGCGGAGGAGAGCTAGTTCCTTTCAATGTGTTGCAGACAGCCTTGGGGAAGAAGCCTAAATGATTCCCTCCTAAAGGCGTATTTGCGTCCCCACCCAAGCTGGGATTCAGTGCTGTGCAGTGGCTGAAGGTGACACCCTAGAATCACAGCATTTCTGGCCCTGAATCTCCATTCTACGCCTTCCTGGCTGTTGAACTGTACTGCCTCTCTGTACCTTCATCTTCTCACCTTTGAAATGGGAATAACAGCTACTTCACGGGGCTGCAGATGGGAGCACCAGGATTCATTGAATAATGCGTGCAAGAGTTTAGCACGGGTACCTGGTTAGAATGCAAACAAATTTTCATATAATCATAGTCATAATTATTAAATATTATTATTATCATGATTAGCACTATTAGGGCAGAAACTCTAACTTAGATCCCGGTTTTCTCACCCTGCTTAGCTCAGGGCTGGCCAAGTCATGGCAGATGCTTTGTGAAGAACCCATCAAGTGAGAGGTCATGGGAAGGAACAGACAGTAGTGGCATGGACACAGAGGGCATGGCAGGCGTCCATCAAGACCTCTTCGCAGCACATAGGGTGTCACTAGTCCCGGGTGCATGAAGACTACACGGCTCTGGATTTTCACAAAAACCCAGACAGATGAAAATTCAACCTCAGAGGCTGAGGCAGACGATGAGGGATGAAGATGCTAGGCACCTTCTAGCTCATTCGAGGCTTTCAAAACTGTCTGGGAGCCTGCTTGCCGTCTCGGGAGGTAAGAGAGATGTGAGATCTGCCCCCCAAACAGGGAGTCTGCTTGGTGAGTTTAGTTCTCCATAAAGGGGTTCCTTGTGGGTTGCTCCCTGCAGTGGCCCTTCCTCAAGGTTTCCATGGGGCCCATGGGGCCCCTCGGGCAGCTGGCGCCATTGGAATCCTGGATGTGGAACAGACATCATGTGTTACTAGTCCAATGTCTTACCTCTTCTGCCTCCTCCACACTCCGGTCCTACCTAGAACTTGCTGCAACAAGATCACAGCGTTCCCTTAAGTGCGTTCTGTGGCATTGCTGTTCCGGGAAAAAGGTTTCCATGGCCAGATAGGTTTGGGAAGACTGGATGAAACAACATCGGATAGGTGTCATTGCTGCAGGACATTTCAGAACCTTTAATATGTTAGTGTGATTTGTCATCAAGTTACTTAATCTCAATGATCCTCAATTCTCTGCTTGCCTCTTGACTTTCTGAGCTTTCCTTTCATTTGAGGGCTCACGGAATAACAGCCTTCAGCTATTCTTTCTATGTCAGGCCCACAGAGGGTAGAGAGACCTCAGTGAGGCCCCCACGTGGGGCCAGAGTCCCCTCCAGGAACTGACCTTGTGGTTTCATCTCATACTTCTTGTGGAAAGGAGCCGGGGTGGGGAGAGGGAGTGAGTGCTCGCAGAGGGGCACAGTGATTAGTCGGCCAGGGGGAGTGGGGAGTTCCCGTGGGGGAGGCAGTAGTCACTGGCATCTTCAGAGGTGGGGCGGCGGTATCTTGAGCAGCTTTCTTTCTTCCAGAACTTTCTGAAAGAGCTTAGCCGCCTCCAGGGCACAGCCCCAGTGGATGGTGAGCCCATAGCCTCCGTGACCATAGTTGTGGATGACCTGGAAAGGCAAGAGAGGAGGGGGCCGGGTCTGCTTTGGAAGGCTCCAGAGCTTCCTGAAGAGTCCCGGGCAGAGGCATGGGGCACTGGGGCTCCTCTGAGAACCCTGGGGGGTTGGTGGGACCCCAGAACAGCAGTAAGAGGGGTCCTCTGGGGAGCTGGAGGTTGACACCCTAGACTCTTCTTCTGCTGAGGAGATGGACCTGCGTTATGACCTTAGCACAGGAAACGCAGAATCACCTAGACCTTGAGCTCAGAGATCCCCCATCACATCAAATTCTTTGAAGTTCCCCAAATCACCTTCCTCATTTCCGTCCTGCTCTGGACTCTGAGCCCTCCTGTGCTAACAGATAGACTCTTCTGCCTACCTCAGGAGGAAAGAACAGCAGGGGTGCCACAAGGGTGGACTCTGATTGACAAACTAATTCATCCTGGGGACAGAGGCAAGACCCCTGGGGCCATTTTCAAAGCTAAAACCATCAGCAGGGAGTTCAACTCCACCTGTGACTATCCCCGTTACACACACCACACGCTTGGGTTAAGGGAGGATGGCTTTCCTGGCAGGAGCCTAGCCAACACCCACTCCCCAGATCAGCTCCTTCAGCCCCGGACAACTCCTGCCATTTCAGTGAGCCCAGCTCCCACCCAAGTGGAGGAACTGGGGGAGGGGGACCCCAAAGAGATGACAGGGAGGCCACCAAACGGGCATCTGGGAAAAGGAGTCAGATTCAAACCACATCCCAGCCATGGCCATCACCCTTAGTCTGATTTAGGCAAATGATTGCACCTCTTGGACCCCCAGTTTTCTCATCTGAAGCATGGGGAAAACAGTCCCTAGCCCAGAGAGCTGTAGGAGAGAATCAATAAGGTCATTTATGTCACGGGCACAAAGTTGACGCTCCATTAGTGCCCATTTTCCTTCTAGTTAACCCCAGACTTTAGCAAACTGAGGCACCGCCCTCTATGTAACCTTGAGCAGGTCTTTTCCATCACTGAGCCTCAATGTCCCCATTTATAGAAGAAAGGGTGTTGGCATTACCCCTGCCTGCTAAGAGGCTGTGTGCAGCTGGAGGTGAGGCGAGAGTGTTCACTGGAAATGCCAGAGCCCTCTTAGGAACAGGGGAGGGCATTGCCTTCCCTGCCAGGAGATCATACCTCTGTGACTGAAGATCCAAAGCTAAGCTGTTCTCTTTCTAGCCGAACCTGGGAGCGTACCGGCCGGAAACCAGTCCATTCGGCAACAATATTTGCTTCCTGGAAAGGAAACTGTTAGTAATTCATCTCTGGATTTTTTTTTTTGATGCTGCCATCTTAGGTGATAGAGAGTTAGCTTTTGGAACCTCATCACCATAACCAAAAACAATACCACCATAATCACTTTATTAATCACCCCTACCATCATCGCCATCTTTATCAGCCACCGACGTCATTACTATCACTACTACCACCTCACCACCAGTTCTACCAACTACCCCAACCTTAACCACCACTCTCACCTGTGGTATTACCAACAGTAACCATGTCATCGCCACCGTCATCACCAGCCTTGGCATTTTTATTACCATCAACACCAACCACTACTTCGGCCCCCACCTTCATCATCATAACAGCGGTCATTGCCACTAGCAGGCAAATGTGAAAACAGATTTCGGCAACAAATACATCTCCTTGTGAAGACAAACTAAGTTGTTTTAGGGAGGCCACCTCAAAAGAGAGCAATTCTTCAGTTTGGACAGATAGGTTTCACCAGCTCACAGCAGGACTTCTCTGTATGTGGTCAGACTCTAGTGCATTCCACAGTCCCTCGCTGGAATTAAGGGGCCCAGGATCCCCGTGGTGGTGCCCTCCCGTGTCCTCATGATCAAGCTGCCAGGACCTGGTCTAGGACACCGATGGGCCCCCCGCCCTTACCTTCAATGTGGGCTCCAGCCTGCAGCAGCCCTCCCAAATGGTGTTGTGGTCTTCGATATTGTTTACCTCACTCCAGTTCCCCAGCTGGAAGATGCCTCCAAGAGTCACTGTCTGGATCCTGCATAAAAGTGAGAGGAGTCAGTGATGAAGGGAAACAAAGCCTTTGAGATGCATGGGGGTCATTGCCATGCTCTCCTTTCCCAGCATCTCTACCATCCTCACCGCCAACCTTGTCATCTCTTCTAACACACATCGTGGTGACCATGGTTAGTAACAATACTGATATACCTGAAAATTGCTCAGAGTAAGTCTTCCGTGTTCTCACCACACATAAAGAAATCGTAATTATGTGAAGTGATGGATGCGTTAACTGACTTTATTATGGTGATCGTTTCTCAACATATATGTATAGCAAATCACCACGTTGTACATCTTAAATGTACACAATGTTATATGTCAGTTATATCTCATAGACAAAATATAGGCCATTTCCATCGACTTCATCTTCACTACTGCCTTCCTTGCTACCACTGATAGGTCATCACCATCCACTGCATTCACCATTTCCACCACCACTCACATCACGACCCAGACAGTCAGCACGGCCACACCATTAACACTGTTTCTGAGACTGTCCCTCTGCCGTACTATTAGCATCATCACCAATAGAATCATTTCCATCAGCACCAATACCGCCTCCACTTCCAGTCATGGCCACCACCATCGACCTCTTCATCAACGCCACACCAACCCGCACCACCGCCATTAACATCACCGCTCTACCAGCATGTCCCCATCACCACCCCCACGACCAGTGACTTCCTCATTAATAACAATACTCTCTCTGCTGCTTCCATCCCACCGACAATACTGTCATCCCATCAACACCACTGCCGTCCGCACTGACACCAGCACCTCCGCCATAATGTCATCGGCATCAACCCCAATCGCCATTCCCACTGCCATTCGCATTACCGACATTCACGCCACCTCTGCTGTCACTGCAGTCCCAGCTACTACCTTTGTTGCCGTATTACCACTACTGTCATCCAAAAGCATATTCAAGATAGAGCCCAATTAAGGCTGAGTCCTGCCTTCCCAAGGGATATAATGGATCAACCTCAGATAAAAAAAACTGGAAGAAAAAACCCTACAGGGACTAAGTAAGGGGCCTGAGCTGGGCAGCATGAGCATAGAGAGGGTGTGAAAGTGCCGTAGGATGTCAGAGTTTTACCCAGGGATGATGTACGGGGACTGGTAGATGCCTCTCCCTGGGTCATGGGTGATAATGAAGTTCTTCATCCAAGGGGCATCCACCTGTGGATTGAGAACAGAGAAGTCTCATCAGAGGCGCTGGGTCAGCGGGCTCGCTTGCCCTGTTCCCCTCTATGACCGGATGTTCTAGTGAGAGCCACCCAGTCAGTCCCTTAGCCCTTGGCCCCAAGCCTGCAGCTAACTGACTGCTCTTGCGGGAAGAGCCACCCCCACTTCCTGGAGCATTGCACACTCCCACCCCCAGGTCCACAGAAAGGCCCGGTGCACATGTGTAAACACGCATACACATTAGCCCACATCAGGAACACACAAACACCCACATACACCTATGAATGTATGCATGTACACTCCCACATGCACACGTTTCCACAAATAGGCATGCTTCACACACACGCACACGGTGCAGTGAGAGGCAATGTGGAATGATGCTTACAACACAGGCTCTTAAACCAGGTTGCCTGGGTTCTAATCCCAATTCCACAACTTATGACTGTATGAACTTGTGCATATTACTTAATTCCTCTGTGCCTCAGTTTCCCCATCCATACGAGTGATGATATGATAGATCCTACCTCAAAGGGTTGTGGTAAGGATTAAGTTATTAACACCATAAAGTGCTCAGGCCCGTGCCTGGCACTTAGTAAACCCTCTGTAAATGTTGGTTCTTTTTTTATAACACAGACATATGCAGCTTCCACATATATACACACATTTACACACATGCTTTGATATTAAGAAGAAACCCCAAAGAGAATGTTGGGGAGTGTTGTGTTGGTCCTTCTTGGTTTTTTTTTTGATGGACGGGTTGGGGCTTCACTTCAAGAAACGGTTTTCGGATTTTTTAAATTATTACTGATATGTAGTTGACATACATTAGTTTCAGGTGTACGATATAGTGATTCGAGATATATATATATATATATATATATATATATATATATATACACACTGTGAAATGTTGCCACAATAAGTGTCATTACCATCTGTCGCCGTTCAGTCATTACAATATTTGGCTGTATTCCCTACACTGGACTTTTCATCCCTGTGACTTATTTTACAGCTGAAGTTTATACCTCTTAATCCTCTTCCCTCATTCTGCCCATCCCCTCCCTGCTCTTCTCTGGCAACCACTCGTTTATTCCCTGTATTTATGAGTCTGTTTATGCTTTGTTTGTTCATTCACTTTTCAGATTCCACATATAAGTGAAATCATATGGTATTGTCTTTCTTTGTTTTCTTTTTAATAGCACTAATTATCCTTTAATTTTAGAGAAAACTGGGTACAACTTGGGGATTTTTTTTTGGTATCATTAATCTGCAGTTACATGTGCAACATTATGGTTACTAAACTCCCCACTTCAAGTCCCCCCCACCTACCCCATTACAGTCACTGTCCATCAGCGTAGTGAGATGCTATAGAATCACTACTGGTCTTCTCTGAGTTGTACAGCCCTCCCCGTGTCCCCACCTACATTATGTCTGCTAATCGTAATGCCCCTTTTTCCTTCTTGTTTTTTTTAACACATCATTCCCTGAAGACTGGGGACTTTTCTAACAGATGTCTTTGTCGCGTCCTCTATATCTGGAAATGAATTAAGTGGGCAGCTACAGTCTTTCTACCAACAAAATCAGGAGGTCTCATCCTTCACCTTCATACTCACCTTAATGATCTGCCCCCGGCCTGGCTGTAGCAGGGGGTCTGGTTGCAAAGCCCCAGCCCACACCCCAGTGCAGTTGATAATCACATCAGCGCCTCCTCTCACCACCTGGAAGTAACCAACAGGTGTGAGGGGGTGAGGACCATGGTAACCCCTCCCCTCCCTTCCCCTTCCTTCTACCCTGCAGCGCTCTGCTCCCTGGGGAACAGTGGGGAGGGGTCTCAGTGAAGAATCCATAGGCCTGGCTCCAAATATTTGCTCTGCAATTCACCCACTGTGTGACGTCAGACATGTCCCATCACCTCAAGGCTTAGCTGCCTTAGCTATAAAATGGGGCTAGTAATATCTTTTCATAGACTGCTATAAGGATCCAGTGTGGCTCTGGGTATAAAAGTGCTTGCAAAGGAGTACTCTAGAAGGGGAGAAACTTCTTGGAATCTTCTGGAAGAAGTCAGAAACGATGCAAGTCATCTGCATGTTGGGACCCCTAGTTCTGTGTGTGCAAAGGATATTTGACAGCTCAAGGATGTAGCATGATGGGCACACAATCTCCCAGACCACCCCAGTAATTCCCATTACAGGTCAGTCATGGGACACACACACGTTGCAAAGTACTGTTATTGTTCGTGAGCCAGGGTTTGCTGTCCTGGACTGTGAGCTTCTTGGGAATGAGGGCGGAGTCTGAGTCAACCGAGTATTCCATATGCCTGTTGGGGCTCAACCCAGAGAAGCTGCTCACTACATAATGCTAGTTGCTGCATGTACCAAGTGCCTGCCATGTGCCAAGCACTATTCTAGGTGCTGGGACTGAGCAAAGTCATACAGCAAAGCTCCTGGTACATAGCCACTGCCTGACCATGGGAGCTGCTACTATCATTATTATTGATGGTATTACTCTGGAGATAAATCAGCTGAGAGCCTTGACTTGGCAGAAACATTAATGCAGATTTTGGTAAGAAGCAACCAAGAGTGTGGAACTTGGAGGCAGGGTACAGCTGATATTGGTAAGAGGCAGTCAGCTCTCTGGCCCTAAAACCCAGAGACTTAGCTGTAGACTAGCCCCTCACGGCTACCATGATCCCGCGGTCGCTTTGTTTCTGCCACCAACATCAAGACAGAATGCCCGAGTCCTTCTGGGATTAAGAAAAGGCTTAAGGTCTCAGGAGGGTCTTAGGAGCCTGAGGAGGGGGCCCCCAACCCAACAACAGGAAGCAGAGGCCTCTCTCTCACAGTCAGCCCTTTCCAGCCCTGCAACTTACCTCCTCAAAAGACTCCACCTTCCGCTGGAAGAATTTCACTCCCCTCTCAGTTAACCTGGAATAATCAGACACATCAAAAACCCAGGTATTCAGTTCTCTGTCCCATCCCTCCAAGAAGATGGCATGGGGAAAGTTTCCCAAAGAACTTTCTGTGGATATTAGTCCCACAACATGCTCTTAAGAAAATAGCTATGTAGTCAAAGCAATTCATGAACATTTTGATGGACTAGTGGTCCATGAAATGTCACTTGGGAAACCTGAGATGGTCCAAGTCTCTCAGCAGGCAGATGAAGATGGGAGAAGGGCCTTGCTGGAGGTCATGCAATGAGTCGATGATGGGATTGGAACTCAAACCCAGGCCTCTTAGTTCAAAATGCTTCCTACTACCACTACATTGCTGTGTGCCATCAAAGGGGATGAGATATGAGGTTGAGAGGGAGCGGAGTTGGACCAATATCAAATGCCCCTTTGTCAGGCATGAGGAGAGACAGGTGGGCTGGGAGCACCTACCTCTCCCTCTAAATGTCCCAGAGGAAAAATATCTGTCATTATTAGCAATGTAGTAGAAACATCAAAAGTATAGGAAGTATACCATATAAAAGGTGACATATAACCTCAGGACTATTTTATCTGCACAGTTTTCTCAAGATAGAAAAACTGGAATCATTCCATCCAGAAAGAGCCTTGACGGGAGTTATAAGTGTTCCAACGTCAGGAGAGATACAATGGTTTTAGTACAATGGTTTCCAAACCTGGCTGATATTAGAATTACCCAGGGAACTTCTTAAAATGCAAACTTCTGAGCTCCACCCCAGAGGATCTGATTCCAGTAGATATAATGTGGGGTCCTGAAATCTATATTTTTAAAAACCTCCCCAGGTCATTTGATAAAAGCCACCATCCATTCCAGATTTTTTTAAATCTTAATAAAATAACAATATATAAGAAATATATAGAACCTTTCTTAATATGAATGTATGTGAATATAAATATAAGTGTATCTCTCAAGCTAATGTTTGCTTATGTAGAATGCTACAAGACCTATTAATAACGGAAACAAGGCAGAAACCTCCGCTATTACCTGTATTAGTTAACATTGTTCTGAAGGTACTGGCCACAGCAGTTAGACAAGAAAAAATAAAAGGTACAAAAATAAAAGACAACTTGTGTTTTGTAGATGATGTAAATATATCTGTAAAACTTAAAATCTATTTACAGCCCATATATAGACTTCTGATTTTAGTGAGGTCAATAATAAATATCACAGGTAAAGAACTGCCCACATGATTCTGATGCCTGACTAGGTATGGGAACCACTGTTCAGTGCACAAAGGTGTTCAGAACGGAGAATAGCTCCCACCAAGCCTAGGGGTTTCTTTAACATTTGGAGTTGGTTAATACAAGGACAAATCCCATGAACAGTCATCTCCTATAACCCTGGTACCTGGGAAATGCTTTCCTCAAACTAAAGTTGAAATTCTCACCTTTTAGTCAGCCACTGCAGGTACCTCCTCCCTTCCAGAAGCACACTTGTGTTGAACCAGCCATAGCTTGAGTAACAGCAGCAAAAATGGGAATAAAGGATCAGAATCAGAGCTATTTTTGAAAGCTGTCAAGTGGAGGTGGGAGCTATCTCATTTGGGAGCCCCCAAAGGTAGCGCCAGGACCACTTTTGAACCTGGTTCAAAGGTTCAAGGGGGGCGTGGTTTTTAGCTCAATGCTAGGAAAGATTTTCTATCAGACAAAGCCATCCCTGACATTGGGATTTGCAAGTGGAGATTGGACGCACATGCATAGAGGAGATTCAGGCATGGGGTGGGGTGAAGAGGGACTAGAGAGGCCTCAGGCTGTAGGGAAAAGAATAGAGGCGTTTGGAGTCATACAGACTAGGTTGGAATCCCATTTTGGTCACTTGGCTGTATGACCTTGGAAAGTCACTTAGCCTCTTTGATGCTCAGTTTCCTCATCTACAATAAAGAGGATAGTGATATAGAGCTTCTGAGCTTCAGACCTGTGATTCCATATCCCCCACTTCTGTAGCCCAAGGCCAAGTATGGGTGGGTGGTCTCTCTGAAGGATCTGGACAGAGCATTAGGAGACCAGGGTACCAGGAGCTCTAGGACTGGGATAGAGTCTTCACCAGTTTAGTGCTTTCACCTTCTGCTGCCTTCTGGACAGGTTTGTCTGAATTGTGGAGCCTCAACCCCTTTGTCCATGATAATAACCTTACCTGTAATCAGGGAACATGTCCAGCTCTCTGGGGGTCAGCCTCCGAAATCCCAGAACTGTGTCCTTCCAGAAAGGATCCTACAGAGGAAGAGAGAGGGTGGCACAGGAATGGGTAAAATTCACCAATAACGATAATAACAAAAGCTTACACGATACTTGCTGTGTGTAAGGCACTGTTTCAAGCATTTTACTTATACCACTCCATTTAATCTTCACAACAACCCACTGAGGTGGATACTATTTTTATCCCCATTTTACAGATGGCCCAGTTAAAGCTTAGAGAGGTTAATGCCTTGCTTAATAGATGGAGAAGCTGAGATGTGAACCCTCCCGGCTGGGCTTCTGAGTTGTTGGTCTTAACTATTATGCTACAGTAAGGTTCAGAGTAAGGATGGGAGTGAGTGATAGGG
This sequence comes from Smutsia gigantea, assembly GCA_032199065.1. NCBI lineage: Eukaryota > Metazoa > Chordata > Mammalia > Pholidota > Manidae > Smutsia > Smutsia gigantea. Next base: position 21,601 of record JAVSCE010006350.1, on the reverse strand, counting down.
TAAAGGGGAGAAATAGGGGAGAAAAAAGGGGCAGCAGTGAGGGCCACCAAGGGATGAGAATGGGAGGAGCAGAAGGTAGAGTCAGACAACCTAGGTGGAGATTTGGGCCTCACCACCGACCACCTTGACTACTTTGAGACTTAGTTTCTTGCCTGTATAATGGAGTTAATAACCAGTCTTGGTTCCATGGGAAGTAGCAGATAACTTGGGCAATGCCTTTAGCACAGTGCTAAACGTTAACTAAACTTGGAGTGCTGGCTTGGGGTTCTGGGCACCCAACCAGTCCACCCTCTCCAAGCAACTCGAGAACATCCCCCAGGGCTGCATCCTTCTTAGCACATGGGGCACCACATGGTCGCACATTGCCTGGGTTCAAATCCCACCTCTGCTGCTTAAGAGATTTGTGACTTTGAGCAAAGCATTCCATTTCTCTGAGCCTCTATATTTTCTCACCTGTAAAAAGAGGATCATGATAGCATCTATCTCCTGGTTATTATGAGAATTAAAAGAGTCACTAGTTGGAAAGTAGTTAGGACAGAGCCGGGCACGTAAGTGCTTTAGAAGTTTGTGCTCTCCGGCGTGTTTTAGTCCATCTCGATGGAAAGCCCTGGGATCTCCAGGAGCTCGGGAAACTTTGTAGCATTAGCACCAAGGACCCATCACCGCAGGACTGTCTGGGTCGCACCCATACCGATCAGAGGTTAGTTCCCCCCGTTTATCAGAAGATTCTTTGGTGTCTGTCAATTTAATAACAAAATTGGAAACAAAAATATTTTAAAAGCAAAAATAGAATTGAAAGTAAACCTGGTTTGAGCATAGGAGTCTGTTGCCAGCAAGGCTCAAAGTATTGCTGAGAATTGGGGCCCCAGCCCTGGTCTCTGATCAGGACTCCGCCCCTTGGTCAAGGACCCCTCACTCACCGGAACAGCTCCATGGAAGAGGTTGTAACCTGAGATTAGGGTCAGGCCCATGTTTGCAGCATTGGGAGAATGGATGTGGCTCAGGAGATAGTCAAAGGTCTGCTGGTTCCAATGCCTGGAAGGAACCCCCCCCCGCCCCAGAGTCTCAGTCACCTAATACCTCAAGCTGGGCAGGAAAGCTCCAAGGGTTGGCTTGCACGGGGCTGTGATCAGGCGGGTGGGGATGTGTCCAAATCCAGAAACTACCACATTCACTTTTGCAGTGCCCCAAACTCCTAAGGGTCTTCCCCCTCCCCAAACTTTCCAATATTTTCTCATTAATAGGATAAAGAAGAGGGGGAACAAAGGGTGCTCCATCACGACCATTCGGAGCCCACCTCTGGCTTGGGATCGTGTAGCTGTGAGTTTAAATAAAGGCTTTGACCTGCTTTGGGAACGGAGCCACACAGTTCAGGCTGTCTGTCTCTGGGCACCCTGCACTGTAAACACCCGCAGCAGACATTGGCTTCCTGCTCCCAAATGATTTCCTCTCCCCCCTGGACTCCACTGCATTTCCTGGACTCCTTGCCACTAGGTGTGGCCATGTGACTGCACGCTGGTCAGTGGACCCTAAAGACTCTGCACATGAGGTCCTCAGGCTGTGTTCCTTCTACAGTCACTGCATGATGACATCAGAAGGTACAGGGAGTAGCACAGGCATGGTCGGTGACATCAGAAGCCACAGAGGAGGATGACAAAGCCGTGTGATGGAAGGAGCCGGGCCCCTGAGTTGCTGCCCACTGATCAGGAACATTGGTTTTGGAATTTATGGGAGTAAAAACAAAGCCTCTGTTTATTCATTTGAGAATTCCTCTGTTGAAGCAGCTGGCAATTTCTAAACTAACATGATAACCTTTGCAACTTCTTTGCTAAACCTGAGCATCAATCCACCCACTCAGAAGTATTCCTGATTCATCGATGCATGTGGCACCAACAGGCCCCAGTTTAGGGGAGGAATGGTAAAGACTCCATTTGTCTAGCACATAGTAGGGGCTTAACATGTATTTGTATTTTCTTCTAAGCCTTGATAGGGAGCTTGTTTGGGGTGACAGGAGCCCTAAGAGGGGGCATACCCTCTGCAGACTCAGCCCTCCCAACTCCCAGGCCACCCTGGGGGAACCTCACTCACGCCTCTTGTGGGTGGCTGGGTTCAGAGAGGTAGGGCTGCCAGAGGCCGGCAGCCACATCGGTGTTGGTGAGTGGTGTGAAGCGGTCTGCATAGATCTTCACATCCAAGGACGGCAGGACTGAGTGGTAGCGCTCATGGATGCAGAGGGCAGTGGACAGCCCAATGATCCCTGCTCCGATCACTACCACATGCATCGTGCCAGCCTGCAGGAGAGGAAGGGTTGAAGCACGTCATCGTCACCATCAGCTCTGTCATCACTACTGCCTCACCGCCACCCACTGAAGGCTTAGAGAGTGCCGGATGCCACCAAGCCCTGTCTATACCGGATCTTGTCAGTGACCTTCACAAATGGAAAAGGTGAGGCAGAGAGGCAAAGCAACTTGCCCGAGGTTACACAGCTGGTAAGTGATGCAGCTTTCTCTGGGCTATAGGGCCATCATCATTCAGCTGCCCTGAGTATCCTGTGCCCAGGCTGGGAAATGAAAAGGGCCTAGCAGAGTACCCGGCCAGCTGTAGGCTCGGAGTCTAGTGGTTAAGATAAAGGGCTCTGGCTTCAAATCTCAAGTCTTCGCTCTGCCGCCTACTGGCCAATGACCTTGGGCAAGATGCTTCATGAGCATCAGCTCATTCTGGAAAATGGGAAAAATAACTCATGCCTTGGAGAGTAGATGGGAGATTTAAGAAGATGGCAAATGTAAAAAGTTTAACATGGTGTCTAGGGCAAAAGAAGTGGCTTTACTGACATTTGTGGGGCACCTACTGTGTGCCAGCCCCAGAGATAAATGCTTCCCATGCTTTCTTTCATACAAGTCTCCCAACACTCCTTTGAAGTAGAAACTGGTGTTACTGGCCCCATTTTACAGATTAGGAAACTGAGTCTCAGAGAGGAAAAGCAACTATCTGAGGTCACACAGCCGGTCAGTGTTATTGCTGGGATTTAATTTCAATTTAAGTCAACTCAACACACACTTATTACACACCTACTGCAAGCCAACTAGGAGCTGGTGGGAGCAATTCGAGCATGTGAGATCTCCCAGCATACCCACTCAGGGCCTGCCATGGGATGCTAGACTGGCTGGGTTCTTGGAAGTTTAGAAGACCCACCAGCTTTTGACCTTGAAGCTGCTTGGGCCTGCACAGCAGGGAAGTATTCTGCCGGTTCCTGCTGAGGCAGAACAAGGGGACTTTTTGTGCCCGGAAGGGCCAAATTCAACTTTCTCTCCTCTTTACTCACAACCCTCTTCCCACAGACCTTGCCTCCTGGCAACTAGGGCCTGTGGCCCTGAGCAGCAGGACATTCTCGATATGGCCTAGTTTTGTACAGGGGGAAAATGGCTCCAGCCCACAAGAACTGGACTCTGTTGGGGTTTCGGCAGCCAAGTTGGTGATAAAACCACAAAATGGAAAGGCATCGTTCCTCTGGGCAATTCTTCCAGCTGCAAGCCGGGTTTTGGTTGCAGGGACAGACCCTCTCACCGGCCCCCAGCCTCCTCCCTCCCCTGCTTCCCCATAGGAGATGCAATCTGCTTCTCTGTAAAATAGGGTTAACCCTGATCTCACGGGGTCATCCTGAAGATGAGATGACTAGCTTGGCAGAAGTTCCTAGTACAGCACCTGGCACAGAGTAGGCCCTCCATACAAAGTGGCAGCCTTCTGTCCCCAGCACCTTGAAAATAACAATGGAAAGAGTAAGGGATGTACAGGAGGAGACAGGAAGAAGGGAGAGTCAGACCTGGCTTCCCTTCTGGCTTGCGGTATGACTTTGGCCACGTCACTTCTCCTCTCTGGGCCTTCTGACTGTCTGCATAACCTCTGGAGAGTTGACCACTTTTGTACATTAACAATAAGAAGGCAGGAATAGAGGGCTTTCCTGTTTTTTCCAAATTGCCCTTAATGAATCCAGGAGGCAGTGTGGCATGGGGAGGTGGCAGTAACAGCCCAGGCTGGGGGGCAGGCATACCCAGGCTCACCGCCTGGCTCTGGCAACACCAGCTGGGTGACCCTGGGCAAGCTGCTTAACGTGATCCAGCCAGGATGAACCGACCTCCCTGGTTTCCCAGGACTGAGGGTGTTCCCAGGATGTGGGCTTTGGGCGCTAAAACCGGGAGAGTCCTGGAGCAAACCAGGATGAGCTGGTCATCCTGAGCCTCAGTTTACTCTTCTATAAACGTTAAAGTGTTAACAAAGCTGCCTATTGTCTCAGCTCCAGAATATCAGCTCCAGGAGGGTAGGGATTTTTGTCTCCTGCTCTATCCCCAGTGCCGAAAATAGTGCCTGGCTCATAGCAGGGACTCTGAATGAGTGAACAAATGAATGAATGAATGAATGGAGTTCTTATGAAGAGTAAAAGAGAAAATACTGGTTAAGTGCTTGGCAGCTTATAAGTGACAACAGTGATTAAATTTTTCCCCATTTTACAGATGAAGTAGCTGAGGCCAGAAGCAAGCAAGGTCAACTATCCCAGGTCTCAGAGTGAGAGCCAGAAGAAGGGTAGGGTATGAGCCCAGCTCGGCCTTTCTCCAGGGCCAGACTTTTTCCAATTAAAACACCAAAGGACTGGGAGGGAAAGGAGCTGCTTATATTATAGAAATGTGCAAGGCGATTGAAGGAGAGTGTTTGAAAGCCCTGAAGAGGTTTCTGGGTGGGGAGAAAGAGGCTGCAGACTGAAGCAGAGCTGTCGCGTGACAGGTCTCTCCTAACAAGGCCAATAAGGTGCGTCGAAACTTCTGGTTAGGGGCAGTGAGTGGCCCATGCCCAAGAGAAGAGCAGGAGGGAAAACCCAGAGCAACTTGTGGAACTAAATGGCCAAGATAAAGAGGGACAAGTAATAACACAGGGCTGTTGGTCCAGTGCGTAAAGTTCTACAGGTGAGCTAGACTTGTTAGACAGAAGGGGAAACTGAGGCCCGGAGAAGAGGAGCATCTCAGCCAAAACCATACATTGGTGACAAAAGGGCTCCTGGAGTCTTGGGATTAAAAAGTCTGTGAAAGGCAGGAATAGGTTGAGTCAAGAAAAGAACTGGCATCGGGAGACAAAAATAGCAGCTGCTAGCTTCTCAACTCCCAGTATGTGGCAGTCACCATGCGTCTTCTGCTTTCATCTTCTAACAACCTTCAGGGTTATTTTTGTGCCCATTTTACAGACGAGGAAACCAAGGCTCAGACCCCAGCTGGGAAGAAGCAGAACTTCGGCTGGCCAACTCACTAGTCTGAGTGCTTAAACATCTTTCAATGTTGGCAATTTGCACAATTTGAAAAATCTGAGGGTCAAGCAGGTGGAGATAAACAGCCAATATTTCAGGGTCCTGCATTGAAGAACACATAAAATATAATATGTGTGGGGATTTTTAGTGTGTTGGTGATATGCATAGAATAGAATTGAAAAGGGAAAATGTTCATCCTAAGCTCATTATCCTAATAACTCAGTGACTCACATTTGATGATTATTATAGCAACAGTGTGTATGTGTATATTAAAGTACAATATAAATGCATGAGATCCTTATGAGAAGCGAAAGCCAGGCTATGGGATGTGACAGACCCAGCCTCAGGTAAAATCATTCATGCATGTGGGTAATGAACTTCTGGGCTCGCATGCACCCGTCTCAGTGGTTAAGCCAGCCATTTTCTTGTTGTTGCTGATGTTTTTATTAGTGTTGCATTTCTCCTTTCATTTATGCCATTCCTTCAACCACACATGCTTGGATTGTACATCCAGGAAGGTGCAACAGCTGGGGTTACTGCATTTATCTGTGTGTGTGTGCATATGCATGCACGTGTGTGCATAAGCATGGAGCAGGAAGGGAATTTTGGCTATCTGCCTTGCCAGACGTGTAGATGCAGTACAGACTTCTTAATCCTCTCACACTCTCGGAGGTTCTACAGACCTGGGACTGAGGTTCAGGGAGTCAAAGTCACTCTCCCAATCACACAGCCAATGCGGGACAGCGTTAGGACCAAGCTCAGTTCCCTGTGAGCCGTAACCCCATTTAGGCAGCCAGCAGTAAGCTGGCATTGACCTTTTTCTGTTTTCGAGTTTTTTATTTGTTTGCTTATAATCTCCTTTGTCCATAGAAAGGAATTTGAGGCAGCTTATGCCTTCGATCGCTACATGTGCCTAGCAAAAAATAGGAAAGACTTGTAAAAAACCAGTAAGTCATGGGTGAGGTATTTAGATGAACATAATCAGCTCTTCCAGGTTGTGCCATGTGGCTACTATGAAGCTGACATTTTAAAAATCTATCTTTAAAATGGAACAGATTCTATAAATGTTTGACAACCAGGATACCAGCTCCCAGTCCCCAAAATAATAATTAGCATTTATTGAGCACTTGCTATGTGTGCTAAGCACTGTACATTCATCCCCTCTTTTAATACTCAAACTCATTCTGTAAGAGGTGAGTATGACCCCATCTTCCAGATGAGGAAACAGACTTGGAGGTGAAGGAAAGCACTTCCTGCCATCCCTGCCTGACCCCAACACCTGCCTCTGTCTCTAATGTGGAGCCTTCTGTGTTGATACTGGGAGGCCGCTTGAGTTCTGCTACACCCCACCCCCACCTCCACTCACCTGGTGTGCCAAACTTCTGGAGAAAAGAGGCAGTTGCTGTGCGCACAGGCTCCTATCTCCCCAGAGGAGGCTCCTGATTCTGGGCTATCCTGTCCTCAGCCTTCTGCCCGAGACTGGAGCTCAGGGTCAAAGTCTGGAGTTATGGACCAAGCACAGCAGGGGCGGGGCTTGGGACTTCACTGCTCACAGGCTGAGAGAGACTGCTCCTCCCCTCGATGTGGTCCCTGAAAAGTTGCCTGACTTTTCTGGCTGATCCCAAGCGTCTGTGGACAGGCCTTGGGGGAGGGAAGAGGCAGGGCTGATGGGCACAAGTTGGTCTGTCTCCCGGGCCAGCTGGAGACGATCCTCTTTCTTTTCTCTTCCTGCTGCCACCCTGGGGGAGGGGAGGGTTGTTCTCTGAGCCACTGGAGGCCTGGCCTGCGAGGTGGGGGTGGTCAGCCTGGCATCCCCTGAGGGACAGAAGCTCTGGGGACCAGCTGGCCAACCTAATGCCCTTCTGAGATGCTGGTGGTCGGGGCCAAGGAGACACTCAAGGCGACACCTGTTTGGGCCATACGGCTGTGTGGCTCTTTGCTCCCGTATCCCAGAGACAAGAGCAGCAGGACTCCAGGTTCCTCCTCTGCTAGAGCTAGACCTGGAGCTGTGATTATTGGAGCCCAAAGATCAGGCACCTCACTGTCCGAATATGGAAACTGGGACCAACCAACCCTGGGTGAGTCATCTAGCTCCCACCGCCCCCTACCTTCAGCACTCAATAAAAAGGTGAAGATGAATAAGAAAAAGCTTGCAAAATAGTTAATCGATAGTAATTTTCTTTAATAATAATAACAAAGGGGATGGGGTGAACACCACCTTTTACTCTGTATACATCTATTTTATTCACAAAGTTTTTGGTGTGTGTGCAATATTCACATATTTTATATCACATCTTAGGAAAATGCCTTGTACCTCTAGTTCATCACAGGAACACTTAAAAGTTAACAAAAGTTAGCCAGATATTTTCATGGCCCCCTCACTCCCATCCTAGCAGTGATGTGTGTTTTGTGAATTTAAATGAAGTGCTGTTATTATTTGCTTTCCTTTAACTTCAAAAACTTGCTCGTAGTATTCACAGAAACTAAACAAGTGCCTCAACCCAGCCATCCTAGTCTTATGCACAAAGTCAGGGGAAACGGAACACACACGAACTAAAAGGCTTGGCCAAGAATATCATAGCCCCAAACTGGGAACAACCCAAATCTCTATCAGCTAGAGAATGGATAAAGCAATTATGTTTTCAGACAATTCATATTGTGGAATATTATATAACAATGAAAAAGACAAGTCCTGCTATACGCAACACACCAAAATGAATCTCACAGTTATGATGTTGAGCAGAAGCCAGACAGGAAGGAACCCATACTGCTTGCTTCCATACAAATGAAATTCAAGAAAAGGCACAACTAGTTGATGGTGATGGAGGATGTAGGAAATGTGATTACCCCTGGGGGAGGTACTGGCTATGAAGGAGCACAAGCCTCCTTTCTGGGCTGCTGGAAGCATGCACCTTAAGCTGGGTGGTGGTTCCAGGAGTGAATGCATATATACACATTTATCAAGCTGCATGTTTAAGATTCAGATTAATGTGCTTGACACAGAAAGGAAGAGAGAGGGGGCAGGGAGAGGGAGAAAGAAGAGGAGGGAAGGAAAGAAAGGAGGATGGAAGGGACAGAGGGAGGAAGAAAGAGAGAAAGAAGAGAGAATTTGCTCATAGTAACACTGCTTACAAGCAGAGGGCCAAATTTGCACCCAGGTTAGGATTGCTAGATGTAGCGATTAAAAATACAGGACATCCACCTTTTGCATTTGATCTGGTGGCTGTCACCCAGGCAGTCTGTGTCCAGAGCTGGAGCCCTCAGTCACCATGCTAGAGAGCTTAGCTGAGAGTAAAAAAAGGCCTCAGGTACCAGGAACTCCCCACACTGCAGGGCTGGAGGCGGGCTGTGGCCTCAGAGTCCTGTGCTGTGTGCAAAAGCATATTTATTCTTATTCTTATTTAATTTTAGAAAATGAGGTGAGGAGATACCTATTGTTTTTATGATACAAACTACAGAAAGTTGAACAGAAAATGCTTGGATATGGAATTAGGTGAGAGCTATCAGGAGGTATGTGAGATTTTTATCTTTATCAGAAAGTTGAGAAGTTGAAAAACACTGAGCTGGCTGAATCTGGCCATTTTACAGCTGAGTAAACTGAGGTCCAGAGAGAGGAAGGGCTGTGTCCTAAGTGCCACCGGGGTATAGGGGTATAGGCAAGGCCATTGAGAAACTACCCGTGAAGTCCAGAGTTCACGGTAATACTGACAGAAGGTCCCCAGGAGGCCCAGAAAGACTTTTGGAAGCAATTTCTGTTTATTTGCCAGGGTTGGAAGGAGCCAAAGAGCCTCTGACCCACTGGCTGGTGGATAAACAACATGGCCTCCTAGCAGTTCTGAAATACATCCCCGCAGGGCAGAAGGATCCTTTACTGGGAGAATTCTCTGCAGAAGGCAGAACTCTTGTTAGGGACCATGTGAAGTTACAGAACATCAAGGTAACCCACACACACACTCTCTCTCCCATGAGATCAGCTTTATTATAACTTTTTAAAGTATTATGGTAGTCAAAACCTCTGCAAATGTATACACCATAGGAGGCACAGGGAAGAAGGGACTCATCACCTGCCACCAATCCCACCACCAGGCAACTGAGGCCATTAGCATTTGGGCAAATATTCACAGAACAAAAATGAGAGTGTTATGTGTGCTGTTGTGTCTTCTGTTCACTTGCAGACATGGCATGCACTGAATTTCTTTGATGATAGAGCTGCAGCACCTGCTTCACACAGGATACCGTTCTATATGGATGCAACACTTTTTAGTCAGTGTCCCTGTAATCTTCTGATATTACAAACAAATATCCTGGATGTGTTTCTTGGTGCACTTGTCCAATTATTTCCTTAGGGCCAATTCCTAAAAATGGAATCCTTGTGCCAAAGACTTTGCCCATTTAAAATATTGATCCATTTGGCCATCTGGCCTTCCATCAGGGCTTCTTCAATTGACAAATTTAAGGAGATGTCCACCCTCAGGTACCCACCCTTCTCATCCTCAGATTAAAAGCCTGCTTCAATTTTGCACCTTCCCCACCCCCACTTGCCTCAGCTCAGTTCCAGCTCTGCTAATGACACTGCGGATCATCTCATATGTTGATGGACCTTTTGGATTTCTTTATAAAGTGACTTTCTGTTGCCAGTATTTTCTCCAACTGGTTTGCTGTGCAAAGGTTTTAAAACATTTTGTGGTCAAACCTATTTTCTCCTTTATGGTTTCTGCCATTAATGTCATATTTAGAAAACTTGCTTCCCCTCCTCCCTGCCCTGTATTATAATTATTCACACAGACTTTCTGGAACCTTTGAGGGTTGGTTGGTTTGTTGATATTTAAATATTTGATTCAGTGGGGATTAATTTTGGAGAATAGAAGGAGAGCAGGTTTTACTTGCCAGTTTTACTCTTAGCTTTACTTGCTAGGCAATAACACCAAAACCATTTGTGGAGTCATTCACATTTCCTCCACTGATACCTACCTGATTTTATCATTCACTAAACTTTCCTGTATAGTTAGGTCTATTCCTGGACTCTGCATTGCTCTGACTGTGGCTTTTGCAGCCAGTACCCCTTCTGTTCTAATTTCTGCAGCTTTGTTATGTTTTAATATCTGGTAGAACAGATTCCTTTCCTTTATTCTTCTTTTTCAGAGTTTGCCTGCCTCTTCTCCCAAGCTTACCTCTCTGGCGGGGTTAGTGATTAAGGTATAGGAACTGTGGAGTCAGGCAGATGGACTCGGTTGGTACCCCAGCTTTGCCCTCTCTACCTGTGTGGTCTTGGCCTGGAATTTAAGGAATGCAGGTGCACCTGGGAGGCCACATGGCAGGAGGTCCAAGAGCACACACTTTACTGTCAGATATGACTGTTGTCAACCCCCAGTTCCACCCCTCATGGTCCCCAAGATCTCAGACAAGTTTCTCCTTGAAGCCAATATGTGGAAGGCATAGAGAGGGTGAATAATAGTTCTTTACTATCGGAAAAATTAAATAACTAGAGATTTTCTCCTATTGTGGAATTATGATGAAATAATGATTGTCACAGGACACAGTGCACAGTATGCGCCCAATAAGTGCTAGCTTGTTCAGTTATCTCTTGTCAGGATCCTTTATGCCCCCCAAAATCAGGTTGGGATTTTCATTAGAATTGCATTTAATTTAATTTAAAGAGATTGATAATACTACTAAAATGAGTTTTTCCATCCAAAATCAAAGCTTCTCCATCTCTCCATTTGTCTCTCTTTTTGTTCTTCAACAGAGTTTTTTTTTTAACTTCACATTTTCCTTCCAAAACTGGGATCCTGTCATGTACTGTTTGATGATCTACTTTTTCCTCCTATCAACTATTTTATGAAAATCTTTTTAGTCATGCTCTGTTTTATAACATATTTTTATATGGCTGCTGTATCAGTTTTCTATTGCTACATAACAAATCACCTCAAAATCTAGCACCTTAAAACATTTTATTTAATATATTTCCTATGGGTCTAGAATCTCAGCTGGGTAGTCTTTGCTCAGTGCCCCTCATGAGGTTGCAGTTGGGATGCAGTCTCCTCTGAAGGCTTGATTGGGGCTGGAGGATCCATTTTCGAGGGGGTTCACTCACATGGCTGGCAGATTGCTGCTGGCTGTTGGGAGGAGGCCGCAGTTCCTCACCATGAGGACCTCTCTCCATAGGGTTGCTTGAATGTCCTCAAGATACGGCAGCTGGCTTCCCCCAGGGTGAGTGATGCAAAAGAGAGTTAAGATGTAAGTGTCTAGTATGACATAGCCTCGGAAGTCGCATGCTGCTCATTGGCCATATCCTAGTGTTCCATAGGTCAGTCCTCATTGTGGAGAGGGCTCCCCAAAGCATGACTACTACAAGATGGGGATCACTGAGGGCCATCTAGGAAGGCCATTGTATGCATGTACCCAAATTTATCCCTCCAATGGGACCATGAATCATTCCACCTTACAAGTTGAGATTCCGAGGCCCAGCAAGGATTCCTGTGTTGCTTGTGGTCACACTGCAAGTGAGAGGCAGAAGCAGGCTAGCCCAAGTCTCGTAAGTAACCCACCGGGGAGGCTAGGGGAGGCCTGGAAGCAGGCAGTTTCCCCACCTATCAGGAAAACCCACAAAAGCAGGTTAAATCAAAGGGTAGGTGGAGGAAAGGAGCCTTTAGCCAAATCTACACAGGAACATGGAGCGCTAGGCTGCCTGGCTGCTGGAGCACATCAGCCCATACAGGGAGATGCCTCGGCAGGAGCTCTGGATGCCAGCAACTGCCAGATCGATCCCTGGCCACGGTGCCGAGAGGCCAAGGCTTTGAATCCTCCGAACACTTTCCCTGCACAGGGGGCACATCTAAACTGTTGCTTCTCAGTCTAGAAAACCTGGCAACCTACATGTGAGCCCTGGGGGCTGCTCGGTCTGGGTTCGAATACCAGCTCTGCTCTGAGCCTCAGTTTCTGCATCCAGGGAAATGACAATATTGGGTGTATTTGTTTCCTAGAGCTGCTGTAACGAAGTACCACCAACTGGGTGGATTAAACAACAGGCACTTGTTGCCTTACAGTTCTGGAGACCAGAAGTCAGAAATCAAGCGGTTGGCAGGGTTGATGACCTTTGAGGGCTATGAGGACCCGCTCCATGGTTCTCTCCTGGGTTCTGGTGGTTTGCTAGCAATCCTGGGTGTTCCTTGGCTGTGACAGTGTCCCTCCAAGTCCTCACATGGTGACTTCCCTCTGTCTCTCACTCTGTATCCAAAGTTTCCCTTTTCATGGGGACACAATCACGTTGGGCTGCAGTCCACCCTAGTGCCTTCATCTTGACTTGATCATCTGCACAGACCCTATTTCCAAATAAGGTCATATTCACAGGTCCTGGGAGTTAGGATTTCAGCATCTTTTGCAGGGACACAATCCAACCCATGACACGAGGTAACATCAATGAGCAGGACAGCACCTATACCTTCTAGTCACATTACTGCATTCACTCCTCACAACCAGTCCATGAAATAAGTGCTGTCATCCTTATCCCCATTTTAGAGGGCAGGCTTCACCTGGAGCTCTACAGCTCCTAGGCTGGGGGTTGGGGGGCAGTTTAAACCAGGCGGATCCCAAGGTCTCTACACCTACCTGGTGGAGTTGTCATGTGATTCCTCTGCTCAAATGTCACCTTGTCCAGAGGTTCCCCTGACCTCTTGTCTAAATAGTTCCCTCTATCCTCCTCTCCCCTTAGCCTGCTTTGTTTTTCTCTCAAGTCCTTTGGACAACTTGACATCCTATTTCATTTATTTGACGCTTATCTGTGCCTGTCTAGTTCTAAGAACTTTACTGATATTAATTCATTTAAACAACGTATTTCACATACATTACAGCAAATATGTGTGCTTGTTTGTTGTTTGACTATATCCCCCACTTGATTGGATGCCCTCCGAAGACAGTGATTGTGTTTCATTCGCCCTGAATTCTGAGTCTAGTGCCCAGCAGAGCATAGGTGCTTCACAAATGTTTGTTGACTAAATTGAAGTTGTGAGGAAATGATTCAATGTCCAAGGAGTGCCTGCAACATATTGGATTATGATATGGTAATTTTTTTTTTAACAATACATGTGTAGTTTGGTTTTTATATTCATTTTCTATTGCTGCTCTAACCAATTGCCAGAAAGGCAGTGGCTTAAAACAACAGGAATTTATTAGGCCCACCTGGATATTCCAGGGTAAACCCCTCCCCCCATGTTAACATCTTTAATTTAATCACCCCTGCAAAATCACTTGCCAAGTCAGGTAACATATTCCCAGGTTCCTGGGATTGGGATATAGACATCTTTGGGAGACAGAGGCATTATTCAGCTGACAAGAGCTTTATGACCTCTGAATTTCAATCGTTAAGGAGGAATTGCAAATTAGTTGCTCTAAAAAGGGAACTAGCAGTAGAGTTCTCTTCCCTCCCCTCTTTAGGCTGTCCTGGAGAAGCTCTGTCTTTAGCTGGAAGCAGAAAAACGTAACTTCCAATCCAGCTTTACCACTCCCTAGCTATGTGATCTTGGGCATGTGATTTAACTACTCTTTCCATGGATTTCCTCATCCATGAAATAAGAATCACAACAGTGTGATAAGAAATAAGCTGCAGGAGCACAGGAAAAGGGTTACCAAATTCAGCCTCAGGTCTGGGAAGGCTTCCTGGAAGAGGTGACCCTGGACACACATGGGGGACATTCACATGTGAATAAACTGTGTCTCCAACACACAGAGCACTCTGCATAATACCTAGCAGACAGCAAGTAACTCAGTAACTTGTCATTTTTAATAGTTACAAAATTAAGCTGAGACTACAAGGATAAGGTCAAAGATGATTAGATAAATTATGATTTAAAAATTATGGTGATAATGAATGAAAAGGGCGTTACTGGATATGAGAAAACTTTGGAGCTGCCTCTTCTAGCTGGGTCCTCTCCTCCCCTTCTGGGGTCCCTTGAGGCAGACAGACTGAGGCCTGGAGGCTTTCATTTCTCCATTCCTCCCCCTACAGCCCTACCGCTCTTAAAGGCCACAGAGTTCAGTCCACAGGACATTTTCACAGAAGGGTTTAGCATGACCAAAGTTTTAAATAAAGACAGGATCAAATCATGACAAGATCAGTGAAACTGCCCTGCTGGAAACTGAGGTAAAAGGAAAAATCAGTAATAATAGTACCGATTCTACTTTTATTGAAAATGTTGACATTTTGTTCATCGTGGATTTTTTGGCATTAACGTTGATTCTCCAAAATGTATCAAAATAATATTTCTCTTGGTTACTGAGGTTTTTTGGTGCCCCCTTACATTTTGTGTCCTCACCCTGGTCTCAGCCCTGCTCCTGAGATTTGTCGTTGGGACAATGTGACAAGACAGAGAGGTAGTTATGACAACGCCCAGTGACACCTGCTCTGTGTTTGCAGGTAGAAGGGCAGGGTGGGGAGCGGCTGTGGAATCCTGGGAAGGACACTGGACTAAGCCTAGGGGCTTTTGGGAGGTGGTGTCCAGCAGGAGTTAGCTGTGGGAGGAAAGAGGGCCTCCCAGCTCTAGGAGGAAGTGAGAAGTGTTAAAAAATAAAATTCATCCAAGTAACTTTGAAGAGCTAATTGGTTTTATTAAGCAATTCATCAATCCAGCAGCATCCTCGCTAGCAAGTAGAGAGATGCTCCAAAGGGCTACAGAAAGGGAGAGGTTTTTTAAGGCAGAACAGGAAGTCATAAAAAGAAAAAAAATATTTTGCATGACGTCACCTTCATCTGGGGACAAAAGGGTCTCATTGGGGGGATTCCTTTGGGGCATGGAGAGGACACATGGGACATTCTCTTACGGTGCTGACCAGAAAATTCCCGACTGACCACGATTCTTGGGGAGATTGAAACTGCAACTGAGTTAGGTGTTAAACCCCAGATTGGTGACTCGGCCTAGCAGAAGTCAAACCATGCTGGCTCTGTGTCTTTCTTTTTAACAGAAAGAATGGCGATGACCTCTGGAAAAGTCATCCAGGCTGCTCTTGGTATGGATTTCTTGATGGACTGGAGAGGAAGAAAAGGGAGGGAAGACTAATAGAGAGGCCTCTGCATTTTTTTGGGCAATGGTTCTCAGACTGTAGTCCCCAGACCAAGTCCATTAGCATCACCAAGGAATTGTTAGAAATGCAAAATTTCCAGTCTCTCCCATAACTTAGTGAATCAGAAACACTGGAGGGTGGGGCCTAGAAGTCTGTGTTTCCTTTAGTAGACTTTCAAACAAATTTGAGAACCTCTGGCCTAGGGTTCTTGACCCTAAAAGCCACACCCCTCTTACAAACAGTTTGTGATGAGTACTAACCAAAAACAAAATCCACAGATAATCAAGCCCACCTACATATGTAATATAAAGACCCCAAATCTATAATACCCTAACTGTAATGTGAAGGAGACATAAAGGAAAATAGTCATAAGGAAACATGCAATTCAATATGTAAATACTTAGTAAGAAAGTCACAGAAGCTTGTGTCTGTTTTTAATGAGTGCGTTGTTTGGATTTGAGAAACAAGATGTTCACTACCCAGCTACATTGTGTCCACAATTTTATCTTATATTTGATATTGTTAAATAAGTGCTAAATAAGTATGGCTGTCTGTCTAAGATGATAGCTACAAATGCAAATCTGTTGGGTCAGCTGCTCTGCCATTAGGAGTGGTGTTGTCCTCTATAAACTTTTGGCAAACAGTGAACAACTGACAAAGCTCTCTAACAGGACAGTCTGTCTTTCCCTCTACATGAATAGAGTTGCATTTTTGAAAATTCAGTGAAAGATCCTTTGTGTTGATACATAAAATGGAGTTAGGTTCTAGCTTCCGATAATCATGAAAGGGTTTTTCACCTACACAGGTGTCTTGCGGGAATGGAGCAATTCTTCTTCGGGGGGACTGTCCAGTGGACACTCAGGACATTTAGCCTCCTGGTTCCTGTCCTCTAAATGCCAGTGACTCTCTACTCTCCAGCTACTCACCAAAAATATTCCCATTAATTAAAAAAAAAACAACCCAAAACAAAACACTCCAAAGGTATGTAGTACCCCCATTGAGACCCATCTTGGAGATGAATGGTGCTGAGAGCCAGACCTCAGGAATACACGGGAGATCCCAGCACCTGGATCTGAGGGAGGCAAAGGGAGAGAGCCAGGTTTCCCCATGGGTTTCTGGTTGGCAGTGAGATGGATGGTGAGCCCTTTGCTGAGGTGCAGAACTGGACTACTGCACGCGGGGGTCCTTGTGCAATGCCAGTGGAGACAAGTTGAGGGAGGTTATTTTGGATGAAAGAGAAGCTTCCTATGACCAAGTCAAGCCAGTACCACTTTCTTGGTATCTTACTCCACATCCCCCTCTCCAGCCCCATACCGGTAACCTCTCCTCAGGATGACAGCAGCAACCCCCTTCCTGGTCTCCCTTCACTCCTCCATTCTTCATGCAACACGCAGAGTTTTCTAGAGCAACTTGCCACTCTTGCCCTCCCCCCCTTCCTGGGCTCTGGCCTCTGATGGGCAATCGCCTTCCAGCTTTAGGGGCTGTCTCTCTTCCCTTCACCCGTTCATCCTGCTCAGGCATCAGGACTCGGAGCAAACGTCCCCTTCTCAGAGAAGCCTTCCTCAACTTCCCAAGGTGTTGATGGGTTTATGGACAAATAGAAGACGTCCATCTATATAAGAATCCGCAAAACACTTTAAAAACATATTTAGTAACTGGATTCACCTCTGTAAAATCCCTGAGGGCCGGCCAAATCTATTTTGCTCACTGTTGCATATCCATTCCTGACACTTAGTAGATGCTCAATAAATATTTCATAAATGAATGAATGAACGAATGAATTTTTGCAGACTGCCTGTCGAGGGTTCGCGGCACACCGACCAGGAGGTCTTTATTTCCTGGTCCCTGCGCCTCCCCGCCCGCTCCTGGCTGCGCAGTCGCCAGGCCTCAGTTTCCCGGTTCGCGCAGAGGGCTCATCTGCGAAGACGGAACTGCCCGCGGCCGCGCGCGGTCCCGGTCCCCAGGCGGGCGAGGGGCGCGCGCGGACGGGGGCGCGCGGGGGCGCGCGCAGGGGACGTGACTGGCCCGCCGGATCTGCGCCGCGCACGCGCACGCGCCGCCCCACGCCCCGCCCCGGCCACCCTCAGCTCTCCGGGCACGGCGGCGCGCCGGCGCGGGAGGCGGGGGCGGGGGCGGGGAGGGGAGGGCGGTGGTGCAGCTGTGGCCGCCCGCGCGCGGCTCCTGGAACGCCAGGCCGGGCAGGCTGGCGCAGCGGCAGCGGCTCTAGCCCAGGGCCTCGGCTGCACCCGCGCGCCGCGCCGTAGTCATGGCCCTGGTGACCCTGCAACGCTCGCCCACGCCCAGCGCCGCCTCCTCCTCCGCCAGCAACAGCGAGGTGAGCCCCGGGCCCGCGGCCCCGGCCCGGCCCAGCAGCCGCCGCGCCAGGCCTGGGCCGCGAGTGCGGGGCGGAGAGCGGCTGCGAGAGGGCCGGGCCTGCGGGGACCCGCTTACGACCCCACCAGGGCAGCCAGCCTGGGATTACTGTCGGGGAGACCGTGTGTGCGGGTGTCATCCTGGTCCGGCGGTGACTGTGCGGTGTGACCCGTGTCCGGGGGTGACTGTGCAGCGACTGTGTATGGGCGTGACACCGGTCTGGGTGACGTGTGTGTGACCCCCTTCCTGGGGTGACTATGTGAGGGTGTGACCTCCGCCCTGGAGTGACTGTGTGCCGGTGTGACCCCTGTCTGGGGATGACTGTGCGTGACACTGTGTGTGTGATCCCGTCTGGGGATGACCGTGTGTGTGTGTGAAACCCCCTTGCTGGAGTGACGGTGCGGGTGTGACCCCTGTTTGCGTGTGACTGTGGACAGGTGTGACACCTATTGGGGGTGACCGCAGTGAGGCTGTGAGTGTGACACCCGTCTGGAAGTGGCTGTGTGTGGGTGTGAACCCCCCTCTGGGAGTGACTGTGGGAGGCTGGGTGTGTGACTGGGACTCCTAATTGGTGACCGTGTGAGATGCTGATTCTGTGACTTGTGATCCTGGAGCTGCTCGGGCCTTTCTTTCCCTGTGTGCCTGGCTGTGTCTCTGACACTGTATGTGACTTCACTCGTGTGGCTCTGTGACCTGTCTGCTGGGAACTGCCTGTGATGCTGAGAGAGAGGCGGTGGGGTGCTTTGTGTCAAATTGCTTCCCTGACTGCCTCTGGGTCTGCCTCTTGGTGTGAGTGGCTGGGCCTCTGAGGTGCCAGAGTTGCTGTGTGACAGTGACTGAGTGAGCTCAGCGTGCTGTGTACCTGTGTGTCTTATGTCTGTATACAGCTGAATCTGGGTTTTTCCTCTTTGTATTATCATTTGGGGCTGCATAATTATGTGCATCTGTCTGTGGCTGCAACCGATTCTGGGGTTTCTGTGGTTGCAGAGGTGCGTTCTGGAGCTCAGAGTGCATGGCTGCACCATGCCCGTTTCTGTTGGGACTGCTTTTGACCTGGCCTCGCGTTGGCTGGCTTCTTCTCGTTCTGGGCAGATTGGGGAATTGGTCCTCTGAGTCCACAGTTGGTCTGGACTGCACTTGGCTAGGGCATCAGGCTTCTGAGGAGGTCAGTCCTGCAGCTACAGGGCTGACCCTATGGCCTCCCATGTTCTCTTAGAGAACTCTTTAAGGCCTCTGGTCAAAACTCCTGCCCATGACGAGGCTGGGTGTTGGCCTGAAGACAGAGCAGCTGGATGGGGAGCCCTGCAGGTCCAGGAAATGGCCCTGCCAGCATCTGGGTGATTCAGGCCCCTTCTCTGTTAGAGAGCATGGGGAAGTTGACCGATAACACGCAAAGGTCTGTGTCTGTCTGTGAGAGCAGGAGAGAAGAGGAACCTGTATTTTTAGCTCAGCAGCCCTGGCTGTCCTTTGGCTCCTGGCAGGGTAGCTCCTGGTACAGGGACTGGGAAGAACATTTTCAGAGAGGCTGCAAGACTGAACCCCCTTCCCCTCTTCTCTCGAGGAGATGCCATTAATGAGTTATCTTGTCTGTAGGCAGAATATTCTAATAGTCTCTCTTCTACACGCTTAGTAGCGGCAAAGGAACATTGGTGGCCAGTTACCTGCAACTGAGAAGTTAGGCTCTAGTAGCTTCTTTGCTCCCCACAGAGAAATTGTTCTTCTACATTATTACCATTACGGCTGTCTTGCAGTTTACAAAGTACTTCCAAGCACTTAATCTCATGTTCCCTTCTCAAAAACTATGCAGGATGAGTGAAGATTTTGGGCACAGGAAGGGATTACACAAGAACCTCTCAGTTTAGGTCTCTGATTCCAAGCCCCTCTTCCCTGTGTTCCTAAGGCCTGATGCTATTCCTAGGTCTTAAGACATTTTATACGTTATATTTTATTATTTTTTAGCTGAGGTATAACTCACGTACCATAAGTTCACCATCATTAAGTGTATAATTCAGTGGTTTTTCATATATTCACAAGGTTGTGTAGCCATCACCACTGCCCTATTCCAGGACATTTTCATCACCCCAGAAAGAAGCCCCACACACCTTAGTCACCACCCATGGCCCCCCTCCCCACCTTGCTACCTCCCCTCCTGGTTCTTACCAACTCTGGGCTATGCTAACGTACTTTGTCTCCATAGATTTGCCTACTCTGGACATTTCCTATGAGCAGAATCATACACTATGTGACCTTTTATGCCTGGCGTCTTTCACTTAGTATTATGTTTTCAAAGTTAACCAAATTGTAGTGCATGTTAGTACTTCATTCCTTTTTTTTAAAATTTTTTTTAGTACTTCATTCCTTTTTATTGCCAAATAATATTCCACCATATGAATGAACCACATTTTGTGGGACATTGGGGTTGCTTCCACTAGACACATTGAAGCATCATTTTTACAAAGTGTCAGTGACCTGATAAGCATAGAAGAAAACTCAGCCAGCTTTGTTTGACTTTAGTCAATCAGCAGCAGCAGTTGCGCAGTGAGCAGAGGCTGGGGTGTTCTCTGGAAGGCGAGGCTTTTCTCCAGATGGGGTGAAGCATGAAGAAGCAAGACAATAGAGCAGGTACTTGCATCCCGAGTCAGATGTGGGTCCAGACCGGCTCCACCTCTGGTCTGCACTGCTCTGGGCCTGCTCTGAGGGGGCTGGTGTCCCTCTTAGATATATTCCTTGGCATACACAGCCTTTTCTGGAGTAACTGACCTTACATTGCCTTTCTTCCTGAGGATGAGAATTCAATGGGTTTGAAGCTTCTACTCCCTAACTCACTTCCTCACTCATCAAAACACAACTCCTTAGCTGGGTCAGGGACTCTTAAAGAGCAGCTGTTTCCTGACCCCGCCCATCCTGCCCCTAGGCCTGGGAACTGAGAGAGATCACAGCCTGACCAGCAAAGCAGCCCTCTTCTCTTTCTGAAAAATTTCCCCAATCATTAATTGTCTCACGCCTGTCATTTTACTGTTAATCTTGTGTCATTCCTTTGTTGTAACAGGCAGCGCAAGAGCAGGTAGACTGTAACTTTCAGGAATGGATTGTAATGTTGTTTTGGACAAAGATTCAGGGTGACTAATTTTTATGGGCAATCTCCAGTCCCCCCTTTTTTGGGTTAGGTCAGGGTTTCTCAATCCTGACACTGCTGACATTGGGGCCAGAAAATTCTCTGTTGGTGGTTGTCGTAGGCATTGTAAGTGCTTAGCTGCACCCTGACCTCTACCCACTAGATGCCAGTAGCACCCTCCAAATAAAGGCTCTAGACATTGCCCAGTGTTCCTGGTGAGAAAAATTTTCAGCAGCGGAAGACCACTAGGTGAAACCCAACATTCTCTTCGGTATTTGTTGGTGGCGGGTGAGTTGTTTATGCTCCACTTTGGGACAGAAGCATATGGCCTTGTGGTCAGCACACCTTGCCTGGCTTTCCCATTTCTCCTTCTGTGGGGTAGGGAGCCTGAGAACTGATTGGCCACCAGTGTATGCCTCTTTTTATCAGTATACATACATTACCTTAATCACAGGTGGGGATCCTGGGACTCTGGTTTACTCATTCTTCATTGGAATCGGCACCTCTGGTGTGTGTCCCTTGCTGCCCAGGCCTCCGACCCCCCCCCCCCCCCCAACTTAACTCAGTATCCTTTTCCCATTGCCATCGGCTTCTGTCTGGTTTCTGTCCTCGATCAGCCTTGCATCTCTCCCAGCCACCACTGCTTTCCAGGTCTCCTTTTCCCATTCAGTGGGCCCCTCTGTGTGACATAACAAACATGCCAAGTTCCAGCAGTGCAGAGTTGTTTGGGGGTGGGGGGGAGAGTTGCTTCTCATTTCAGTTTTCTC
>JAVSCE010006349.1:0-56756 GCA_032199065.1 Smutsia gigantea | reverse complement strand
ATATTAGGTATCATATTCTGTACTCTTTTTCTATCCCTTGATTGGCTTTGGGGATAGTTAATTTAATTTTGCATTTTCTTAGTAATTAGCTGTTCTACTTTTTTAAAAATTATTTATTTTGGATCATTAATCTACAATTAAATGTGCAATATTATGATTATTAAACTACCCCCTTCATCAAGTACCCCCCACCAACCCCATTACAGTCACTGTCCATCAGTGTAGTGAGATGCTATAGAGTCACTACTTGTCTTCTCTGAGTTGTATAGCCCTCCCTGTGTGTTCTACTTTTTTTACTGTGGTTTTATTACTTCTGGTGACAGCTATTAAAACTTAGGCGCACTTCCATCCATAGCAGTCCCTCCAAAACACTCTGTAGAGATGGTTTGGGGGAGGTAAATTCTCTCAGCTTCTGCATATCTGGAAATTGTTTAATCCCTTCTTCAAATTTAAATGATAATCTTGCCGGATAAAGTATTCTTGGTTCAAGGCCCTTCTGCTTCATTGCATTAAATACATCATGTCACTCCTTTTTGGCCTGTAAGGTTTCTGTTAAGAAGTCTGATGATAGCCTCATGGGCTTTCCTTTGTATGTGATCCTATTTCTCTCTCTGGCTGCTGTTAATAGTCTGTCTTTATCCTTTATCTTTGCCATTTTAATTACTATATGTCTTGGTGTTGTCTTCCTTGGGTCCCTTGTGTTGAGAGATCTGTGCACCTCCATGGCCTGAGAGAGTATCTCCTTCCCCAGATTGGGGAAGTTTTCAGCAATTACCTCCTCAAAGACACTTTCTATCCCTTTTTCTCTCTTCTTCTTCTTCTGGTACCCCTATAATGCGAATATTGTTCCATTTGGATTGGGCACACAGTTCTCTCAATATTCTTTCATTCCTAGAGATCCTTTTTTCTCTTTACCTCAACTTCTTTGTATTCCTCTTCTCCTGTTTCCATTTCATTTATTGTCTCCTCCACCATATCCAGTCTGTTTTAATACTCTCCACTGTGCTCTTCAACGATTGGATCTCTGACCAGAATTCATTCCTGAGTTCTTGAATATATTTCCATACCTCCATGAGCATGTTAACGATTTTTTCTTTGAATTCCCTTTCAGGAAGAGTGATGAGGTCGATGTCATTTAAATCTTTCTCAGGAGTTGTATTAATAATTTTACTCTGAACCAGGTTCCTTCGGCATTTCATATTTGTGTATGGCACCCTCTAGTGCCCAGAAGCTCTACTCCCTGGAGCTGCTCAGCCTGTGAAGGAATGTCGGGGGTCACAGGGGAGTGGTATTTGTACCTGGAGGGAGGAAAGAGGTGTTTCCTGTTTCCCTGCTGCTATGCCTGTCTCCACTGCCTGAACCAGTGGGCCGAGTACACAGGTATAAGCCTCTATTTTTTGCATTTATAGTTGCTGTTGACAGATCTTCTCTCTGGCTGGCCTAATGCCAGGGTAGGTTTTGCCGGTTTGCGAGCCGGGTGGGGCTGGCTGGAAGAAAGGCTCAGTTGACTGTGTATCATGGAGGAGGTCCTTGGAGCTGTGTAGCCAGCCAGGGAGCTGGAGAACCTGAAGATCGTCTAAGGAGGAAGATTTCTTTTTCGTCCTTAAATATGAAAGTCTATACGGCAAAGTTCCCAACCTGCTGGGCAGAGTGCACCCAGACTATTTTTTCTACCTGTCCTCTCTCCTGAGTCGTAAGCTCTGTGCAATCCTTGCCCGTTTAGCGGCCCTCTTGCTAAAGGCTTCCTTCTTAGAAAGTCTCTCAGACTGCCCATCTTACTTTTGTCCCAGGGGAGCTAGATATGGATCCCTGCTTTCCACAAGTGGCTAGAATCTCAGTGTCTCCCAGAATTCTGCCTGTCTTAGCTTTCCAACCCCATAATCACTAGAGTATCATACAAGCACCATGAAATGTAGGTTTTTGCTCTCAGAGCAGATCTCCAGAGTTAGGTATTCAGCTTTCCCAGGCTTCCACTCCCTTCCTGCTCCATTTCTCTTTCTCCCGCTGGTGAGCTGGGGTGGGGGACGGGCTTGGGTCCCGCCAGGCCACAGCTTTTGTATGTTACCGTGTTCTGTGAGGTCTGCTCTTTTCTCCAGGTGTATGCAGTTTGGCACAGTCCTCTTTCCTGTTTCTCTTTCAGGATTAGTTGTATTAATTATATTTTTGTATTATATGAGGTTTTAAGAGGAAGTCTATATCTCTCCTCTCATGCCGCCATCTTTAATCCAATCTCCCATTTAGTTCCTATCTGCTTTTTTCTCACTCACGAATACCTCCAAATGTTGGGTTTTTTAAATTTTGTTCAGAGTTTATGATTGTTGTTAGCAAAAGTGCTAGTCTCCTATAAGCTTGGAGCTCTGGGCCAGAAGTGGTTCCCAGCTTCGGCAAGTTCACTCTCAATTTGATGAGATCAAAATAAGACAACAAAACATTGTGGCATAAAAGGATTTATATCAAGCTTTATTCTCACAGTGGCAGTTCAGGTGCTAGAATCACATATACATCTAGAAGTGTCCAAGTCCATCTTCATCTCTGCTTCTACTCCAGGCTATGCCTCTGTTATAGGCTCTGCCTTCACCTCCACCTTATCCTCTCTGCTCCTGGCTCTGCCTTTGCCTCCAACCTCTGCTCTCTGCTCCACACTTTCTGTGTAGCACTGGATGGAGTTCTTTATATAGCAACACAGGCTATAACAGCTTACTGCCAATGGGTGTGTAAGCATTAACCTATGCAGTAAGCCAGTTTACATCATCAAGTAGATTAGGGTCAGGTGAGGATTCTGGCCATAGAAACTTCCATTTTCCCTGCAAAGCTACTTCACCATTATTAGAAAATTGTAGTCTGTTTTCAGTTTTTACAGTTATGTCATGAAGTTGTCTGATTCTGATACCCGCTACTACATGACTAGCTGGGAGTTTATAAATTTCAATGGTGAAAAAAAATTACATCTTTATTTTAACTCACCTATAACTGAAATTTGGGATTTATTTCTATTACAAATGTAGACAATAAACCAGAATATTAATTTTCTGTATTTTTATCACTATCATCAATAGGAATCACAGATCATTGAAAATCATGTTCAGTTGTTGCAGATATTTTGACATATATTAGATATTAGTCACTATTTCAAAATTTCAGTAGCTATTAGACCCATTACTAGATCTTGATATTTAATGTGTTAATTTAAAAGCACATACATATTACTGTTTCCAAATTTTGTCTTTAAAAGTTGACAGATGTATGTCAAAATAATTTTTATTTCTTTTACAATCCCCTGTATTCTATTTTATGCATTCCAAAACATTATTCTGAGAGAAGGTCCATAGTTGCATAAAGGTTTAGAGCCCTTGACCTAGGTTCTTTTCTGATCCCTCTTCTCTTTTAACAAAAGTTCTCCTTAAAAGATCATGACCATGTAATTTCCTCTTCTAAGAAAAATCCTGTAACCACTCCACCTCTGTCTCCTGATATCCAAACACCTGTGTTCACATAGAATTCCATATTGATACTCCAGAAGAACCTCTAGTTTAACACAACCTAAACCGAGTTCATTACTTTCCCTGCCATGGTCTTGTTCCTTTACCTATGTTCTTTTGCTTAATGGCAACCCCATCTACCTAAGGACACAAACCAGAAACCTGCAATTCCTTATTGACTCTTCCCTCTCCCTCACATGCCAAATCCAAACAATCACCATTCTTATCAATGTAATCTGTCCATTCACCTTAATTCTCCTCTACTCCTCCTTTTAGGCTTTCTTCTTTCCCTCAAATAATATTCTTTCTTACTTGTTACAAGAGAATTGAGGCTAGCTTCTACCAGTTGGAGAGGAAATTTCCTCCCCCCTCGAGGTTCTTCTAGCTGGTTTAAGAATCAAATTGACCTGAGACAGATTAATAGGAAACCAACTACAAAGTTTAATTACACACATACAGGGAACCCATCGTCATGGGATTCCAAAGACACTCAGGGAAGTAAAGTGTGTATATCATCCTGAACGAAAAGAAGGGGTTAGGGGCCTGGGACTTCAGAGGAAAAGGGGAGGAATTCACAGAAATATCAAAAAAAGTAAATGGTAAACAAATGTTTGATAGGCCATGCAAAACCAATGGAATATAGAGAGGAATTTTGACAGGCTTGGCCACATTCCTCCCTGTCCATCACAAACAATTCATATTATAATAAAGTCATCTATGGTGATAGCTCTTCTCTGGAGCCATTCCTCCATCTAAATCCTTTTCATTCAATTAGGGGAAAGGTCAAAATTTCTTTCTAAGTCTTTCGGGCCTTGATTGTTTTCAGCTCCACATAATTTGCATGTCACCATGGCACATCTTGGGGCAGCCTGCATTTGACCCCTACATAGTCAAGTCTTGATTTTTTGCCTGGGACTCAGGAGTCCATCTATCACCAGGTTCTCAGAGTCTTGCTTCATTGTCCATTGTTTTTTCCTCCTGCATCTGCAAACCCTGTCTCTTGTATATTTTCCCAGTGCAGTATAAGAATGTTCAACTGTCTGATTTTTTTAAATAAAAGCTCACAATCCATATGTATCTATTTGCATTTACTCTCTGTAGCTCTAGGGGGAAGGGGGTCCCCATCCTGGAGCAAATAATCCAGTGAAACCAAAGTAAAGCAAGGGGAAGGGCAGGTTGAGAGAACCCCACCCTTTCCTCATTTCTCATTGCTTCATGGAATTAACAAATATCCATTGAAGTTACTTGGAACATCCAGTTAACAATTCTTCTCTTTAGCCACTTAACACTTACTGCTTATCGATTTATTCCTGTTTCACCTTCTTGTACAGTCTCTGATAATCTCTGCCACCCATTCATACTACCAGCTCTCCTAATAGAAAGTAACAGTCATTCTTTATTCCTTGTGTAATTCTTTCAACTGTTATTGACATTGCTTCTTCAAGGACCATTATCCATCATCCGTAAAGTTTCTTTTCTGGATCTTTAAGCTCTTCCACTCTGCTGGCTTTCACCTTTAATATGTAAGCACATTATTACACCTTAAATATAATCTTAGTTTCCTCAAACTTCATTAGCTTGTGAGTAGTGTAGGGGAGGAAAAATTATTTTCCTTCTACCCTTCTGAGTTCTTGGATCAGACCCCCTGTAACAAAAGACATATTAACAAGAGAAAAACAAACAGAAGTTTACTGATATGTGTACCTTATGTATATAAGAGAGAGGGCAAGAAAAACTGAGTAACTTGATGTGAGTGGACCAGGACATATGGATCCACAGGGCGGTGGAATAATGAAACCTACACCCTTAATGTTGCATGAATCACAGTTTATTTTGCACTTCCCTTTCACACAACACTCAAATGGGGAATCACACATATCTGAAGATCACACATATCACAGATCAATATATCTCATACTGGTCATGATGGATGGTTCAGATCCAGGCTGCCCCAATCAGTCTCTCATCTTTCCCACAGGCAAGCTCCACATTGGGAAAGCAGTGCAGCAGCAACAGTTCCAGTGGAGTGATGAATCTGTGACAGAGCAGCAGCACAGGCAGATGAGCAGGAGCAAGCCTCTGGGCACGTGTCTGTCATCCAGTATCAGGGACCTCTGGGACAAGCTTGCCCCAAGCAATGTGTCCAGTTCCTTATATAATCCAGTCCATCCATCCAGGGTTGGAAATAAGAGGGGGCAGTCCACATGTGGTTCAGGTTTCCACGGGCATGCCATTTAAGGTGGGGTATGTCTAAGCACAAATGGTATTATCTGGTTCAGGCATTCACCTGCATGCCTTTTAGGGTGGGGTATGTTTACATAGGCAGTCGATACAAAAGCAGGAAAGCCTGACATAAGTAACTCCATTTGGAAGCCTGACATTAGCAGCTCCATATTGGATGCTCACTTCTCTTCTCCATATGGTGCAAGCCACCACCTTCAATATGATCTTCAGCTAAAGATAGAGAAAGGTTGGGTCAGGGGAGGCCAGTTACTAAGGTTTCCAGGAAGAACACAGTAAACCAGGGTAATGCTTGTTATGCAGATTTAAGTGGGGGCTTTCTCCACTGATAAGATTATCTTGTGATTTAGAGTCATCCTTTACCTCCTGATACAGAGAGGGAGACACCCTTACAAATGGAGATTTTTTTTATAAATGCAAATTTCACTTGCCAAAAAGATAACTTCTACTCTGTTTTCAGAACTTCTCCTGTGTCTGCCATTTCTCAAAATAATCCTTATGCCAAAGAAAAATATTTTGGAGTGGTATGTTTTACTATTTTTCAATAGCATGGTGCTCAAATTTTGATGTTATCCCTCAGCCCTATTGTAGTTGAATACTAGGACCTCCCCTACCCATTGCTCCACAAATTGTTATTCAAGTATGTCTTATCAACTCTGGGCATTCCTCTTGTCAGTCCATGGGCTGTCTTCTCATATTTTCCTGCTTACAATCTTCCTCTTTTAGTTCAACTTCCTTCAAAGTCATTTAAGATCTTCTCCTTACCGTTAACATTGCAGTAGCTTTTCTTTATTCACACATGCCTATGCTCAACTCTTCCCAAAGATAAAAAACCTCTTGAAGTTCAAAGTTGACTCTCAAATTAACTCTGAGTTCCTTAAAATTCTCACTGCACCAACACCATACCAGTTTACCTGCCAAGCATGCAAAATACTTCTCTGTGCAACTCTCAGTCACATTTTATCACTTGAGAACTGAGGCAGTGCTGTTTGCTTGTTTTGTCTTCTATGTTCTCCTCTGAAAATAGTTCATTCATCTGCTGCTGTCAACTCCCATATTCAGGGAACTCACTTATTACTCCATGAGGCAAAGGAATGACTCACGTCAGCTTGACAGTGTTTGGTCTTCCTAGGGACCCCTAAAAAAATTCCTTCATGAAAAATAACTCATGAAAGTAGATACTTCTGAGATATCCCTGTAGTGTAGTAATAATTCCCCTAATCTGTTTTTATTTTGATATTGGCCATTGTGTTCCAGGAAATTTATTCAATAATCTATTTCCTGTATTCACTACTGCACTATAATTGTTCTCTCTATTATCACCAGTGACCACTTCATTTTCAAAAACAGAGATATTTCAAATTCTAGACCCTTCTATGGCATTTGATGATGTTAAGGATGCCTTCTTCAGAACATTCTCTCCCTGTTTCTGTTATGACATATTTTTTCATTCACACTGAATTATTTCTATACTGATGATACCCACTGTGTAGATTTTGCTGCTGGCAATTTTGATCTTACCAGGAGTTGTCAAAAGTTTTTCAGACCAGGTACACTGATGACGACAACTGTGTAATAACTGCCATCCAGCCAATGGTGATTGTAAGACACTATCAGTTGTTACAGGCATCACACTTTCAAAAACGTTAAAGTCTGAGAGAAATGTGCACCTAAGAATCATTGGCATTTGGTATTATTATCATCTAGTACTTTGAAGAGAACCGATCTGTGTTGCTTGAATTCAAGGCTTTAAAAAATTATATGAATACCTTTATACATTCTCTGAATTTACTTGCCTTATTTGAAGTAAAATAACCTTGTTATTGTATGGCTTTTATGAAGCTGGAAAGAGATAATGCATGTAGAATGTGTAATGCAGATAAAACACCAGAGTCAGTAAGCACTAAACAAATGATGGTAGTAGTGGTGGTAGTAATAGTAAGAGTAAGAGTAGTAGAAGTTGTAGTAGTAGTAACACATGATGTTTTCAATAAAAACACGAACTATATGTTACTTAATTCTAAAATGCTAAGGCCCTAATAATAATCACTTTTCAGAATTTTTAAAGAACTTAATGAGATAATGCATAGAAAATATATGACTGCTTATTGGTTGTCATTCCTGATATTTTCAGCAGGATATATGACTTAAACCTTATCTTTGTTATTTCCAAAATTCTAAAGATGATACAGATTTACTGAAGTTAACTTCAGAAAGATTGAATGATTCTAGTTAGCAATTCCTTCTGTTTTATGTCTGAATTGAATAAAATGATATATGAAAGTATATAATAATTGTACAATACTTGGCTCAGTGTGCGACAAATAGGAGGCAGGTGGTTATTTATTGTGATTGCAATTATTTGTACCTGGTATTTTCTATAGTAGTTCATTTTCACTTTCTCTCCTTGGCCAAATCAAAGGTTTTAAAAATATCAGATTGCTCCATTATGTTTGGTAAACTTATGTAACTTTTCTGAAGTTAACTTCACCAAATAACATTGTCTTTCAGACTTTTTATGAGAACGAATGATATAACGCATGCAAAGTTTCTTCTTGCCATTATTAATGTTGTTTATATTTACCTGGCATTATGATATCACCTGAATTTCTACTGGTTG
Organism: Smutsia gigantea; assembly: GCA_032199065.1. Classification (NCBI taxonomy): domain Eukaryota; kingdom Metazoa; phylum Chordata; class Mammalia; order Pholidota; family Manidae; genus Smutsia; species Smutsia gigantea. The sequence continues at coordinate 48,416 of JAVSCE010006349.1, read as the reverse complement.
ACAAATCTAAAATACTGAGAAAGAGTTTACACATTTGCTGAACTTATCTCTCCAGAACTTAAATAACTTTATCCACTAAAATAAAATAACAGCTTTCAAACCTTGGTGACAGGAACCCTTTCTACTCTTCAAAATAATTGAAGACCCCAAAGAGCTTTGTTTATATGGATTATATCTATTCATATTTATTGTATTAGAAGTTAAAACTGATGTTTAAAATAATAATCACTCATTTTAAATAACAATAATGAACCCACTTAGTATCAACTTAAATATTTTTATGTGAACTACATTTTTCAAAAAACTCAGAGAAGATAGGTGATTTACAATTTTGAAAATCTAATGTTTAGTTTCATGAAAAGATAGTTGGATTATTGTGTATGTATTTGCATTCAACCTGTTGTGATTCATTGTTTGGGTTGAAATTTATGCAGAAAATGCAATTTTAAAGATAAATAGTTGGAAAAGGGAAACCTAGTAAGCTCTCCAAAACAGTTTCAGAGACACCCCCCCAGGGTTCTTGACCCACACTTTGAGAATGGCTGACACATACCTTTAATTTTCTTCAAGTATTGAATAAGATCCTCTGTAAAATATATATTATTATTAATGCTACTTCAGTTGTTGTTATTTATAACTTTCAGATATTCATAAAAGAACTCTTGAGTTTCTCTTGTTTTGTTGACTGCATTCACGGTTTCTAAAAATAAATAAACAGCAAAGAAAGTAAGAAAACTAGATGGCATAGATTTGGTAAAGTGGCTAAGCTACTTCACCAAATAATAACTATGTTATAAGGCTTTTAACCAAATTGAGATGATACAGTTTAATCTGTAATGTCAATAATATGCAAGGTCCAGTACCTGGTACATAAAATAGACACAATAAAGGCAGTTTTAAGATCACTTTTTACTAAATGTACATAAAATTATACAAATAGATGCCAAGGATAAAATATGCCTCACATATCCAATAACAGCTTTAGATCATCTGGAATCATCTGCTACCCTCCCTTGCTATCCTTTGACAAAGGCCTACTTTTATGCCCAGGAGTCCCTTAGGAAAGTGAATAAATCTTTTAACAGAAGCAAGCTAGTACCACTCCAGAACTAGGCTCTGAGTAATGCTGACTTCCACTGATCTTATGCTCAGAGTGTGAGGCCTTCCCCAGAGACTCTAGGAATGTCTCTAGGAAAACCTAGATTATGCAGTATTTCCTGTGGAAAAGCAGACCTCCATTCCAGTACTTGTTTCCTGAATGTAGGTATGTCTATCCTTATCAGGATTCCTCCAGAGTGAATGAAAATTCCCTAGACCAACTCTCTAGCTTCAAGCTCTAGTTCCCACATTGCTGGGGGTGGAGAGAAGTGGGAAGAGGAGCAGTTCCCTTTTACCCCTCCTCTTGTCTTGTTCTAGAATCCTGAGAAAGCATAACAGAGTTTTCTACCAACACTTTGTCAGAAAATAACCTTCTTGTCTATGATTATATCAAAGTGGTGAATGTTTCTGTTAAGAAGGAAAGAACTCTGTTCAGTGTTGCAGAAAAGTCAGATATAGTGAGACAAGAGACCAAAGTCAAGAAAGCAAAGTAAGTTTTAATACACTCTGCATAGGGTAACAGAGCAGGCCTGCCTAAGATAAGACAGGCCTGTGTGGATGTTTATTCTGAGGCTTCTTTTATGTGGCTTTTGGCAGGGCATAGAGGTCCTTGATTGACAGCTGTCAGCTCTCTAGGCTGGTTCTGATTGGTGAAATGGGGACAGGGGCTGTGCTGTGCCTGTGCCTCTCATGTTTCTTATATTGGGGGACCCTGGACATTTCCTGAGTCATTCTTGGACCCTGTGGCTTCATCTGATTAACTCTCTGAGTCATTTCTGGCTTTCTGGTTCTATTTGGTTAACTCGCTAAGTCATTTTTGGGGGGCCCTTTCTCCTTTTCATCCCAGTCATTTCCATCTTTCTGCCTAACATTTCCACTCAGGAGTCCAAGCCTTTTGATCTAGAAGTAATCATTTATAGGGTTAACAGTGGTCATCAAATCTTGAAGACCTTTATGATCTGAAGTCTAATAGTAATTTCATTTCCATTTCAGAAAGGACTCTTCTTTTCCTTTTTGCAATTAAAAAAATATTATTAAACTTTTGTTATGGAGACTTTCAAAGACTACAAAAGTACATAGAATTATATAATAAAGATCCATGTATTCATCATCCAGCTTTAAGATTGATCAGTTGTGGACTATCTTATTTTATCAATGATTCCATCCACTTCTCCTTCCGATATTATTTTGAAACTCGAGATATCATAATACTTCATCCATAAATATTTTAGTATGTATATCTAAAAATATAACAACTATTTTTCTACATAACCACAATGTCAACATCTCTCTTAAAAAACTATTTTTAATATCATCAAAAGGCCAGTCATTTCAAGGTTTCCAGCTATGTCATGAATATTTTTTAGTTTGTTTGCATCAAGATCCCAAGAAGGTCCACATATTGTAATTACTTGACAGGTCTTTAAGACTCCTTTAATCAGCAGGTTCTCCCTCTAATTTTTTCTCTTGTAAATTATTTCTTTTGAAGAAACCCTTCCTAATTTTCTTTATTCCCACTTTGTAGCTCTAGAAATGTTCTGCAGCCTAACCTTTCACTAAAACATTTCATTAAGGGTAAGCAAATACTGACTTCCTTCAGGCAAACTTGATCTACACTCTTTCCAAAAAAATCCCCTTATATTTATGACTTTTGAAATAAAGGTTGGACAATAAAAGCTGGCAGCATTCTTAAACACCTTTTTATAACTCAAGAAATGTAATGTGTGAGGTTCTCCTGGGCTCTGTATTCCCAAATGCCTGTTGAAGATTCTCTAAGCATTTCAACAAACTTGGTGAAAATTACCTTCTGATACTTATCACTCTTCTCATCCAGGGTTCAAAGGTCTTTTACCTGGCTCCAACACTGTCTTACCTGAGGATATTTTGTTTGCATCATCTCCTAGTTTTCACATCATGTTTTACTTTCTTGAATGGCATGTCTAGGTTCAGAGTTGTAGGCATGTAAAAATACCCCAAGGAATATTGTCACATCAGTTGCTGCTTCTCAGACATACACTTGGCCTCTTACTTTCAGAAAGAGACAGTCATTTTAGGAATTCAGTGTCTAAGGGTTAGAAGGCTTAAATATCAGTTTCCAAACACTCTCCTTTCCTCAAATCTTCCCAGAGATTAAATACCAATAAATATCTTCATAAGGCAGTAAGGATTAAAGATGGTGGCATGAGAGGTGAGACACAGGCTTCCTCCTAAAACCTCATATAATATGAAAATATACTTAATAGAACTAATCCTGAAAAAGCAACAGGAAAGACGACTGCGCCAGACTGCATACACCTGGAGAAAAGAGCAGACCTCACAGAACACGGTAACGTACAAAAGCTGTGGCCTGGCAGGACCCAAGCCCTTCCCCCACCCCAGCTCACCAGCAGGAGAAAGAGAAATGGAGCAGGAAGGGAGTGGAAGCCTGGGACTGCTGAATACCTAACTCTGGAGATCTGCTCTGAGAGCACAAACCTACATTTCATGGTGCTTGCATGATACTCTAGTGATTATGGGTTGGAAAGCTAAGACAGGCAGAATTCCTGGACAGACTAAGATTCCAGCTGCTTGTGAAAGCAGGGATCCATACTCAGCTGCTTGGGGACAAAAGAAAGGAAGGCAGTCTGAGAGACTTCCTAAGAAGGAAGCCCTTAGCAAGAGGGCTGCTAAAGGGGCAAGGATTGCACAGACCTTATTGCTCAGGACAGAGGACAGGTAGAAAAAATAGTCTGGGTGCACTCTGCCCAGCAGGTTGGGAGCTTTGCCATATAGACTCTCATATTTAAGGAGGAAAAAGAAATGTTCCTCCTTGGATGATCTTCAGGTGTACCAGCTCCCTGGCTGGCTACACAGCTCCAAGGACCTCGTCCGTGATACACAGCCAACTGCGGCTTTCTCCCAGCCAGCCCCACCTGGCTCGCAAACCGGCAAACCCTACCCTGGCATTAGGCCAGCCAGAGAGAAGATCTGTCAACAGCAACTACAAATGCAAAGCATAGAGGCTTATACCTGTGTGCTCGGCCCACTGGTGGTTCAAGCAGTGAAGAGAGGCATAGCAGCAGGGAAGCAGGAAACAGCTGTTTTCTACCCCCAGGCACCAATACCACTCCCCAGCAACCCCCGACATTGCTTCAGGGGCTGAGCAGCTCCAGGGAGTAGAGCTTCTGGGCACTAGAGGGCGCCATATACAAATATGAAATGCTGAAGGAACGTGGTTCAGAGAAAAACTTTAATACAACTCCTGAGAAAGATTTAAATGACATCAACCTCATGACTCTTCCTGAAAGGGAGTTTAAAACAAAAAACATTAACATGCTCATGGAGGTTCAGAAAAATATGCAAGAACTCAGGGAGGAATTCCAGTCGGAGATCCAATCATTATGGAACACAGTATCAGAAATGAAACATACAACGAAAGGTTCCAAAGCAGATTAGATATGGTGGAGGAGATGATAAATGAAATACAAATTACAGAAGAGGAATATAAACAAGCTGAGGCAGAGAGAGAAAAAGGGATCTCTAGGAATGAAAGAATATTGAGAGAACTGTGTGACCAATCCAAACGGAAGAATATTCATATTATAGGGGTACCAGAAGAAGAAGAGAGAGAAAAAGGGATAGAAAGTGTCTTGGAGGAGGTAATTGCTGAAAACTTCCCTAATCGTGGGGAGGAGATAATTTCTCAGGCCATGGAGGTGCACAAGTCTCCCAACACAAGGAACCCAAGGAAGACAACACCAAGACATATAGTAAATAAATGGCAAAGATCAAGAATAAGGACAGACTATTAAAAGCAGCCAGAGAGAGAAATAAGATGACATACAAAGGAAAGCCCATCAGGCTATCATCAGACTTTTCAACAGAAACCTTACAGGCCAAAAGGGAGTGGCATGATGTATTTAATGCAATAAAGCACAAGGGTCTCGAAACAAGAGTACTTCATCTGGCAAGATTATCATTTAAATTTGAAGGAGGGATTAAACAATTTCCAGATACACAAAAGCTGAGAGAATTTACCTCCCACAAACAATCTCTACAGTGTATTTTGGAGGGACTGCTATACATGGAAGTGTTCCTAAGGATTAATAGCTGTCAACAGAGGTAATAAAACCACAGTAAAAAATGGAGAACAGCGAATTACTAAGCAAATGCAAAATTAAATTAACTATCCCCAAAGTCAATCAAGGGATACACAAAGAGTACAGAATATATATATATATATAAAGAATGGAGGAAGAAGAAAAAGAAGGAAGAAAAAAAAAGAACCTTTAGATTGTGTTTGTAATAGCATATTAAGTGAGTTAAGTTAGACTCTTAGATAGTAAGGAAGTTAACATTGAACCTTTGGTAAACACTAATCTAAAGCCTGCAATGGCAATAAGTACATACCTATCGATAATCACCCAAAATGTAAATGGGCTGAATGCACCAATCAAAAACATAGAGTTACTGGATGGATAAAAAAACAAGACCCATCTATATGCTGCCTACAAGAGACTCACTTTAAACCCAAAGACATACACAGACAAAAAGTAAAGGGATGGAAAAAGATATTTCACATAACTAATAGGGAGAGAAAAGCAGGAGTTGCAGTACTTGTATCAGACAAAATAGACTTCAAAACAAAGAAAGTCACAAGAGACAAAGAAGGACATTACATAATGAAAAAAGGGTCAATCCAGCAAGAACATATAACCATTATAAATATCTATGTGCCCAGCACAAGAGCACCTACATATGTGAAACAAATACTAACAGAATTAAAAGGGGAAATAGAATGCAGTGCATTCATATTAGGAGATGGCAAGACTCCACTCACTCTGAAGGGCAGATCAATCAGACATAAGTAAGAAGACAGAGGCACTGAACAACACACTAGAACAGATGGACCTAACAGACAGCTACAGAACTCTACACCCAAAAGCAGCAGAGTACACATTCTTCTCAAGTACACATGGAACATGTTCAAGAACAGATCATATACTAGGCCACAAAAGACCCTTGGTAAATTCAAAAAGACTGAAATTGTACCAACTAGTTTCTCAGACCACAAAGGTATGAAATGAGAAATAAATTATGCAAAGAAAATGAAAAATCCCACAAACACATGGAGGCGTCACAACAATCTCAATAACCAAAGGATCAATGACCAAAGAAAAATGAGATCAAGCAATATATGGAGACAAATGACAACAATAATTCAACACTGCAAAATCTGTGGGATGCAGTGAAGGCCATGCAAAAAAGAAAGTATATTGCAATACAGGCCTACCTCAGGAAAGAAGAACAATCCCATATGAGCAGTCTAAACTCACAATTAATGAAACTAGAAAAAGAAGAACAAATGAGGCCTAAAGTCAGTAGAAGGAGGGACATAATAAAGATAAGACCAGAAATAAATAAAATCAAGAAGAATAAAACAATAGAAAGAATCAGTGAAAGCAAGAGCTGGTTCTTTGAGAAAATAAACAAAATAGATAAACCTCTAAGACAGACTTATCAAGAAAAAAAGAGTGCCTACTAACATAAAAAAAATAAAAAATGAGAAAGGAAAAATCACTATGGATACCACAGAAATACAAAGACTTATTAGAGAATACAATGAAAAATTATGTGCTAACAAACCAGATAACATAAATAAATGGACAACTTTCCAGAAAAATACAACCTTCCAAGGCTGACCCAGAAAGAAACAGAAAATCGGAACAGATCAACTACCAGCAACAAAATTGAACTGGTAATCAAAAACCTACCTAAGAAATAAACCACTGGACCAGATGGCTTCACCACTGAGTTCTGTCAAACATTTAGTGAAGACCTAATACCCATCCTCCTTAAAGTTTTCCAAAGAGTATAAGAAGGGGGTATACCTCCAAATTCATTCTATGAGGCCAGCATCTCTCTAATACTAAAACCGGGCAAGAACACCACAAAAAAAGATAATTACAGACCAATATCCCTGATGCACATAGATGTAAAAAAACTCAACAAAATATTAGCAAACCAAATTCAAAAATACATCAAAAAGATCATCCATCATGATCAAGTAGGATTTATTCCAGGGATGCAAGGATGGTACAACATTCGAATATCCATCAACATTATCCACCACATCAACAAAAAGAAGGACAAAAACCACATGATCATCTCCATAGATGCTGAAAAAGCATTTGACAAAATTCAACATCCATTCATGATAAAAACTCTTAACAAAATGGGTATAGAGGGCAAATACCTCAACAAAATAAAGTCCACATATGACAAACCCACAGCCAACATTATACTTAACAGCGAGAAGCTGAAAGCTTTTCCTTTAAGATTGGGAACAAGACAAGGATGCCCACTCTCCCCACTTCTATTCAACATAGTACTGGAGGTCCTAGCCATGGCAATCAGACAACACAAAGAAATAAAAGGCATCCAGATGGGCAAGGAAGAAGTTAAACTGTCCCTGTTTGCAGACCACATGATATTGTAGATAAAGAACCCTAAAGAATCCACTCCAAAACTACTAGATCTAATATCTGAATTCAGCAAAGTTGCAGGATACAAAACTAATACGCAGAAATCTGTGGCATTTCTATACACTAACAATGAACTAGCAGAGAGAGAAATCAGGAAAACAATTCCATGCACAGTTGCATCAAAAAGAATAAAATACCTAGGAAAAAAACCTAACCAAGGAAGTTAAAGACCTATACTCTGAAAACTACAAGACACTCATGAGAGAAATTATAGAAGATACCAATAAATGGAAGCACATCAAGTGCTCATGGATACGAAGAATTAATATTGTCAAATGGCCATACTGCCTAAAGCAATCCACAGTTTCAATTCAATTCCTATCAAAATACCAACAGCATTCTTCAATGAACTAGAGCAAATTGTTCTAAAATTCATATGGCACCACAAAAGACCCTGAATAGCCAAAGCAATCCTGAGAAGGAAAAATAAACCTGGGGGGATTTTGCTCCTCAACTGCAAGCTCTACTACAAAGCCACAGTAATCAAGACAATTTGGTACTGGCACAAGAACAGACCCATAGACCAGTGGAACAGACTAGAGAGGCCTGATATAAACCCAAGCATATATTGTCAATTAATATATGATAAAGGAGCCATGGACATACAATGGGGAAATGACAGCCTCTTCAACAACTGGTGTTGGTAAAACTGGACAGCTGCCTGCAAGAGAATGAAACTGGATTATTGTTTATCCCCATATATAAAAGTAAACTCAAAATGGATCAAGGACCTGAATGTAAGTCATGAAACCATAAAACTCTTAGAGGACAACATAGGCAAAAATCTCGTGAGTATAAGCATGAGCAACTTCTTCCTGAACGCATCTCCTCGAGCAAGGGAAACAAAAGCAAAAGTGAACTCATGGGACTACATCAAACTAAAAAGTTTCTGTATGGCAAAGGATACCATCAACAGAACAAAAAGGCGTCCTACATTATGGGAGAATATATTTGTAAATGAAGTATCTGACAAGGGGTTAACATCCAAAATATATAAAGAATTTACATGTCTCAACATCCAAAAAGCAAATAACTTGATTAAATAATGGGCAGAGGATATGAAGAGACAGTTCTCCAAAGAAGAAATTCAGATGGCCAAAGGACACGTGCCAAGATGCTCCACATCACTAATCATCAGGGAAATGGAAATTAAAACCACAATGAGATATCACCTCGCACCAGTAAGGATGTCCAACATCGAAATGACTAAGAACAACAAATGTTCGAGAGGATGTGGAGAAAGGGGAACCCTCCTACACTGCTGGTGGGAATGTAAATTAGTTCAACCATTGTGGAAAGCAGTATGGAGGTTCCTCAAAAAACTAAAAATGGAAATACCATTTGACCCGGGAATCCCACTCCTTGGAATTTACCCAAAGAATACAACTTCTCAGATTCAAAAAGACATATGCACCCGTATGTTTATTGCAGCACTATTTACAATAGCCAAGATATGGAAGCAACCTAAGTGTCCGTCAGTAGATGAATTTATAAAGAAGATATAGTACGTATACACAATGGAATACTATTCAGCCATAAGAAGGAAACAAATCCTGCCATTTGCAACAACATGGATGGAGCTGGAGGATATTATGCTCAGTGAAATAAGCCAGCCGGAGAAAGACAAGTGCCAAATGATTTTCCTCATTTGTGGAGTATAACAATGAAGCAAAACTGAAGGAACAAAACAGCAGCAGACTCGGAGACTCCAAGAAGGAACTAGTGGTTACCAAAGGGTAGGGGTGTGGGAGGGCGGGTGGGGAGGGAGAGAGAAGGGGATTGAGGGGTATTATCTTTAGTACACATGGTGTGGGGTGTCACCGGGAAAACAGTGTAGCACAGAGAAGGCAAATAGTGAATCTGTGGCATGTTACTACACTGAAGGACAGTGACTGCATTGGAGTATGGGTGGGGACTTGATGATATGGGTAAATGTAGTAACCACATTGTTTTTCCATGTGAAACCTTCATAAGAGTGTATATCAGTAATTCCTTAATAAAAAATATAAATAAATAAATATATGTTCATGAAACTTTAGCAAAGAAACATAGACCATTTTTCCCTCTTGACATCCAGCCAAACACTCTGTAACTGATGCAGGGTGTTAAGACAGCTTATGGGGACTTACAGTTTTAGATTTGTCAGAGTTCCCTGCATGTTTCTTAAAGCGAGAAATTATTTCTGAAACTGCACTTCTATCTCCTCTCACAGTTCGCAGCGTAGATATCTACCAGCCCAGGATCAATTCCTGGTAGTGTTAGGAAGGCAGGAACTCAGCTCAGTGTCACAGGGAAGTCAGATATAGCAAGACGAAAGACCAAAGTCACCAAAGCAAAGGAAGTTTTAATGCACTCTGCATAGAGTAACATGGCAGGCCTGCCTAAGTTGAGACAGGCCCGGATCCTCATTCCGAGGCTTCTTGTATGTAGTTTCGGCAGGGCAAAGAAGTCCTTAATTGACAGCTGTCAGCTCTCTAGGCTGGTTCTGATTGGTGAAATGAAGACAGGTGCTGTGCTGTGCCTGTGCCTCTCATGTTTCTTATCTGGGGGGACCCTGGACATTTCCTGAGTCACTCTTGGACCCTGTGGCTTTATCTGATTAATTCTCTGAGTCATTTCTGACTCTATGTAATCAACTCCCTGAGGCATTTGGGGGGGGGGCTCTCTCCTTTTCATCCCACTCATTTCTGTCTTTCTGCCTAACAGTAGAACCCTAAAAGTGCACTCTGAATTTTCTCAGGCTTCAACTTCCTGTGGACACAAGAGAGAAGAAAATTAATATTAAAATTTGAATTTCACTTACAAGTTACTGCTACTTATTGATGTATGGCCACTTCAGGGTCTACCATAGATGATTTCTGAAAATTTACGTGTTTCTTACATACACTCAAGTACAAGATCACCTTCTGCTCCCACCTCCTTGTTATTTTCTGCCAGTAAGCCTATGTATTAATGGAGGTGCTTACCTAGCATACCACCTTTAAGTATTCTTAAAAAACAAATGCTCAAAATTTCTAATTTTGAAGACTACACCTTTCCAAACTCCGTAATTCACTCTGCCTCTTGACCTTGAAACAACATTGCTTATGCCCAGAGTCTCACAAAAACTCTTGCTAAAACACAGAATCCTTTGTTTCTGCTTATAGATTATTTCTGCATAGTGTTCAGATCTAGTCCCTGTAGCACATTTGGGGGGCCATACTGTCCTCTCCATCTCCAGTAACTGCAGACTCCCAGGCCCTGTCTCCAAAGGACTCACAGGTAAAATTTTCTCTTCTTGACCTCCTTCCTCAGGAAAGGGGGAAGTACACTTGAATGTTAATCAGCTCAAAATTTATCTCATACTTATCTCAGCCAACCTTGATACTCTATTATTACTCTTATAGGTGGTATGTACATTATTTTTATTGCCTTTAGAAGATATGCTAAAAAATGAATGAGTGAATTTATTAATGTTATGGAGTACAGATTTAAATCATTCATTCATTCAACAAATATTTATTAAGTTCCTCCTATGAGCCAGGACAGTTCTAGCAGTTGAAAACAAAATAAAACAGACACAATCCAACATTACACAAAAACATATCTAAATAGCTCATCTCAATAATAATATTCCATGCCTTCTACAGAAATTTGGGGAGAAGCATTCCTCACATGAAAAAAGATGTTATTTTCTGATATCATACTGCTATTCTTTCATGTGACTATCAATTTATGCTGTGAATAGCTTTCAACAAATATCAGATCTAAATTTTCCCCAGTGAAATGCAATTGAATGTTTGCCATTGAATCAATCTGTTCAGTCTTTCAATATGGTATAACAATGTCCTACTTCATTTTTGTTCCCTTAGGTGTATCAGTTCCTATCCCAGTGATTGGACTGAGAGATGAAGACAAAGTGTTTGTTAACAACACCACCTGTGTGCTGAATGACCCAAATTTTGTTCTTATTGGGTCCTTCGTAGCGTTCTTCATACCGCTGACAATCATGGTGATTACGTACTGCCTGACGATTCACGTTCTCCGACGACAAGCTCTGATGTTACTGCACGGCCACACCGAAGAACCGCCTGGAATAAGCCTGGATTTCCTTAAGTGCTGCAAGAGGAATACCACCTGGGAAGAGAACTCTGGAAACCCTAACCAAGAGTTGAATCCTCGGCGAAGAAAGAAGAAAGAAAGACGTCCTAGGGGCACCATGCAGGCTATCAACAATGAACGGAAAGCATCAAAAGTCCTTGGCATCGTTTTCTTTGTGTTTCTCATCATGTGGTGCCCGTTTTTTATTACCAATATTCTGTCGGTTCTTTGTGGGAAAGCCTGTAATCAAAAGCTCATGGAAAAGCTTCTGAATGTGTTTGTTTGGATTGGCTATGTTTGTTCAGGAATTAATCCTCTGGTGTACACTCTTTTCAACAAAATTTACCGAAGGGCTTTCTCCAACTATTTGCGCTGCAATTATAAAGCAGAGAAAAAGCCTCCTGTCAGACAAATCCCGAGAGTTGCTGCCACTGCTTTGTCCGGGAGGGAGCTTAACATTAACATCTACCGGCATACCAATGAACCGGTGATTAAGGAAACTAATGACAATGAGCCCAGTATAGAGATGCAAGTTGAGAATTTGGAGTTACCGGTTAATCCTTCCAGTGTGGTTAGTGAAAGGATTAGTAGTGTGTAAGAAATAGCAGCACAGTCTTTTCCTACAGTAAAGCTACAAGTGTAGGAAACTGTTGTATAACTCTTCTGTCAGTCATAACTAATGTAAATATTGTCTGAAAAAGGTGTTTTTATATATAGCTTTGCAACCCTGTACTTTACAGTCATGCATACAATAGTGAGATTTAGGGCTCTATATTTACTGTTTATAATGGATTGAGAGTAACTTATTTAGATTCTTGGATGTATAAAAATGTTGAATTTTCCCCCTTCCTTTCTCCCTCCCTCTCCCTCTTTCTTTCCCTCTCTCTTTCTTTTGTGCATAAGGAAATGTTGATGTTCATCTCAGGTGGCATTTGCCGGAGACCAGAATGTTGCACATGACAGTGGTTATATTTCAACCACACCAAAATTAACAAATTGAGTAGAGTGTTTTTCCAGATTAACAGTAAATATACACTTTAAATTCTTGCTCTGCTCATCTATACACATAAACACAGTAAGACAGGTTCTGCCTCCTGATACTGTTTACACCTATTAGTGAGTCAAAGGTAGAACTTAGCCTTGTCATCACATATAGGGGCAAAATTTGACATTGTCAGAATGTTGTGTTGATATTTTGCTGCAATGTCTGTCCCCATAGTGGTATTTTAACATAGCAGCTATTTAACCAGAACTACAGAAGTGGAAGGATGATACAACATATATACACCAATAGCTTTTCACTTCTTCAGGACAATGTTCAAATTCTGATTATAATGACAAGCAAACTGGAATTAGTGTTTTCATTCTGGTCCTTAGTAAATACCTAATTCCATAACTAAACTGGGAAACAAGATCCCAGAGTTATTTCCCAATCCAGGATTCAATATCAATTGGGTTTTGATCTCAGGATCCTGGAAATTCATGTGCTACACACAAAGTGAAATTAGCATTTTGAGCCTTATTAAAATATTTTCTTAATTATGGTACCTCTATCTATAGGACCTAATTTAGCAGTCCATTTTTGAGTAAAACTAGCATTGGAAGGATAAATGATCAAAACCTTGGGAGTTTTACTTGATTAAGGACTACAGAACTAGGCCCTTAGAATGTGAAAAAAAGTAATTAAAAAGAAGCTTTTACTGAACTCTGGGAATAACAGAAATACAGAGTTTCCATTTGGATTTTAAACAAAATTTATCTCATTTTCAGATCCTTCCAAACTCTCTAGTGCAGGAAAAGGCTGCAGCTAATTTGTGAAAGTGGCAAGCTCTTCATTGTACTGCAATTATGTGCCAGAAGTTTAAATCTTGTTAAAAATATAGTGTTGTGTTACAATAAGTGTTGGCCATCTTTTCATTCGTGGGCCTGCTGCTAAGAATTCAGTACCATTTTACTAGTTTGCTAAACTTGAAAGGTTTTCAAGTGTTGCTAAAGTCACACCATCAAGTCTATGCTGTGTGCAGAGTATACAAGTGTTTCCAGTAACTATTTCCATGTGTGTCCATTTCACACAACTGCAGATAAATTTCTGAAGAATTCATGATTTCCTATGCCTGACAGTTACTTACACACCTTAGAGTGTGCCTCTCAGTATCTTCAAGTTAGGGAAAGAATAATCTGAATTTCCTAAAATTCCTGGTCTGTGTCCTCCACACACAGCATAGATAAATCCAACAGTCTGCCACAGGGGCAGTGGGAGAGCTGCTATATTTGGGGAAACTCATACAGTCTGTACTTGATTTGCAACACTGCCAAATGTCAGTCAATTGCTTGAGCATGCCCAAATATAACATGAAAGTGAAGTCTACCTGCCTGTTAGTTCTGTTGAACTGCATGTCAAAACAATTATATGAAATTGAATGAGGTGATCTAATTCTTACTGAAATGAAAATATCTGATGAAACACAGCATGCATTGCACATGAGTTCTGCACATACAGATGGAGTCCTGCATGTATGCCATGTATGTTGCATGAATCCATCGATCTGTATTAAAGTAAGGCAGAGTTGGTGATATAAAAGGGCCTGAAGAAAATCCTTCAGCAGTCCTTACAAAGAACATGCATTCAGATCTGAAGTACTGTTAGTATCAGAGAAAACTGGAAACATCTGATTTCTTTTCAACTATCAGGGCAAGCTCATAGCACATGTCTTACAAAGAAAATATAAACCATGGATTTTCAAAAGCACTAGCAATAAGTTGAATGGTAGTAGCTTATAGCACATTTGTTAATAATTCTTATGTCATCAACTAGTAGTACTTAATGGTACCCAACACAGTAATTATCCTCAAATTGTGTGCTATTCATAAGTTCTGTGCAGTTTGGTATGAAACAGATATACTCATTTGGATATAAATCTTACAGTTCAATGTTAAATCTATAAACTTTTATAAATGTTTTAAAACAACTCCATGTGAGAAATGTAAATGTGGTGAATTTACTGTCAAATTATTTTGATGTACTATTGTATATGTATACCTGTTTGAGACACGTGCAACAGACTGCCTTATATTATTTCCTGTAAATCTTCTCCTTCATAAAATGGTACTTTTTGTGAATGGTGGCAAAATGTCTTATTCCTTGTTCCTATATGTTATTCACTCCAAGTTTTTGTGATACTTCCTATTAATTTATTAAATTTATTAAATGTTGGCTAATATGTCATGTGTCTTTTTTCCCACTGCATCTTTTGAGGGGAAAATATACCACTTCATTCATTTACTTTGAAAATTAAATCAAATTATGTAAAATAAGTTCACAAAGAAGAACACAACCAAAAAACAGCATTCTTCTGATTAATTCTGCATTCACTCAAAGACTACAACCAGAGAAAAGACAAGAGGTATAAACAACAGAAACAATATTAACAATATCACTGATTCCTCATGAGAATAACTCTACTCCCAAATTATCCCACCTCCTTTAACCTGAGCAGGCACTTGAAGTGGCTTATATGCTCTCTTTGTCATAGGTATCATTACTTTCTTATTTCCACCAGCCTCTAAGCTCTGCAAGAACAGAAAGGACTGGGAAGATTAAAGATGGTGGCATGAGAGGTGAGACAGAGACCTCCTCCTGAAACCACATATAATACAAAAATATAATTAATACAGCTAATCCTGAAAGAGCAACAGGAAAGAAGGCTGCACCAGACTACATACATCTGGAGAAAAGAACAGACCTCACAGAACAGGCTAACGTGACAGAGCCATGAACCAGCGGGACCCAAGACCTTCCCCCTCCCCAGCTCACTGGCAGGAGGAAGAGAAATGGAGCAGGGAGGGAGTGGAGGTCTGGGACTGCTGAGCACGGAGCCCTGCAGATCTTCTCTGGGAGCACGAACCTACATGCATTGTGCTCTGGTGATTAGTGGGGTTGGAAAGCTAAGACAGGTGGAATACCTGGAGAGATTGAGATTCCAGCTGCCTGTGGAAAACAAGGATCCATATCTGGCTGCTCTGGGCGGACAGTATGAGAGACTTCCTAACAGTGAGAGGGCTGCTAAAGGGGCGAGGATTGCACAAAGCTTACTGCTCAGGAGAAAGGAGAAAGGACAGGTAGACATAATTTTCCAGGTGAACTCTGCCCATCAGGTTGGGAATTTTCAGGATCTTCAGGAGATCCATCCCCATGGCTGCCTATGCAGCTCCAAGTCCCCCATCCATGATATGCAGCCTGTTGAGCCTTTCTCCTGGCCAGCCCACACCTGGCATGTAAACCGGTAACCCCTGTCCTGGGGTCAGGATAGCCAGAGGGAAGCCCCGCCTACAGAAGCTACAAATGCAAAGCATAGAGACTTACACCTGTGTGTTTGGCTTACTGGTTCTGGCACTGGAGACGGGCATAGCAGCCGGGAAGCAGGAAACAGCTCTTTCTTCCCCCCAGGCACCAGCACCGCTCCCTTGGAAGCCCAAAATCCCTCAAGGGGCTGAACAGTGCTAGAGAGTAGAGTTTCTGGGCACTAGAGGGTGCCACATAAAAATATGAAAGGTCAAAGGAAACTGGTTCAAACCAAAATCCCACAAACACCAGAAAAATTATCAAGTGAGATTAAACTAATCAAACTTCCTGAAAGAGATTTCAAAGTAAAAGTCATAAACATGCTCATGGAAGTACACAAAAATATTAAAGAACTCAGGAATGAATTTAGGACAGAGATCGAATCATTAAGGAACACAACGGAGGGTTTCAAAAGCAGATTAGATATGGTGGAGGAGATGATAAATGAAATAGAAATTCAAGAAGAGGAATACAAAGAACCTGATGCATAGAGAGAAAAAAGGGTCTCTAGGAATAAAAGAATATTGAGAGAACCAATCCAAGTGAAACAATATTCATATTATAGGTGTACCAGAAGAAGAAGAGACAAAAAGGGATAGAAAGTGTCTTTGAGGAGGTAATTGTTGAAAACATCCAGTCTGGAGAAGGAGATAATCTCTCAAGCCATGGAGGTGCACAGATCTCCCAACACAAGGGACTGAAGGAAGAAAACGCCAAGACATATAATAATTAAAATGGCAAAGATCGAGGATAAGGACAGAAAACTAAAAGCAGCCAGAGAGAAAAAAGATAACATACAAAGGTAAACCCATCAGGCTATCATCAAACTTCTCAGCAGAAACCTTACAGGCCAGAAGGGAGTGGCATGATGTATTTAATGCAATGAAGCAGAAGGGCTTGAACCAAGAATACTTTAGCCGGCAAGATTATCATTTAAATTTGAAGGAGGGATTAAACAATTTCCAGATAAGCAAATTCTGAGAGAATTTACCTCCCACAAACCATCTCTACAGTATATCTTGGAGAGACTTCTATAGATGGAAGTGTTCCTAAGGCTAAATAGCTGTCACCAGATGTAATAAAACCACAGTAAAGAAAGTAGAACAGTTAATTACTAAACAAATACAAAAATAAATCAACTACCCCCAAAGTCAGTCAAGGGATAGACAAAGAGTTCAGAATATGATAACTAATATATAAAGAATGGAGGAGGAAGAAAAAGGAGGAGAAAAAAAAAGAAATTTTAGACTGTGTTTGTAATAGCAAACTAAGTGAGTTAAGTTAGACTCTAAGATAGTAAGGAAGTTACCCTTGAATCTTTGGTAACCACACATCTAAAGCCTACCATGGCAACAAGTACATACCTATTGATAATCACCCTAAATGTAAATGGTCTGAATGCCCCAATTAAAAGACATAGAGTCACTGAATGGATAAAAAAACAAGAACCAACTATATGCTGCCTACAAGAGACACACTTCAAACCCAAACATATACACAGACTAAAAGTGAAGGGATAGAAAAAGATATATCATGCAACTAATAGGGAGAAAAATGCAGGAGTTGCTGTACTTGTGTCAGACAAAGCAGACTTCAAAACAAGAAAGTCCAAGAGACAAAGAAGGACATTCCATAATGATAAAGGGGTCAAAACAACAAGAGGATATAAACATTATAAATATCTATGCACCCAACACAGGAACACGTACATATGTGAAACAAATACTAACAGAATTAAAACGGGAAATAGAATGCAATGCATTCATTTTAGGAGACTTCAACACTCCACTCACTCCAAACGACAGATCAACCAGAGAGAAAATTAGTAAGGAGACAGAGGCACTCAACAACACATTAGAACAGATGGACCTAACAGATATCTACAGAACTCTATACCAAAAAGCAGCAGAATACACATCCTTCTCAAGTGTACATGGAACATTTTCAAGAATAGATCATATACTAGGCCACAAAAAGAGCCTCAGCAATTTCAAAAAGATTGAAATTGTACCAACCAACCTTTCAGACCACAAAGGGATGAAACTAGAAATAAATTGTGCAAAGAAAACAAAAAATCCCACACATGCATGGAGACATAAAAGTAGGCTCCTAAATAATCAATGGATCAATAACAAAATAAAAACAGAGATCAAGCAATACATGGAGACAAATGACAACAATAATTCAACACTGCAAAACCTGTGGGACAAAGCAAAGGCCATGGTAAGTGGGAAGTATATTGCAATACAGGCCTACCTCAGGAAAGAAGAACAATCCCATATGAACAGTCCAAACTGACAGTTAACGAAACCAGGAAAAGAAGAACAAATGAGGCCCAACGTCAGTAGAAGGAAGGACATAATAAATACTAGAGCAGAAATAAATAAAATCGAGAAGAATAAAATAGAAAGAATCAATGAAAGCAAGAGCTGGTTCTTTGAGAAAATAAACAAAATAGGTAAAGCCCTAGCCAGACTTATCAAGAAAAAAAGAGTCTACTCACATAAACAGAATCAGAATTGAGAAAGGAAAAATCACTACGTATACCACAGAAATACAAAGAATTATTAGAGAATACTATGAAAAATTATATGCTAACAAACTGGATAACCTAGAAGAAATGGACAACTTTCTAGAAAAATACAACCTTCCAAGGCTGACCCAGGAAGAATCAGAAAATCTAAACAAACCAATTACCAGCAATGAAATTGGATTGGTAATCAGAAAACTACCTGAGAACAAAACCCATGGACCGGATGGCTACACCACTGAATTTTATCAAAAATAAAGTGAAGACCTAATACCCATTCTCCTTAAAGTTTTCCAAAAACTAGAAGAGGAGGGAATACATCTAAACTCATTCTATGAGGCCAGCATCACCATAATACCAAAACCAGGCAAAGACACCAAAGAAAAAGAAAATTACAGACCAATATCCCTGACGAACAGAGACGCAAAAATACTCAACAAAATATTAGCAAACCAAAGTCAAAACTACATCAAAAAGATCATCCATCATGATCAAGTAGGATTTATTCCAGGGATGCAAGGATGGTACAATATTAGAAAATCTATCAACATCATCCACCACATCAACAAAAAGGACAAAAACAACATGATCATCTCCATAGGTGCTGAAAAAGCATTTGACAAAACTCAACATCCATTCATGATAAAAACTCTCAACAAAATGGGTATAGAGGGCAAGTACCTCAACATAATAAAAGGCATATATAACAAACCCACAGCCAACATCATGCTTAACAGGGAGAAGATGAAAGCCTTTCCTTTAAGATCGGGAACAAGACAAGGATGCCCACTCTCTCCACTTTTATTCAACATATTTCTGGAGGTCCTCATCATGGCAATCAGAGAACACAAAGAAATAAAAGGCAGGCATCAGATTGGTAAAGAAGAAGTTAAACTGTCACTGTTTGCAGAGGACATGATATTGTACATAAAAAACCCAAAGACTCCACTGCAAAAGTACTAGATCTAATATCTGAATTCAGCAAAGTTGCAGGATACGAAATTAATACACAGAAATCTGTTGCATTCCTATACACTAACAATTAACTAGCAGAAAGAGAAAACAGGAAAACTATTCCATTCACAATTGCATCAAAAAGAATAAAATATCTAGGAATGAAGCTAAACAAGGAAGTGAAAGACCTATACTCTGAAAACTACAAGACATTCATGAGAGAAATTATAGAAGATACCAATAAATGGAAACACATCCCATGCTCATGGATAGGAAGAATTAATATTGTCAAAATGGCCTTCCTGCCTAAAGCAATCTACAGATTCAATGCAATTCCTATCAAAACACCAACAGCATTCTTCAACAAACTAGAGCAAATCATTCTAAAATTCATATGTAACCACAAAAGACCCCGAATAGCCAAAGTAATCCTGAGAAGGAAGAATAAAGTAGGGGGGATTATGCTCCCTGACTTCAAGCTCTACTACAAAGCCACAGTAATCAAGACAATTTTGTACTGGCACAAGAACAGATCCACAGACCAATGGAACAGACTAGACAGGCCAGATATAAACCCAAGCATATATGGTCAATTAATATATGATAAAGGAGTCATGGACATACAATGGGGAAATGACAGCCTCTTAAACAACTGGTGTTGACACAACTGGGCAGCTACACGCAAGAGAATGCAACTGGATTATTGCCTACCCCCATACACAAAAGTACACACGAAATGGATCAAAGATCTGAATGTAAGTCATAAAGCCACAAAACTCTTAGAAGACAACATAGGCAAAAATCTCCTGAATATAAACATGAGCAACTTTTTCCTGAATGTGTCTCCTTGAGTAAGGGAAACAAAAGAAAAAATGAACACATGGGACTACATCAAACTAAAAAGTTTCTGTACAGCAAAAGACACCATCAACAGAACAAAGAGGCATCCTATAGTATGGGAGAATATATTTGTAAATGACATATCTGACAAGGGGTTAACATCCAAAATATATAAAGAACTCATATGCCTCAACACCCAAAAGGCAAACAACCTGATTCAAAAATGGGTGGAGGATATGAACAGACACTTCTCCAAAGATGAAATTCAGATGGCCACCAGGCATATGAAAAGATACTCCACATCACTAATTATCAGGGAAATGGAAATTTAAACCACAATGAGATATGACCTCACACAACTTAGGATGGCCAACATAGAAAAGACTAGGAACAACAAATGCTGGCGAGGATGCGGAGAAAGGGGAACCCTCCTACACTGCTGGTGGGAATGTATACTGGTTCAACCATTGTGTAAAGGAGTATGGAGGTTCCTCAGAAAACTAAAAATGGAAATAATATTTGACCCAGGAATTCCATACCTAGGAATTTACCCAAAGAAAACAACTTCTCAGATTCAAAAAGACACATACACCACTATGTTTATTGCAGCACTATTTACAATAGTCAAGACATGGAAGCAATCTAAGCGTCCATCAGTAGATGAATGGATAAGAAGAGGTGGTACATATACACAATGGAATATTATTCAGCCATAAGAAAGAAACAAATCCTACCATTTGAAACAACATGGATGGAACTTGAGAATATTATGCTTAGTGAAATAAACCAGGTGGAGGAAGACAAGTGCTGAATGATTTCCCTCATTTGTGGAGTCTAACAATGAAGCAAAACTGAAGGAACAAAACGGCAACAGACTCACAGACTCCAAGAAGGGACTAGTGGATACCAAAGGGGAGGGTTGGGAGAGGGTGGGTGGGGAGGGAGGGAGAAGGGTATTGAGGGGTATTACGATTGGCACACATGGTGTGGGTGGATCATGGGGAAGACAGTGTAGCACAGAGAAGGCATATAGGGACTCTGTGGCATCTTACTACACTGATGTGCAGTTACTGCAATGGGGTATGGGGTGAACAAAATAATAGGGTGAATGTAGTAACCACATTATTTTTTCATGTGAAACCTTCATAAGAGTGTATATCAGTAATACCTTTATATAAATAAATAAGAAAGAGAGAGAGAGAGAAGGATGGATGGAAGGAAGGAAGGAAAGAGAAAGAAAGAAAAAGAGAGAAAGAAAGAAAGAAAAAAGAAAAAGAAAGAAAGAGAAAGAAAGATTGAAAGGAAAGAAAGAAAGGAAAGAATGAAGGAAGGAAGAAAGGGAGGGAGAGAGGGAGGGAGGAAGGAAGGAAGGAAGGAAAAGAAAGAAAAAGAAAGATAGCAGCCACTCTACATTCAACAGACATATATTGAGCATCAATATTTAAAGGGTATTATATTATTTCTTCCTGTTACTAAAATGGGCCTTACAACTCCATGCTCTTCAGTCATGCAGTGTGGCATGATCACTTTCTTACTTCGATCCCAGATGGGTTTGGATACCTCTGCAATCATCAGGGTCACCATACTAAGCTGCTCTGTTCCCTCATACGTGGAGCCAGGAATGGCCAAATACAAATACGCTGGCCTTTTCTTTCAAGATTTCTACCTTCCTTTTGCTGAGTGAGCCTAGATGATATTGGCATCATTTCAGTTCCCTGAGAAGAAAGCAGAAATACCTCATTCCTTTGCAACTATGACTAGGTTGATTCCTAAGAGTAGTTCAAGAGAGGTTGAGCTACCACTTGAAACAATGGGGTCACTGTTGCCCATGGCAAGAAATATCTTGTACCACTGAACCTTGGGGCTTCTCTTCCCCAATAATAAGACACTGAAGAGAGGATGAAACTTCTGATGACATGGAACTGGCGTCACTACTGCCAGTGGAAAGGAAGGTGGGCATGGGAAGATTTGAAATACCTCATTCCATAGCATTGGAAGGTCTTCATGGTCTGAAGAGAAAGAGATGCTTCTTGCCATCAAGCAGTTGAAATTTTCTGCTTACTGCAGAAATAGTTTCCATACAGTTTCTCAGCTCCCACATAGGCCAATGCAATCTTCAAGGGCAAGGCCCATTTCTTCTTGCATATTCTCTCTTGAAATATGTTAACATATCACCTAGAGAGAAGACTATTTTAGAAAGAGGTATTTTTATAGGCAATGCCAACAGGAGTACATGGCATTGTGGCCAGGCAGCTGCATCTGGGGAGGTATCTCTCTCAGCACACCAGGTGAAACCTCAGTCTGGACAGGGGAGGATTCCTGACTCTGAATGAGAAAGAATTCTTGAGCAGCTCAGATGAGTGTAGATAAGGAAGTAATTCATTAAAGTGAGAGCAGCAGAGAATGGCAGCAGCCATACAGGCAGCAGAGAGTAAGGGAGAATAGAGGAAGGAGAGGGAAACTCACTGAACCCTTGCAAACTCCTAAATCCAGAGTTGCCTGGATCCAGTGCCCACTTAGATATGCATGGTGTGAGAACTAAGTCCCTACCACCCCAGGATTTGGGAGAGCGACAGAGCACTGGATGGAGTGAGATTATAAGAATTTCCTGGACCCCAGGCAATAGGAATTTGCAAGCCCAAATCAGAGCTCTCAGTAGCCCCTCCCCACTTATCTGGAGTAGAACAGAGACAGAGTGAAGACGTGTGCTTAAGTCTGGAAAATAGAATGAAATAGCAAAGTGACAAAAGGCACTTACAGTGGAAGAGCGCAGGGACAAAATGCAATCAATCAAGCAGCGAGAAGGCTTTATTTAAAAAGTACACACTCAGAGAAAAGGGAGTGTGGGCAACCTCAGAGAGGAGATACACTTAAGGGCTTAGGATTCTTTTAAGGCTTTAAAAAATGAAGCAAAGGGTGGCAAGGGGTGGTGGGTTGTTGGGCATAGGCTTGACTTGTAGTCTTGTGATGTGTCTCTCTAGTGAGAGACATTCTTAGATTTCTGAATCCATGTGGCTAGCTTAGGCTAATGCCTCTCCAGTGAGAGACATTATATCACTATCCACAGTCAGTCCTCCAGATAATTCTGTAAAATAAACTTAACAAAAGGAATTTATTGATGCAGTTCTACTCCAAGATTGTGGTTTCTCTCAGCACTGGGAATATATTGGTTAAGAAGGCTTGCTGTGCTTTAGGATAGGGTGGGTTATGGTCTGATTACCAAAGAATACGTTAGGAATCTTACCTCCTAACTCCTTGGTTTTTAAAATGGAATCTTAGCCTTAAGATGGAGTGTCTCCTGTTCCTACTATACTGTTTATATCTCAGCATTTTTCATCATAGGCAGGAAAAGTTAATTATGATGCTTGTCCCATGTCCCTACCCTACATTGTTATCATAACGGTTCTCAAATACTACATGACACAATAGCACACTTATATACTTAAATAGATATAAGAGATATGTTGGGTTCCCTGTGATGTAAATTCTGAGGTGGAGATAAGTGCCCAGGATGTTTATTGGGAAGTGATCTTGGAATCTATATGCACAGGGAAAGAGAAGAAAGTAGGATTGAGCAGATGGAGAAGTTGGGCTGTGATGTAGCTGCAGTAAGGACTTATTCTCCCCTGTATTTTTGGAGGGTAAAATACACTTCATTTGTTTTGCTTTGGAAGTTAAATTGAATTCTGTAAAATAACCTCACAAAAACAAATACAACCAGAAAATATCACCCTTCCTGAGTAATTCGGCAAGTACTCAAAGACTTCAACACCAGGGGAAACACAAGTATGAACAATAAAACCAGTATTACACTTAGCTGACTTCCATGGGGAGCTTTGAATCTAGGTGTCTATTCAGAGTCATCCCACTGTGAAGTAAGGGTCCAGGATGCTACAACTCCACTGCCCCAAGAGAGAAGTATGAACTTATGCCAGGCCACTCTCTTCAATAGATGCAACTCCAAAAGAGAGCTTTGGGCTGAAAGCTGTCAGTCCACAATCATCCCAGCACCTGGAGAAAAAAACCCTTCAGTCCTGATGAAAGGACCAAACTAACGCCATGACAGGCCCCAGAAAGCCTCAGAAATCAGAGGGCCTGAGTTTCAGTTTCCCCGAAACCACCTGAAAGAATAGGAAAATTTTAAGTAGGCTCTGACCCTTGGCCTGAGTCATAAAAACCAGCCTGAACACAATGACACAATAGCTTGCAAATCCGTGCCTAGGTAATCTTTCCCAAACTGATAGACTTTAAAGATAAAGCCCTGTGAGACCCTAATTGAAATATTTTTGCTATCGAATCATCAGCAGACCTCCCCCTCGCCTCCCCCTGGTTGTGGTCCCTTTTCCTTTAAAACCTCCTGTGATTTCTGCTCGGGGTCGGACTCCTCTGCTCCTGCGTGAGTTATGAGTCTTGACCCCAGCGCGCTGGTGGAATCAATAAACCTCTTGCTGTTTGCATCAAGACCGGTCTCTTGTGAGTATTTGGGTCGCCGTCCATCCCGGGGCTGAACAGGGCCTGTTTTCTGGGTCTTACACTGAGGGTAGGATCTTGGCACGGTAGCATAGCATTATTAAGGAGGAAGAAACTTCTTCTAGCCCTTGAGGTTCTTCTAGTTGGTCCAAGAACCAAACTGACATGAAATGGATTAGCAGGAGAAAAAAAAAACAGTTTAGTTACCTATCTATGGGGAAGCCATAGATAAGGGTTCCAAAGACAGTCAGGGACAATGAGGTATATATGTCAATCTGATCCAAGGAGAAGGGGTAGGGGCCTAAGACTTCAAAGGAAAGGGGAAGTAATTCACAGGAATATGAAAAGTGTAAATGTTTGATAATCAAATATTTGCTGGACCACACAGAAACAATGGGAGGCACAAAGAGGAAATTTTAACAGACTTAGCCACATCCTTGCCTGTCCACCACACCTAGTTTACATTATAATATAGCAGCTATCTGTGGTGACAGCTCTTCTCCTGGAGTAGTTCCTCTATCTAAATTCTTTTAATGGAGTTGGGTGAAAGGCCAAAGTTTCTTTCTGCGTTTTCTGGGCCTTGATGGTTTTCAGTTCAAAATAATTTGCATGTCCCAATTTGCATCCTGGAGCAGTCTGCCCTTGGTCCCTACACCATCAATAACAAATGGTATATTTATTGAGTAGAAAAGATTCACCATCTAGTTCACCACTTATATAAATAACATGAAAAAACCTGGCTAGCTATCACTTCAGCCAAAATCAAGTGAAAATGAAAGGAAATATATGTTTTATATGTAATTTCTCTTCTTATTAAAGGTGTTCCAACACCTTACTAGGATTCTTAGATTTCTGAATCCATGTGGATACTTTAAGCTAAACTGCAATCCCAACGTCTCAGTGTCTTAACAACACAAGTGCTCATTTATGCTCATACTCCATGTCCAATGGAGGTTGCCAGGAAAATTCTCATCATAGTTACTCTGGAAAAAATGGTGATAGAGGCTCCATCTTTACATGTGCTTCCACATAGTAGAGAGAGGGGAAGTTAGTGAGCCTATCTTTTACACTAAACCTAACCCTATCTTTGATTATCAGTTTAATCCTCAATCTATACATATCTTCATGCTTTACCCATAACTATTTCTGTCTTTAACTTTATCCTTAAAACCATCTTTATATGTAATTCTACCCTCTGCTCTTAACTTTGTAATTAATTCTAACCCTAACTCTTATCTATAAATTGTAACATTACCTCTAACTATTATCCTGCCTTTCTGCAAACTCTAGCATTACTCAAACCTCCAACCTTACACTTTTTTATCATTAACTCAAAATGTTGCTGGGCAGCTGCATCTGGGGGAGGTTCTCTCCCTGTGCACCAGGTGAAACTTCAGCCTGGATGGGGGAGGGTTCTTGACTCTGAACACGAAAGAATTCTCGAGCAGCTTGGAAGAGTGTAGGTAAGGAAGAAATTTATTAAAGGGAGCGTAGTAATGAATGGCAGCAGCCTTGCAGGCAGCTGAGGGCAGGAAAGTGCAGAGGTAGGGAGCGGAAGCTTGCTGACCTTCTAGGCATAGGGAAGTCTCCCTTGCCAGCTCCTAAAGCCAGAATCAGCTTAGGTGATGGGAACTCGCTGGCCCAAATCTGAGCTCTCAGCAGGTCTCCCCTCTACTTATCAAAAATAAAGAGGACACGAAGTGGAGACTTGGAAATAAAATGAAACAGCAAAGAAACAAAGGACACTTACCACTGGAAAAGCTCAGAGACAAAACGCAGTTAAGTTGAGCAGTGAGAAAGCTTTATTTAAAGTTATGCACTTAGAGAAAAAGTGCAGGCATCCTCAGAGATGAGGTGCCCTGAAAGGTTGGGGGTTCTCTCTTAACCATTTTTCAGAAATGTGACAAAGGCCAGGGGTATAGTTGTCAAGTGGTCTCAAAATGCTTATCTCTGGTGAGAGACACCATGTCTCCTTTCCTCTATTATCAGTCCTTCAGCCAATTCCACAAAATAAACTTCACACAAGAAATTTATTGATCTGGTTCCTCCCAGGACAGTGACTTCCCTCTGGGAAAATATCAATCAAGACCACCTGCCCTACCCCCACGGTAGGCTGAGTTATTGTGATATGTCCGGATTGCAGTATCCTCAGGGACCAGAGACCACCAGGGAGACCGAGTCACGTCTGTAAGAGCAAAGGGCATTTATTATGGGCTTAAGCTCTGACCCCAGCATTTCCACCTAGGTAGTGGACGTGAGCTGAGAGCCCTGGACAAAGGTGGGGAGGATTTTCATGGGTGTTGGGAAGAGGGGGTTACAGGAAACTGGGACATGGATACAGCAATCCAATCATAGTTACACAACATTATTGATGACAATTCCAGCCATACATATCATTTGGAGCATCTGTTACTTTTGGCGGGATCCAACCACAATATTTAAGGTATCTTTGAAATTAACCAATTACAGAGTGAACTTAGGGTCTTGTCTGATGACTAACAGGTTAACTTTTACAGGGTCTTATCTATATCTCCTGCTCGTAGACCCCATCCTCAAGAATGTAGGGAGGCTTTCAGCTTCTCTTGATTGGATGGCAGGAGGGAAGTTACATGCTTTGGGCAATATGTAACTACCTGATAGTTTCGGGGAGACTGAAACTTAGGCCTTCTAGTTTCTGAGGCTTCCTGAAGCCTGTCATGGCGTTAGTTTGGTTCTTTCAATTGTCTGTTTGCTAAAGAAGATGTTAGGAACCTTACTTCCTTAACTTCCTGGCTTTTGAAAGAGAATCTTAGCCTTAAGATGGAATACCTCCTGTTATACTGTTTATATCTCAGCTTGTTTGGAAAATTAATCATGATGCTTGTCTCAGGTCCCTGCCTTATATCAAAATGCTTCCCTGCTTTTAACCCTCTCTCCGGGCTAACTCTAAACTTACTTCTAACTTGCATTAAGTTCAAGCTCTAGCACTCATTATTTCTATTTTATTCTGAAATACTCTTTTTGTTAAGATCCTGAGAAGCTGGACTGGATGAAACAAAAAGAAAATTTATGATTGATCATTTTTTACTTTTCTGTCTTAAAACCTCACACCAAAACCACCTTCAATTTTGACCTTGTTGGGAAGGAAGGAATTTCCTCTACCCTTCGAGGTTTTTCTACCTGGTCTAAGAATCAAATTGACATGACGCAGATTAACAGGAGTTAAAAAACAAAGTTTAGTTTTGTATGTATGGGGAAGCCATAGACATGGATTCCAAACACAGTCAGGGACAGTGAGGAAATATATCATTCTGAACCAAGGAGAAGAGGGTAGAGGTATGAGATGTCAAAGGAAAAGGGAAGTAATTCACAGAAATATGAAAAGAGTAAATGTTTGATAAACAAAATTCTTGATGGGTCACACAGAAACAATGGCAAAAAGAAAAAAATTTTAACAGATTTAACCACATTCCTCCCTGTATACCACACCTAGTTTACCTTATAATAGAGCTATGTATGGTGATAGTTCTCCTCCTGAAGCAGTTCCTCTATCTAAATTCTTTTTATACATTGGGGGATTGGAGGTCAAAGTTTCTTTTTTAGTCTTTTGGGCCTTACTTGTTCTCAACTATGAAATAATCTGCATGTCACAATGGCACATCTTGAGGCAGCCTGCCCTTGGTCCCTACAACCTACTCCCTACAACGATCCTGATATTATTGCCTTTATTATTATTTCTTGAACACTGACAATGTGCCAAACACAAATATGCTTTGTTTTATGTAGATAGGTTGGTATATTTAAAATCTCTACTTTGGGATTATGGAAAGAAACTAAGGAACAGAAAGGTGTTGGCATGAGATCCACCATCTTAATATTGTCTCCATTTTGAGAAGAATGGAAATTTCCCACCTGAGCTCAAGCCATGAGAATACCCTACTTGGCCCCTATGAACCTGACAGCAAAAGTCACCACCCTAACAATAACCACAAAAATTCCTGCCTCCCAAAGTGCTTTTTCCCTCTGCCCTCTCTCTACCCCAGCCTGAAGCAGATGGGGGCTTCAGTACTTTGCTGGAGACCCCCTCTGCAGGGTCATCTTCAATGAACCTGTGTTGTCATTAAGCTGCCCCTCCTCTATTTTCTTTCCTAAACTAAAACCTTATAAGAGGTAAAGTGACACTGCTAGAAAGAGCAGAGGTGGAACTACCTGGTTTCTAAATGTGTGCAATTCCCAATATGTCATATGATCCTTCTTAGTGTCCCAAAGGTAAAACTGGCTCTCCCAGAGCAGAAAGCATAACCCATTTCAAAGGGTATCTTTCCAAATATTACCACTTCAAATGGTGTAAGGAAGTAGATATGTAGAAGACAGGAATAAGCCTTCTAAAATTCATTCATTCCTGCCACTAAAATTAATAAGAATGGCTATGAATAGTCCACTGTGAACCCTATGATGAGAATGCCGTCATCTGAAGATACTGGAAAGAGGGACAGGGATTGAACAAAGGGGAACTAACATGAGATTCATAGTGACGGAGACACCTCTTTCAGAAGTGACTTATTATTTATACTTAAGATGAAAAGGGTGCTTGAAACACAATTGATTATGCTGATGAAGATCATGTTGCTGATGATGTTCTAACATCAAAGAAAACAATTACTATTTCAACAGGGAACTTATTCTAAGGTTAATGTCTTAATCTATGCAGACTATCATAACAAAATTCCACACACTGGGTGGCTTATAAACAAGAGAAATTTATTTCTCACAGTTCTGGAGGCTGCGAAGTCCAAGATCATAGCATCAGCATGGTTGCATTCTGGTAAAAGCCCTCTTCCAGGTTACAAACTGCTTATTTCTCTCCATGCCCCCACCTGGTGGAAGGGCAAGAGAGCTCTCTGGAACATCTTTTGTAAGGGCATTAATCCCATTCATGTGTTCTCTGCCCTCTGCCTTTGTGACCTAAGCACTTCCCAAAGTCCCACCTCCTAATACCATCACATCAAGCATTAGGATTTCAGCATAAAAATTCGCTGGGTACACAAACATTCAAACTGTAGGGAAGGAAAAAATTTTCCCTCTACCCTTCTAGGTTCTTGGTTGAGACACCCCTGTAATAAAAGACACATTAACAGGAGAAAAATGAACACAACTTTAATAACATGTATACCTCCTGTATACCTGGGAGAGAGCAAGGAAAACTAAATAACTCTCCAAAAAGGCCCAAGCGATCATCTTAAATACCATTTCCAGCTAAAGACAAAGATGTTGGGGGTGGGGCAGTCAGTTATGGGAAGCTATCAGGAAAAGTACAGTAAACAAGGATTTGGTTGTTATGTTTATTTAAGTCCATGCCTTCTCCACTGAGAAGTTTCTAGAGATTTGGTCATCCTCTTCTTTCTGGTACAGAGAGGGGCACACACTTACAAATGGAGATTTCTCTTATAAATGTAAATGTTTCTTTCAAAAGTATGTCTACTGGGTTCTCAGAGTTTCTCCTGTGTCTGCTGTTTCTTGAAAACAACCAACCTAAAATAATCCTTATGACAAAGTGGCTTATTTGGGGGTGGCAAATCCTGTTCCCCTTCAAGACCATAGCAATCAGTTTAATTTTACTAAAGCTAAAGATTTTTATAAGGCTGAAACCTTATTTAAATGTTTATTTCATGAATTAGCTATGTGCACTGTTTGCAAAAAACAAGGTTATCTCTTCCCAGCTGGAGTATTCTTTCTGTGTTGGAGAATCTAACAGAGGCAATCAGTACAAAGGCTCAAAGGGAAAAAAATCAGGGGAGATGTTCCCGAAGCTGGGCAAATAAACCAGTGGAGCCAAAATCAGTCAAGGGAAAGGCAGATTGGGAGAAACCCTTTTTATTGCTCACAACAAAGCCCAGCCCCATTCATCCCTTCTGGTTGTGGCGCACCCTCTTTTATCCCTAGTCCCTGCTAGCAAAGCCCCCTTGTTGCTCTCCACCCATGCAGTCATGGTGTGTGCTCACTTTCCTGCCTGCCCCCTTACAGGAGGAAGTCTGCAGGCGATCCCCAGCAACTGGCAGGTACCATACCAATTACACACCAGCAAAAGAGGGGAGGAGAGAATGGCAGTCCTCTCTCCACCACTTGCCCTAGAGGCTGGGAGAGACTGCTGGCATTAAATACCTATTGATATGTAAATGGACCAAGGCAGGAGATTCTGGAAATTTTGCAATTTACCCCACATGAGACATTCAATTCTAAAACCTACTAGGACACTGTTTACAGAACTGCAATCCCTTATATGAAAGCTGCTCCTGGACACTAACATATTTTGATGTCTCCACTGTATAAACCATACAGTGCTTTGCAGACCTTTAAGAGTCAAGGGTATGGGTTCCAGGAAACCACTGGACTGTGGAGCTGTTATAGTTTTTTTGGGCTCCAGACCCATCATTAAGCATTTGTTCTCTAATGCTCACTCTTTTCTTCTTTATAATCTGTAAAATTTTTTTGAGTTTTACAAATATTTTACTTTTTAACAATAAATACTGAAGAGGAGCAGATTATGCCACCCCAAAACAAGCCGATTAGGCTTTTGGATTATTATGAGCTAAAGGCAATCAAGACCCACCAGGCCCAGGAAAAACTTTTACCTCTCCCTTCATCACCTAAAGGAATTTAGATAGGGGGCCTGGCTCAGAAATAAAGTTATTATTACCAGAGATAACTTTTATCTAAATTACTTATCTGTATGGCAGGACAAACATCTGCTATTCTTATCACCCTGTGAGTCACATCTCTCTCCTTTGAAGTCCCAGGCCCCTGTCCCACTCCTTAGCTTAGAATGGCATATAAGCCTCAATTGTGCAATTTATTCTTGAGTTCTTTTGGGGATTCTTGTATGCACATAATTAAATTTGTTTTTCTCCTGTAAATTTGTCTTATGTCAATTTGATTATTAGACCAGCCAAAGAACCTAGAAGGGAAGAAAGTAAAAATTTTCCACGCCTACAGTACAATCAATATTTCAGGAAGCAATACATTAAAAGATTTTACTTGGATTATTTTTTTAATGGTTTTGTTGAGGCATAATCTACATGTCTGGGGCTGGTAAGAGAAGTGGGATTCACTACAAACAGATAGGAGGGAAGTTTTGGGATTTATGGAAATATTCTAAGACTGGATTGTCATCATGTTAGCACAACTCTACCAATCTACTAAAAAGCATTGACTTATATGCTTATAATAAGTGTATTATTTTGAATGTATTCTCTGTGAACAATTCTTTCAAGCAGATAATTAAAACCAAGTTACCATGGCAAGTTTGGCAACCTCTGGGCAAACCACAGCCTAGCTTGCCACTGAAGATTCATGACAGCCTGAATCTCTTATCCAAATGGAAACTAAGGACTTTGGCAATTCTACTGATTTCTCCAGAACAGTTTGACATTTTTACACTACTATTCTTTTGCTATAGCCTACAGAGGTTTAGGAATAAACTAAACCAGCCATCTGTCTCCTGCTCCTTGATGTCTCAAATCAGAAATGACATTCCAGAACATGGCATCCTAAACAATTGGAGTTGGAGCCAAGTACCTCTACTAAAAGCAGCTAAGAAGCACACACTCATATATATATGCATTTTCAGTCCTTCCTCCTAGTCTTCCAAAGTGATATCATAGGCTATGTCTCACCTGAGGGTTTCAGCTCTAGGCAAGTTCACTCTGGATTCCATGAGACCCAATAATGACAATAGAATGCTGGGGGTAAAAATGGGTTCATATCAAGCTTTATTCTCATGGCAGTGAGCCAAGCATTAGAATCCTATCCACCTCCATCTCTGCCTCCAGCACAGCCTGTGCCCCAGGCTCTGTCTCTACTCCAGGCTCTACCCTCACTTCCAGCCTCTATTCTCCTCTCTCCTGCTCTCTTGCTCTCTTCTCTAGGCTCTGCTGTTAGCACAAGAGGGAGGGAATGACTCTTTTTATAGCAACACAGGCATTAATGGCTTATTGCCACCAGGTATACAAGTATGCACCTGTGCAGTAGGCTAAATATTACACCATTGCTACAGTGGGTACATTAGATTAGGATCAGATGAAAATCCTGGCCATACAGAGGACATGAATAGACACTTCTCCAAAGAAGAAATTCAGATGGCCAACAGGCACATGAAAAGATGCTCCACATCGCTAATCATCAGAGAAATGCAGATTAAAACCACAATGAGATATCACCTCACACCAGTGAGGATGGCCAACATCAAAACACAAACAACAACAAATGTTGGCGAGGATGTGGAAAAAGGGAACCCTCCTACACTGCTGGTGGGAATGCAAATTAGTTCAACCATTGTGGAAAGCAGTATGGAGGTTCCTCAAAAAACTCAAAATAGAAATACCATTTGACCCAGGAATTCCACTCCTAGGAATTTACCCTAAGAATGCAGCAGCCCAGTTTGAAAAAGACAGATGCACCCCTATGTTTATCGCAGCACTATTTACAATAGCCAAGAAATGGAAGCAACCTAAGTGTCCATCAGTAGATGAATGGATAAAGAAGATGTACATATACACAATGGAATATTATTCAGCCATAAGAAGAAAACAAATCCTACCATTTGCAACAACATGGATGGAGCTAGAGGGTATTATGCTCAGTGAAATAAGCCAAACTGAAAAAGACAAGTATCAAATGATTTCACTCATATGTGGAGTATAAGAACAAAGAAAAAAACTGAAGGAACAAAACAGCAGCAGACTCACAGAACCCAAGAACGGACTAATAGTTACCAAAGGGAAAGGGACTGGGGAAAATGGGTGGGAAGGGAGGGATAAGAGGGAAAAAGGGGCATTACAATTAGTAGATGTAATATTGGGGGGGCACGGGGAGGACTGTACAACTCAGAGAAGACAAGTAGTGATTCTATAGCATCTCACTACGCTGATGGACAGTGACTGTAATGGGGTTGGTGGGGGGGACCTGATGAAGGGGTAGTTTAATAATCATAATATTGCACATGTAATTGTAGATTAATGATAATAAAATAAATTATATTAAAAAAAAAAAGAAAATCCTGGCCATAAAACTCCCATTTTCCCTACAGGCCAGAAGGTGTCTCAAAGAGATATTGACTCAAGGGGAAGACATTGGGTCCTTCATTTTATTATAGAAAGTACTTCTGGGTTTAATTTGGGAAAATATTTCCTTGTTTCTCTGCCACAAGGCAATCAATAGCTCTTCTACCTACAAATGTACACCATTTTCCCTCAAGTGATTAAAGAATAGAAAACAGCATATTACTTACCAGTTCAAGTCACAGGATTTACACATGTGTCTTTCCTTACTTAGTGCTCACAGTTAGGAGTAGACTGGTAGTTCAATGACACTAATAGCAACCAAAGAAATTGTAGACCAGAGAGAAGTTTAACAGAGAGAACTAGAAACAGCCCTGTTAAGATTATACTCACTGCTGGAGATCTAGAAGGCTATGCACATGTGCTAGGTTGCACCCACTGAGGAGCAACCAGAATGGGCATGTGGGTAATAGTTTCTGGCTCAACAGGATACAACAGAAATCCTTTCCCAAGCCACACACAGATCTGCCCGCAAAGGGTGTATATTTTACTGCCTCAAGGGAAGTACCAGCTATGATGAATCACTTAGAACACTAAGTTCTGCTAACTCACAGATAACTTCTGGGAAGCCAGACCTAAAAATGAAAACAATAGAAATAAATACAGTTGTGTGATTAATACAGTTAACACAGTACACTGTGGAAGAAATAGATTCCCCAGATTTACTCTGGACTAGCTACTAAGAAACAAACAGAAACAAAAAAACAAGCCCTAGTGGGTAATCAGCATCCAGAGTCACTACTGTATATTATCTAAAATATCCAGTTATCCATTAAAAATACATAAGACATGCAAAGAGACAAGAGAATATGATCCATATTCAGTAAAAAAAAGAGACAATAGGTTTTGATTCTGGGCCCCAGGTGTTAAATTCAGAAGAAAAAGATTTCAAAGCTGCTCTTTTAAGATGGTGTCTAAGAATTAAACAAGGTATGACAACAACATTTTACTAAAGACACAATATCAATAAAGAGAAATTATAAATAAGAACCAAATAGAAATTTTATAGTTGTGAAAAATACAATAATTGAATCTTTGAGAAGGGGAGTTTGGCAGGCCCTCAAAAAGATTAAACATAGAGTTACCATATGACACAATTCCATCTATAAAACAGGTCTATACAAAAACTTGTACATAGCAATGTTATTCATAATAGCCAAAAAGGGAGAAAAACCCAGATGTCCATCAACTGGTTAATGTATAAATTGTGGTAGATCTGTTACAGAAAATACTGGAAAAACCTGGACTGGATCACTGATGGAAGAACCAAGTGGCACTTGGAGGTCTTGGAGTGTTGAGGTTTATTTCACACTGGCGGGCTCAGAGGGGAGTAATCTCCCAAGGTCTGAGCCCTGAACAAAGGCAAGGGGAGCAATATATATCTTTCTGCTTCTTTATCTGAAACATTTCTATGTGCACAGCAAGCAAGCAAGGGGGAGTAAGTTTAGGGAGTGAGCTTAGGGAGTGAGTGCCTGGCAGAGCTGGAATTAAGGTAGTGTTCTGTTTTTGCTGAGAAGCAGAAGGGAGCCACCTGGACTATATATTGCTGTCCTTGTAAATTTTTTCCTATCACTCCCCCCTCTGATGCCCCTTTAAACACTTTGTTTTAGGGGGCATCATCTCCTTGGTTTATGATAGGGTCATAATGACTTTGCATATACCTGAGCTGTATGGAGGAGACATGTTCCTTAATAAAGTTAATGAGCCAGTTAAAGTTGCAGTGTCCCACTAATAGCTCAAGGAGCAACAGAACCCCTGCCCCAGCAAGGCCAGTTGAAAGAGTTGTTGGCCATGGATTTCATTTTAACATCTGCAGCTTGGAAGACACAAATGTCAGAGGGGGGTTGTTCAATTGGAGGAGATTTGATTAAAATTAGAAAGGAGCAGGACAGGCAGCCCCTGCCCACCTGCCCCGGAGTCCTCCTTGGCACAACCTCCTTAGCACAGCCCTCTAAAAACTTCATGCAGTGGGAGCTGAGGACACTCAAGGGACTGAAGGCAGACCCCGTAGTAATACTAAACTGCTTAATCTGTTACGGAAAAACTTGAGAGGTCACTAAAGGGCAACTTTTGAGGAATAGTCCAGTCCAGGGGGTGGGGGTAACAGCAGAGAGTTCAATGCCCAGGATGAAAGATAACAACTCCAGCAAGGGCCAGGATCCATGGCATGCAGGTGTTTATTAGAGGGTAATCATTGGATGCGGAGGCAGAGAGGATTCTGGAGGTCTGGCTGGGGCTTCCACTGATGTATTTTTTTCCGTCCAGATTATGGGCCTTTTTCACTCTGGAATGATGGACCCACAGAGTGATGCCTGTAACTTTGAGGGCAATAGGAGTGGTTAGAACAACAATGTGGGGGCCAGTCTACTGAGGTTTGAGGGGGTCTCTTTGTTAACGTTTGGCCCAGACTGAGTCCCCAGCCTAGAAGGAATGTACTGAGGTCCCTAAGGAGATCAGGGCTCTGTCTATGGTATATTCCTGCAGTTTATTTAGGGTGCCTCCTAAGGCGTGGAGCTGTTCGCTTACTCTCTTATTTCCTATCTGGTGTAGGCTCCCTGGGAGGCTGCCTAGACATGGGGGAGGGTGTCTATACACTAATTCAAAAAGGGAAAAGCCTTGAGTCCCAGGTGTGCAGTGAGCACGCAGGAGAGCCAGGGGCAAGTAGGTCCGGCCACAGGAGGCCAGTTTCTTGGCAAAACTTAGCTAGGGTTCCCTTGAGGGTGTGATTCATTCATCCAATTTCCCTGAACTTTGTGGCCTGTATGCAGTGTGGTATTTTCAGGTAATGTTGAGCCATTTAGTTAAAATCTGTACTGCATCTGCTTCATTCTCACTAGAAGGTATCTGAGTCCTCTGCTTGGCTGGACATCTGTGAAGTTTATCTGAAGGTCTTTAAATGGGGAAACTTTTGCTTTTTGAACACCTGGCAGGGGTCGAGTTGCAGATTGACACTGCTTGCTTACTGCTTGGCATAATGCTGGCAACTGGCTGATGTAGTATTACTTTTTGAGGAGGGCTTCCAGTGCATTTTTTTTTCTAGGTGGGTGAGCTGATGGTATTTGCTGACTAGATGCCTTCCAGTTGCTGTTGGGACAAACATGTGTTTGTCAAGCAGCATTTACCTTTTTTTTTTTAGTTAGGGTGGCTCCTTCAGCCATGGCACAGTTCTTTCCTTTTTTTCGTGTGCTTGGGTGGAGGGGCCTCCACTGGGGGTGTTAGAGCCATAGTGAGGGACGGAGCTTTATTTGTTTTTTTACTGACCACTGTTTTAGCTGTTTTAGCTGCTAGCTGGTTCCCCTGTGTTATAGGGTTGTTTTCCTGTTGATGTTCTTTGCAATGCAGAATTGCTACTTTTTTATGTACGAAGAGATTGAAGGGCCTTTTTATATCTGGCAGGCCTAGGGCTGGTGCCTGTTCTGAAGCAGCTTTTATTTCCAGGAAGGTGGCTCTTGCCTCTTTTGTCCAGACAGGGGGCTTACAGTCTGGCTCCTCCAGGAGGCTGTAGAGGGGTCTTGCCATTGCTGAGAATCTGGAAATCCAGATTCTGCAGAAACTGGCTGCCCCCAGGAATTCTCGTATGCCTTTCTTTGTCTGGAGCTGGGGTAAGGAGTCAACGACCTTTTCCTCTCTGGCCCTAGTGCCCTCTTCCCCTGGGTGAGGAGGAAGCCCAAGCACCTGACTCGCTGCTGGTAGATTTGTGCTTTTTTCTATGAGGCTCGGTATCCTGAGTCTGACAGGAGTTGCAGGAGGGCCTTTGTGCCTTTTGCACAATTTTACTGGGTGTTACTGGCAAGGAGGAGTCATCTACGTACTGCAGGAGGGTGCAGCATGTGGCATCCCTCAGAAAGCTGGCAAGGTGTGCAGCCAATGCCTCTCCAAACAGAGTGGGTCAGTTCTTGAACCCTTGTGGAAGCCACATCCATGTTAACTGCATCTGCTGCCCTGTATCCAGTTCAGTCCATTCAAAAGCAAACAAGAGCTGGCTTTGGGGGGTCAGCTGGAAGCAGAAAAAGGCATCTTTAAGCTAGGCAAGAGAACCATTTGGCAGACTCTGGGATCTGGCTGAAGAGGGTGTATGGATTTGTGACCACTGGGTGTAAAGAAACACTTTGTTAATGGATCACAGGTCTTGAACAGTCCGGTTACCTTCCTCCTGGCCTTTTGACTGTTAGAAGTGGGGTGCTCCAGGGCAACTGACACTCGATTAGAATGCTTGCCTCTGAGTCTGATCAGGTGTTCCTGGATGCCTGCTCTCACCTGTTGTGAGAAGGGGTACTGCCTCCGTCTTTGTGGCTCTGAGAATGGTTGTAGTCTTTTTTCTGAAGGGGGCTATAGGGAGGGTGACCACAGAGTGTTCTGCCAGTGTCAACCATAAAAGTCATGTTTTGGCCCCCCACTTTCATTTTGACCATGGGCTCATGGGGCCAAGAGTGAGAGAGCCTGGTCCTTGTCAATCTGAGTCTGCTCCTGCCAGGCCAGTGAGCCTTTCCCCATGGGGCTCTTCCCAGTGGAGACTGGGCTTCAGGGATTTGCTTCAGTTGGGGCATTCATTCTTCTAATGCCCCTTCTCTTTACCATAAGCACACTGGTCCCTGGCTGGGGGGTCCTAGGCCTCCCCACTCTTGGCGGTTAGCTTTTCTCTGCCTTTTGGTCATCTCTCTTTCTTTTAGGGCAGCTGCAAGGAGGCTGGCCTTTTTCTTCATTTCTCTTTCAGCCTCTCTGTCAGCCTGAACTTCTCTGTTTAGATACACTTTTTGGCAATTTTAATCAGCTCAGTGATATTCATCCCAGCAAAGCCTTCAAGTTTTTGGAGCTTTCTTCTGATGTTTGGGGTGACTTGAGCTATGAATGAGGTGTTGACCATTTATTGGCTCTCTGGTGACTCAGGATTGAAGGGTGTGTAGATGCGATAAGCTTCACACAGTCTTTCATAATAGTACACAGGAGACTCTCCTGGTTGTTGAGTGACTGAAGAAACTTTGGTCATGGTCATAGGCTTTTTGGACCCAGCTTTGATCCCCTGGAGGAGGGCATCTTGATATTGGCAGATCTGGTGCTGTCCCTCTGGGGTGGTGAAGTCCTACTCAGGGCACTGCCCAGGGACAGTGATTTCAGCCCATGCTCCCTCACCAAGGACCCTGGCTGCCTCTTCTCTCCTGCTGTGAACAGGGTGTGGAGAAGCTGTTGACTTTTTTTTAGGTTGGCTGATGGTTTGGGGAGAGGGATTTCAGGAGATCAACTGGCCTTGTATCTTTTCTGACAGGGTGTCAGTCATGGAGAACGGTTGATAGTAAAACATGGACTGGCTGGGCTGGACGGTCCCACATTTGTTATGACTTTCATGCTCTTGCATCTCTTGCACCAGCATCTGAAGGGCACCTGTTCCTGAGGGTGCTGTCTGGCTGCTGGTCCAGGGGAGAGTGGGTTCACTGGTTCTGGAGTTGGCAGGGATGCTGATGGCGGCAGGGTATCCGGGACCAGGGGCTGGGTGCTGATGGCCTTGGGGATGCATAAGGTGGGGACAATATTAGCTCTTCCTCTAGGTCACCAGCAAGAATCTGCAGATGCTCAGGCTTCTGTTGTTTCTTTGTGGGCTGCTTTGTTGAGGCTACTAAGACCGTACCCTGTCCCTGCCTGTTGCAAGTGAATCGCATGCAAGGGGGAAGGGTCTGGAGAACTCCTAACCAGGAGTTAATATATGGGAACTGGTCAGGATGACCTGGATCTCCAGTGATGACCCGCCTGACCTGGCAGACTGTTGGGACATCTAGGGCCTCTTCCGAAGGCCATTCTATACTAAAGGTGGACTATTCAGATTCACACAGGGTTTTTAACCTGCTGGGAGTTAATATTACTCCATAGTCTTTTGAAAATCCCTTCTTCAAATTTTTGATCATGGTGTTAAGAACTGTGGGCTTGCTATGGCCTGACCCCATGATGTGTCTGTGTAACAGTGCCGTAACAACAGACAAGGAAGGGGTGCCTCCTCTAGAGAGGAGACCGATCAGATGCCCATCTGTTCACACTCCTTTTGGAGACTTTGATCAGCCTTGACTAAGGTGCACCCATATAAGTCCTGGGCCAGGTCACCCGAAGCTAAGTCACCATTATGATGTGGCGGCCAACCGTGAATGCAGCAAAGGGCCCACTCAGATTCCGTAGCACAGGCCATGGAATCAGAGATTCAGTGCAGACTGAATGGCTTCAGCTGCACTGCACACTCACTCCCACACTCAGACCAGAGTTTAAACATACCCCCTGGGAATGTCTACCTGTGAGATTCTAAGAAGTCTCTGGGAGGTGATCAGGCTCCCCTTCCACCCAAACACGTGGGAATTGGCTGCGTCAGCGGCTCCGGAGCCTTACTGGATTTGACGTTGG
Organism: Smutsia gigantea; assembly: GCA_032199065.1. NCBI lineage: Eukaryota > Metazoa > Chordata > Mammalia > Pholidota > Manidae > Smutsia > Smutsia gigantea. The sequence goes on along the minus strand of JAVSCE010006349.1, from coordinate 8,102 downwards.
AACCAGGTCCTCACCTGCCAAGCCTCCTTGAGTCTGGCAGGAAGCGGAGCGGGGCCGGCCTAGGGTGACTGGGCGGTAGACTGCCGAAAGATCAGGCAGGGCGAGCCTTCTCCGGTGCCAACTCCCCTTCCATCACTGCCCCACTTTTGCCCCAAACTGGTGGCAACAAAGGGCCAGCGTGGTTGGGTTTTCTAGTCAGGGAGCCAAATGGAGAAAATGAAATATTCTAAAATTAAACTGTACACTTGGAACAGGTGAATAGTGAATTTTATGATATATAATGAAAATTCAAAAAAGCTGTTAAAAAGTAAATATGTTTATATGACATAGAAACATACACATACATGTACATATACATGTGTATGTTATTATGAGACTATAGAAGTAGATGATTCAGCCCATGTCAGAGAAGTCAAAGAAATTATATAATTCATTTTTGGTGTTATTACCTTTCTGAATATTGATTAAGAGTGTTTCATAAATGAATTTGGAAGTCTTTCCTGGACCTTATATCTAAAATAGTCTGAATAATGAAGTTTAATCTTTCTTTGAGGCTTAGAAAGACTACACCTACAAAACCTGAGTCCTAGGGCTATAATCTTGCCATGGGGAATTTCTTTGGGGTTAGAGGGACATCTTGTTGTGAACTTTTTCAATTTTTTTCATAGTAATATATCTCTTCTAGAAGCAATTTTAATTTCAAATCACTAATGTCATCTTATTTTCAAGTATATTTGCATAAACATGGTAAAGTATTATTTAATTCTTTTAATTTTATATCTGGGTGATTATTTCCCCATCACTTAGTTCTAATTAAATATATTTATGCTTTCTAAATAAATTTCCTGATTATTTTAGATAATTTACTACTTCCATATTTGGCAAATTATATTTCTTTGCTATATTGATTGTATTTCATGTGCTCTTTTTCAGTATTTACATGAATTAGTTTAATTCCCTAGTAGTTATTGTAGTTTTATAAAAAAAAAATTTGAATCTGTATTTCCCTACCAACACAAATGTAAGAATATTTATTCCATTCTGTAACTTGGGGAGAAATCTTGGGGCAAAATACCTCTGAAACCAAAGTCAGTCAAAGGGAGAAATAATCTTGGAGAAACCCATTTATTTCTTACAAGCAGTCCACTTCTGCTCTCACGTGTCTCCCACAACCTGGCTGCAGAAGAAAAGACCCCACCCAACCTCTCCAGTCCAGATATTCCTTCACTTGCCCTTGTAATTACCTACTGATATGGAGATGGACTACTTCTCTCCACGCCTTGGAAACACCTGCTGATACGGATATGCACTAAGGCTAGGAGAGAGATTCTGGAAATACTACAATTTTGCCCACAACTTCCCACATGTAACATGAGATATGGATTATATTTTGGGGCCCTCATTTTTATTTTCCCTCTAACTAGTTTTCATTAATAATCTCAGGGATTTTGTTATCCATATTGTTGGCTTATTTTCTACATTATTAGATTCTATGTTGAAATGATTTTGAATTAATATTACTTTCATAACTTTATATACATTATCTATTAATTTTAAAACTTACTGGTTTCAGTGAATAATGCAATTGCTTCCATGACTTGCCCTTATTTCTTAAGCTCTTTAATTCTATTTTCAATTTTCTAAAATGTTTTAAACAATATTTTCCAGGAAGAGTAGTTATCAGCATATTTCAAGAGTTTCTGCAAACCTGATTATTCTTGCACATAAATGATAGCTTAGTTGGGCATAAAATCTTTGCATCAAAATATTTCCCCCTCAAACCTATATACCTGGTACTCAAGTTTTTTCAGCCTCTTTAGTATTGATATAACTATGATATTTTCCTTTATTCATAATATTTTCTCTTATTCATAATGTTATTTTCTAACATTATTTTCTGAATACTTGTAGAATCTTACATTATTCTTAAAATTCAATATGGTATACATGCAGATCAATTTTCTTTAATTTTGTCTACTACCTGGTAGGTATTACAGTCTGAAAACTTTACACATAAGGGAAAATTTTTTCTATTATTTCTTACTGTTCCTTCATAACCATATACTCTGTTTTATGCTTCTAAGTTTCCTATGTTATGTTGTCTATACCTTTTTTTTCCTGCCTCATACTTTTATTCATGATATTCACTTATATATCACTTTTTTTTCCTAAGTGCTGGCGTTGTTTCTTAAACTGGACTTTGATTTACTGATTTTATGTTCTGAAATATCCAACATGTTATTAATGCAGTATTTTTTATTTGAATGTCATGTCTGATCTCAAACTGTTTCATTTTTATGAATGTAATGTCCTCTTGTCTGCTGTATTTACTATTTTGGTTAGAATTGCTATTGTTTTTGTTAGGGTACTAATTACAAAGTTGCATGTGTTTTGAATTATCTTCCACCTTATTTTCCAATGAGTCTCATTATTTTTAGTGTAAATTGTGCCATGCATGAGATTTACTTTTCTGGAATGCATATATCACATTATAACAAAATGTATATCCCATAATCTAATTTGACTGGGTTAGAGAGGGGTCTGTTAGTCTAAAGATTCACACAACAGGGAGTCACCAGTGTGCTCGATGTTTTTTTTTTTTCTACCAGCATTTCTGAGTCCTAAATTAGCTGGGACACCATCCAGGGCCACTGAGTTGTATGACTTTGGCAGTGTAAGTGTGTAGCAACTTATAAAACCTTCCCAGCTGTATATGATGGCCGTGGCATTACAATTCCTATTTAACTGACATGCTTGTTTTCATTAGGAATCTACTGTAATTAAGGATCCACTTCAGGTATTATGCATTCCCATTGTTGTATATTTTGTCAAAATCTGGAAAGCCTACCTTCTCCATGTTTCCCACCATTGAATTCATTCAATATAAAATGAATGAGATAAAAAATTTAAAACACCAAGAATCAGAGAGCTATCAAAGAGTTGTATACACATAGCATTTAAAATAAATATAATAGAGACTGATTAAAGATAGGGGCATGAGAGGTGGGACAGAGGCATCCTCCTAAAACCACATATAATATGAAAATATAACTAATACAACTAATCCTGAAAGAGCAACAGGAAAGAGGGCTGCGACAGACTGTATACACCTGGAGAAAGAATAGACCTCACAGAACAGGGTAACATAACAAAGCCATGGCCTGGCAGGACCCAAGCCCTTCCCCTACCCAAGCTCACTGGGTGGGAGGAAGAGATATGGAGCGGTGAGGGAGTGGAGGTCTGGGACTGCTAAACAGCTAGCTCTGGAGATCTGCTCTGGGAGCACAAACTTACATTGCATGGTGCTCTAGCGATTAGGGGGGTTAGAAAGATAAGACAGGCAGAATACCTGGAGAGGCTGAGATTCCAGCTGCTTGTGGAAAACAGATCCATATCGGCTGCTCTTGGACAAAAGAAAGGCAGGCAGTCTCAGAGACTTCGTAATAGCAAGATGGCTGCTAAAGGGGCAAGGCTAGCAGAGAGCTTACTGCTCAGGAGAAAGTACAGGTAGACAAAAGTGTCTGGGTGCACTCTGCCCAGCACAGTGGGAACTTTCACGATCTTCAACTGCTCCAGCACCCTGGCTGGCTATGCAGCTCCAAGACTCCCTCTGTGAAACGGAGCCTGCTGTGCCTTCCTCCCTGCCAGCCCACACCTGGCTCAAAAACAGGCAAACCCTGCCCTGGCTCAGGCCAGCCAGAGGGAAGCCCCACTTACAGCAGCTACAGATGCAAAGTATACAGGCTTAAACCTGTGTGTTCGGCTCACTGATTCTGGCAGTGAAGACAGGCAGAGCAGGTGGGAAGCAGGAAACAACTCTTTCTTCCACCCAGGCACCAACACAATTCCCCTGTGACCCCCAACATTGCTCCAGGGGCTGTGCAGCTACAGAGAGTAGAGCTTCTGAACACTAGAGGGCACCAGTTACAAATATGAAACATCAAAGGAACCTGAATCAAAGCAAAATCATACATACACCAGAGAAAGAGTCAAATGAAACAGACCTCGTGATTTTCCTCAAAGAGATTTCAAAATAAAAATTATAAACATGTTCATGGAAGTACAGAAAAATGTTCAAGAACTCAGAAATGAATTCTGCTCAGAGATATAATCAAAACCACAGTAAAGAAAGGAGAACAGTTAATTACTAAGCAAATGCAAAATTAAATCAATTCCCCCAAAGTCAGTCAAGGCAAAGACAAAGAGTACAGAATATGACACCTACTATATAAAGAATGGAAAACGAACAAAAATAAGGTTTTAAAAGCAGACTAGATATGGTGGAGGAGAGGAAAAGTGAAATAGAAATTAGAGAACAGGGATAAAATTGAGCTGAGGCACAGAGAGAAAAGAGGATCTCTGAGAATGAAAGAATATTGAGAGAACTGTGTGACAAATCCAAACAGAACAATATTCACATTATAGGGGTACCAGAAGAAGAAGAGAGAGAAAAAGGGATAGAAAGTGTCCTTGAGGAGGTAACTGAGGAAAAATTTCCCAATCTGGGGAAGGAGATAGTCTCTTAGGCCATGGAGGTGTACTGATCTCCCAAACCAAGGGACCAAAGAAAGACAACCCAAGACATATAATAACTAAAATGGCAAAGATCAAGGATAAGGACAGACTATTAAAAGCAACCAGAGAGAGAAATAAGATCACATATAAAGGAAAGCCCATCAGGCTCTCATCAGACTTCTCAGGAGAAACCTTACTGGCCAGAAAGGAATGGCATGAGATATTTAAGGCAATGAAGCAGAAGGGCCTCAAACCAAGAATACATTATCCAGCAAAATTATCATTTAAATTTGAAGGAGGGATTAAACAATTTCCAGATAAGCAAAAATGGAGAGAATTTACCTCTTACAAATTGTCTTTACAATGTATTTTGTAGGGAATGCTATAGATGGAAGTGTTCCTAAGGTTTAATAGCTGTCACCAGAAGTAATAAAACCACAGTAAAGAAAGGAGAACAGTTAATTACTAAGAAAATGCAAAATTAAATCAACTCCCCCAACATCAGTCAAGGCGTAGACAAAGAGTACAAAATATGACACCTAATATATAAAGAATGGAAGAGGAACAAAAAGACGGGAAAAAAAGAACCTTTAGAATGTGTTTGTAATAGCATACTAAATGAGCTAAATTAGACTCTTAGATGGTAAGGAAGTTAACATGGAACGTTCAGTAACCACGAATCTAAAGCCTGCAATGGCAATAATTACATACCTATCGATAATCACACTAAATGTAAATGGTCTGAATGCCCCAATCAAAAGACATAGGGTCACTGAATGGATAAAAAACAAGACCCATTTATATTCTGACTACAGGAGGATCACTTTAAACCCAAAGACATACATGGACTAAAAGTGAAGGGATGGAAAAAGACATTTCATGCAACTAATAGGGAGAAAAAGTAGGAATTTCAGTACTTGTATCAGACAAAATAGACCTCGAAACAAAGAGAGTCACAAGAGACCAAGAAACACATAATGATAAAGGGGTCAATCCAAAAAGAACATATAACAATTATAAATATCTATGTGCCCAACAGAGGAGCATGTATGTATGTGAAACAAATACTACCAGAATTAAAAGGGGAAATAGAATGCAATGCATTCATTCTAGGAGACTTCAACACTCCATTCACTCCAAAGCATGGATCAACCAGACAGAAAATAAGTAATGAGACAGAGGCACTCGACAACACATTAGAACAGATGGACCTAACAGACATCTACAGAACTCTACACCAAGAAGCAGAAGAATAAACATCCTTCTCAAGTGCACATGGAATAATTTTCAAGAATAGATCATATACCAGGCCACAAAAAGAGCCTCAGTAAACTCAAAAAGACTGAAATTGTACCAACGAGTTTATCAAAACACAAAAGTATGAAACTAGAAATAAATTATGCAAAGAAAATGAAAAATCCCACAAACACATGGAGGCTTCACAACATACTCCTAAATAACCAGTGGATAAATGACCAAATAAAAACAGAGATCAAGCAATATATGGAGACAAATGACAACAATAATTCAACACCGCAAAAACTGTGGGATGCAGCAAAGGCCATGCTAAGAGAAAAGTATATTGCAATACAGGCCTACCTCAGGAAAGAAGAACAATACCATATGAGCAGTCTAAACTCACAATTAACGAAACTAGAAAAAGGAGAACAAATGAGGCCCAAAATCAGTAGAAGGAGGGACATAATAAATATTAGAGCATAAATAAATAAAATCGAGAAGAATAAACCAATAGAAAGAATCAATGAAAGCAAGAGCTGGTTCTTTGAGAAAATAAACAAAATAGATAACCCCCTAGCCAGACTTATCAAGAAAAAACGAGAGTCTACTCACATAAACTGAATCAGAAATAAGAAAGGAAAAATCACTACAGATACCACAGAAATACAAAGAATTATGAGAGAATACTATGAAAAATTATATGCTAACAAACTGGATAACCTAGAAGAAATGGACAACTTTCCAGAAAAATACAACTTTCCAAGGCTGACCCAGAAAGAAACAGAAAATCTAAACAAACCAATTACCAGCAATGAAATTGAATTGGTAATCAGAAAACTACCTGAGAACAAAATCCCTGGACAACATGGCTTCACCAGTGAATTTTATCAAACATTTAGTGAAGATCTGATACCCATCCTCCTTAAAGTTTTCCAAAAGTAGAAGAAGAGGAAATACTTCCAAACTCATTCTATAAGATCAGCAACACTCTAATATCAAAACCAGGCAAAGATACCACAAAAAAAGAAAATTACAGACCAATATCCCTGATGAACATAGATGCAAAAATACTCAACAAAATATAGCAAACCTAATTCAAAAGTATATCAAAAAGATCATCCATCATGATCTAGTAGGATTTATTCCAGGGATGCAAGGATGGTACATTCGAAAATACATCAACATCATCAACTACATCAACAAAAAGAAGGACAAAAAACACATGATCATCTCCATAGATGCCGAAAAAGCATTTAACAAAATTCAGCAACAAAATGGGTATAGAGGGCAAGCTCCTCAAATAATAAAGGCCATATATGACAAACTCACAACCACCATCATACATAAAGGCGAGAAGCTGAAAGCCTTTCCTTTAAGATCTGGAACAAGACAGGGATGCCCACTCTCTCCACTTTTATTCAACATAGTTCTGGAGGTCCTTGCCACAGCAATTAGACAACACAAAGAAATAAAGGGCATCCAGATTGGTAAAGAAGAAGTTAAACTGTCACTGTTTGCGGAATACATGATATTTTACATAAAAATCCCTAAGGAATCCACTCCAAAATTACTAGCTCTCGTATCTGAATTCAGCAAAGTTGCAGGATACAAAATAAATACACAGAAATCTGTTGCATTCCTATACACTAATGATGAACCAGCAGGAAGGGAGATCAGGAAAACAATTCCATTCACTATTGCATCAAAAAGAATAAAATACCTAGGAATAAACCCAACCAAGGAAGTGAAAGACTTATACTCTGAAAACTACAAGACACTCATGAGAGAAATTAAAGAAGATACCAATAAATGGAAAACATCCCATGCTCATGGATAGGAAGGATTAATATTGTTAAAATGGGCATCCTGCCTAAAGCAATCTACAGATTCAATGCAATTCCTATCAAAATGCCAACAGCATTCATCAGTGAACTAGAGCAATGTTCTAAAATTCATATGGAACCACAAAAGACCCCGAGTAGCCAAAGCAATCCTGAGAAGGAAGAATAAAGCAGGGGGGATTACAGTCCCTAACTTCAAACTCTACTACAAAGCCACAGTAATCAAGACAAATTTTTACTGGCACAGCAGAATAATAGACCAATGGAACAGACTAGGGAGCCAGATATAAACCCAATCATACATGCTCAACTAATATACGATAAATGAGCTTTGGACATACAATGGGGAAATCACAGCCTCTTCAACAACAGGTAGGTGGAAAAACTGAACAGCTGCACGTAGGAGAATGAAACTGGATTATTGTTTAACCCCATACACAAAGATAAACTCAAAATGGATCAAAGTCCTGAATGTAAGTCATGAAACCATAAAACTCTTAGAAGACA
>JAVSCE010006348.1:0-70624 GCA_032199065.1 Smutsia gigantea | reverse complement strand
CAAAGTTGATAAACTGGGAGCAAATAAATTAGGAGGGAGAAATAAAGGTCGCTCAAGGTGTCGGTGAGTGGGCTTTGAATTCCGCTGGAGTTTGAGCCTTTCTGGCCTGTTGTCGGAGAGGCCCTGGCGGCTGTCCTGAGAGGGGCAGTGCAGCCGGGCAAACCTGCCACCCGCTGAGAGCTGGAGGCTGAGCGCCAGGCGCTTACTCCCCGGGGGGGGAGCAGACAAGAAAGGAAATAAATGAGTGAATTACATGTAAATTAGAAGGCAATCTAGCATAAATGATTGCTGAAAGTTTTATTTTTCCTGGTGTTATTTGTTGTCCATATGTATAGGAGTCAAACTAACAGGGAATTATGTTATAAATAATGCCATTTATTCATTTGGTAAAGGCTTCTACTTTGGGGCACTGTGAAAGTTGTATGATTCGGACATATGTCAGCTATGTGAGGGCCTCGATCTAAGAGATCATCAGCCAGCGTTAGAGAAATCTGGGTGGGAGTACGGGGAGTGGTGTCTCTTCACCTACACCGACAGGCCTCCATTGCTGCTAATCCCCGCCCTAGTGCTCCGGCCAAGCAGCCCCTGGCCCCACAAGCCCTCCCACGTCAGCCCATGGCCAGAGTCCTGGCAGCAACTAGGCCAAGAGGGGGTTCTCCCAAGTGGCAGGGAAGCCTTGGGGCTCCTAACCCTTTGCTGAGAATGCTGCTCGCCCCTCTAGGGCTCGGGCTGTCAGGGACCAGGCCTGAGGATGACCGTCCAGGCATGCTGGAGTCCGCCGAGCAGCTCCTGCTGGAGGACCTGCCCAGCCACGTCGGGGCAAGGATGGCCGGCACTGGCCCGCACACTGCACCCTGCATCCGGGGCCTGCAGCGGGCCTTGGTCCAAGACCGCCAAGAGACCCCCTGGAACGAGGTGGATGAGGTCTGGCCTAACGTCTTCATAGCAGAGAAGTGAGTCCGACTGCTGGGGGTCAGGGCCTTTGTCCCACCACTGGGTGTGCCTGAGAGGTGAAAGCCCCCTGTTCACCAAAGGACCCCCTCCCCCAGCCCGGCCTGGGAGAAGGGCTCGCCCTCCCAGCCACACACCCGCACTCCGCAGGCGAGGCACTGCCGCGGTTCCCATCCTCCGCTGCCCGCCGGGCTCTGTCATGGCCGTGCCCCTGGGCACCCTATGGGGACCCCTCTTCCTGCCCAGACCCTTGCCACACACACCCTGCTCTCGCCAGCATCTCACAATGCATAACAACCACAGAGTAGGACGTTCGGAGCCATTGACAATATTGATTTTTACACACATTTACCGACTTAGGAAAATGTTCACAATCTAGTAAGAGGATAAATGGGTGAAAAAATAGCATATATACAGTGTAATGAGAACTGAGTAGTATATGGAGTGTGTGTCTGTGTGCGCACCTTCCCATACACAATAAATTAGGAACAAACATAATAAAATGTTAACGGGACTTTTCTCTAGGAGGTGGTTCTACAAGTGATTTTTATTTTCTTCTCTAGGTTTCTTTCAAACTGTATAGGGTTCCTAGCGTAAACATTTATTGTTTTTATAATCAGAAAAAGTGTCATTTTAACAAAGTTTATTAGTGGTTTCTAGAACAAAACCAAACACAACTCGCTCATGTACTCCTTCAGGCTTTTCCTGCGCACACTTGGTACCAATAAGCCAGTTTGGGAGACTACGTTTTGCTGATCCATTGACTACATAGTGGGATATTCTCCCAGGGTAAATCCCCATATATCCAGAAGCAAAGGAGGGGTGCTGGGGCCCCCGGGGCGGGCAGCAGGGAAAAGAGCTTTGGATGCTGAGTCTTGTCCTCTACTGTGGAGCAATCAGTTGCCCAGACCCTGATTCCCAGAGCTGGACACCAATCCTAAGTGATCTTTACTGAGCTCTGTAGACTCAGAAACATTCACACTGTGGTCACCATGGACCCCAGGCATCTCCAGGCATCTCCAGCTAAAGGCCTCTGCTCCTTCTCGGGCAGCCCTGCCCTCAGGGCCTCTGCAAATCTCGGAGCTGGGGACCGACAGCAGCAGTCCTTGTTCCGTCTTCTTTCCCTTTCGGCCTTGGAAAGTCATAAAAGCTCCCTGATTCATTTTATAATCCTCAAATGGGAATAAAAATTGTTGCCCTGTCTTCTCCTAAGTGTATTATTAGGAAGAAATAAAATAATGCATGTGAAAGTACTTTGAAAAATACAGAATGACACATTGATGTGAAGCACAGCTAATCTGATTATCATTTTCATTTGCTGCTTTTGTGACTGATGACTGTCCATTCCCAAGCATGGGGTTTTGAACTAGAGATCTCCGGGTCATTCACAGGCTTCTCCCCTCCATCCTGCCCTCCCCTGCCCAGCTCCCCAGACTTTCTCCCCTCGTTGGAGAGTGTCCTTTTTATAACATTTGTAGTGAGCCCCAGACACGTCCAGGAACCCAGCGGGGGACGCTCACCCACTGTGTTCCTCCTGACTGGCCAAAACAGGCCTCCGGTCTAAGTGGTGACATCCTTTCTAGTTCTGACTCCAGCAAAAAAAAAATGTCCCTGCCTCTTTCCCCTAGAAGTGTGGCTGTGAACAAGGGACGGCTGAAGAGGCTGGGAATCACCCACATCCTGAATGCCGCTCATGGCGCTGGTGTCTACACCGGGCCTGAATTCTACACTGGCCTGGAAATCCAGTACCTGGGTGTGGAGGTGGATGACTTCCCCGAGGTGGACATCTCCCAGCACTTCCGGAAGGCTGCCGAGTTCCTTGACGAAGCCTTGCTGACCTACAGAGGTGAGGGCGTGGGCCGCTACCATTCCGCTGGGGGAGAAGCTCCGTGGGGACCGTGAGGGGAACCCCTGGGCTGTCTGCCGCGCCTGGAGCCTGTCTGTCTCAGACAGGCTGTTGTCTCAGTCAAAGAAGAGGGGAAAGGATGGGGCCTTCGCTCATCCAGTAAGTAGTTACGAGAGCCCAGCACGTGCCCTGTGCTGTTCTAGGCGCTGTGGTGTGGGACACAGGAAAAGCTCCTGGCCTTTGGATCTTGCAGTGTAGTGAAGGCAGAGAAAATTAAAAGGAAAAGGAAAAGGAGCAGGGAAACGTCAGAGGTTGTTAAGTGTGAGGTGAGTGCATCGCCCCCCCCGCCCCCCCCCAGGACTGCTGGGCAGGCCAGGTGAGCCTGTCACCCGGTCACCGGGAGGGGTGTGGGCCCTGCAGATCATCTCCACCCACCTGCTGCCTTCAGCCTCGCCCCCTGCCCCCTTCCTCTGCACTCCTCGAGGCAGGAAAGGACCTCAGCCCTCTCTGCCCCTTGTGGGGAGTTCCTGCACCAGGGCAGGGAGTTGTCACCGCCCGACAAGGAGCCCCTGAGCCTTCTTTCTGTGACGGCCTCCCCTCCGGGGTGCTTCAGTCCCATCCTTCCGGCGGGGAGGCAAATCCAGCCCCAGCACTGGGCGGCTTACGTCGGGACCACAGTGACCCCGAGGGGGTTGCTTACATTTTACAAGCTGAGACCTCGGAAGGGTCCGTGGCTGCTGCCGCGTCACACTCAGGATTCTCGTGGTTGGCAGCAAGCAGGAACCGTCTCAGACTACTGGACAATCAGCCAGGCAGTAATGAGAGCAGTGTAAGAGGGGCCCTAAGACAGGAATGTGGCTCCAGGACAGTCTGGCACATGGGCTGGGCGGCCTCAGGACCCTGGTCTCCATCCTCTCCTGCCCTTTGTGCCTCAGGCCGTGCGGACACCGGGGAGCTGGCCGCCTCGGCCCTCCCCCAGACTCCCTGCAGACACGGTTGGTCTGGCAGGCTCCTCCTTTGCTGGCCCTGGATTTTATCTGTTGTGGTGAGGGTGGCAGCCTCGGGGCGAGTGCTTCTTGTTTCCTGGGGTGTGGATGCGGCAGAGACCCGAGGCCGAGGACAACCATGAGCTGGGGGGACGCATGCGAACGCCCGCCGCAGTGGGCGGCCGAGGGCGCGACGGGACAGCCTTCCCCAAGCCCAGCGCTGTCTCCGCCAGCTGCATCCTTCACAGCGTTAAACCAGACCTGCCACATCTAGAGGGACACGCCCAAGCAGCCCGGCTGCTAATCAAAATGGTGACTGAAAATTAGAAAAAAACCACCATCCTCAAACCATTTTACTGCTGAAAAATTTTCATCATAACCAAACAAATTCAGTTTGACTTTGATGTGACAGGCAGCCTCTAAGCTGGGCAGAGCACAAGCTATACAACATTCATGTGGCCTTGTGCTGAACAGAGAAAACAAGCCTGTCTTCCAGAGCCTGACCCACCCAGGCTCCCCCTTGATCATCAGGCTGCCGGGAACACAGCACAGAAAGGCCTGGCACATTTTACGACCCCCAACCTGGTCAGAGTCTAAGTAGCATTTGATGCTCCTATGCGAGCCTGGCTGGCATCCTTCAGTGAGCTGACCCGGGCAGTCCACCTCCCAAGAAAGGGGGAGTGAGGCTATAATACGAACGGTAGTAACCTGTGGCCTGGCCAGCCAGTAAAGGGGCGTCTTTGGTGAGGGACAGCGGAGCCCTGAGCTGGAGGTGTGAGGAGATGAGAGGGTGGACCTGTAGATGCTCTGATTCTGACCACTTATGTCCTTCTCATGACCGCTGGCCCTGATAACAATGCCTTTCAGCATTACTGGGCCTCAGGTCTCCCCAAGTCTTGCCCTGGTGTCTGACCTCCGTGTGACAAAGACATCGTTTTAACTGGTGCAAAGACATAGTAATAAAATTCACCCCCGTCCCATATTGTTACGTAGGATTCTTCCCTGATCTAACAAACACCCCCGAAGACTATTGGCAAATAGATGGAGGACAGCCTAGAGGGAGCTCTCTAGTGGTCCCAGCCTGCATTTTAAACAGCCTTTAGAAGGAAGGCATAGAAACGTGAGAGTTGCATCTATGAAGGATGCAAAGCAGAGGGGGAAGCTGAGGATTACTCATCTATTGAATGATACAGTCAAGACTTGCAAAAGTTTCTGTTAGGTTACAAGAACAGGTTCCAATTACCAAAAACATGAATAGGAGTTTGTAAAGTTACCCTTATGGTTAAAAAATGGTACAAAAGACTTATGACTTACTAGCTGTTTTTTCAATAGCGTTATAGGTTTCAGTTGTTAAAAGTCACTTGAGTTCATTGTGTGACAAGTCCACCCACCCTGCAAGCTTAGCTGGCATCAGTGAGGACTCAGGGCCCAGAATGGCTCTGCTCTGTGGGGCTCGGTCCAAACCTGAAATATCTATCTCTCTCCTGATGCAAACTCCTAAGAACAAAAGCTGATAAATTAAAGAGAGTGGCTAGTATAGTGATGGAACATGAAAAGATGTTTGAATAATGATAGAAAGATCCAGAATAGCCAGGAAAACAGAAAAAAAAAATAGTAAAGAATATGGTAGTGATCTTAAAGATTTTCATATAAAAAGCATGGTTCATACAGATGGGTTCTTTATGACCCCAGAATGTCAGAACAGGAGCACAGGGTGCCTGTCACAGAAAGTTGTATTTTGCCCTGACGTGGGAGAACTTTCAACACTTAGATTGATCCAAATATGGAGTGAAGGGTGTGTGTGTGTGTGTGTCTGTGTCTGAGATCCTGAGCTTTCTGTCCCCGGGAACATCAACCAGAGGCCGGGGACGTGTGAACCAGCATCATGGATAGTGTAAGGGGAATTTTCAAGTTCCGGCTGTGGCTTGTGTTTTTAGACACTGAGATTCTCCATCTCTGTGTTTCCTTCATCTTGGCCGTTCTGCCCCGTCCCCTCTTCCTACTACCTCTCCTCCTTCTGCTGCTCAGTTTGGCAGGCGGACGTAGAAATGCCCTCCCGTGTTTCAAAAATGGGGACAGTGGCTGGTTCCTTCTGTCCGCATCCACTCCCTGCCCGTGTTCAGACAACGCAGAGCACATGTAACAGGCGCAGGGCAGCCTCGCTGCTCCGTCTGACGTCTGCAGTACGGGGACAATGCTCGCCCCTCACGGATACTGATGCAAAGTAAACATATTAAATCTAGCGCATCAAAACGGTACTTTAGGAAAACAGCTCCAAGGAAGCCACTGTAGTGACAGTGTCACCGCTCGTGTGTCCTCTGCAGGGAAAGTGCTGGTGAGCAGTGAAATGGGCACCAGCCGGTCGGCAGTGCTGGTGGTGGCCTACCTGATGATTTTCCACGGCATGGCCGTCCTCGATGCCCTGATGACCGTGCGCAGGAAGCGCGCCATCTACCCCAACAGCGGCTTCCTGCAGCAGCTCTGGGAGCTCAACGGGAAGCTGGCGGAGGAGAGGGAAGAGGACTGCGGCCAGGAGTGGGGAGCAGATGAGTCTGAGGAACGTGAGGGCACGGGGAGCCCCTCCGGGCCCAGAGTGCACGCCCTCACGGTGGAGGAGCAGGACGACAGCACCAGCCGCCTGAGCGGCTCCTCCGTGGGGAAGGCCAGCCGAGCCTCCAGGCCCTGCACCCTCATTGATGAAGATGAGGAAGAGAAACTGTATGAGGACTGGAAGAGGGGGCAGGGCCTCCCCATAGGCGAGGGCCCCCAGGGTGGAGAGGGCAGGCGCTCAGCCTCCTCTGGCCAGGGCGGGAGGCAGTCCAAGGATGAGGACGTGGAGCGCATCATCTGGGAGTGGCAGAGCCGAAATGAGAGGTACCAGGCAGAGGGGCGCCAGAGGTGGAGCCGGGAGGAGGAGGAGGAGGAGGAGGGTGGGCCCGGCTGCTTCCTGGGGAGAAGACGCAGCCGCACCCTGAGCGAGAGCAGTGCCTCGGAGAGTGTGAGCAGCCGTGACATCCACGTCCTGAAGCAGCAGCTGGACGCGGGCAGCCTGAACCGCGGTGGGAGACGCCGCTCCGACTCGGTGTCCACGGAGGGCACCTGGGACATGTGGAGCCAGAGGCTGCTGGAGATTGAGAGGGAAGCCTCCCACAGGTACTGCTCCCGGAGCAGGAGAGAGGAGGCGGACACAGGCTCAGAGGCAGGGAGCGGCCCGCAGGAGGACGATGGGCGCAGCGTGTCTTCTGAGGCCAGCTCCTTCTATAACTTCTGCAGCAGGAACAAGGACAAACTCACTGCCCTGGAAAGATGGAAGATCAAGAGGATCCAGTTTGGGTTTCACAAGAAAGACTCAGAGGCAGGAGACAGCAGCAGTGAGCGAGGCGCCGGGGAGGCAGAGGGGGAGAGCAAGAGCCTCTCAGACATCAACCTGACGGCCTACCAGGCCTGGAAGCTGAGACACCAGAAGAAGGTGGGCAGTGGGAACAAGGAGGAGGTGGTGGAGCTCAGCAAGGGAGAGGACTCGGCCTCAGCCAAGAAGAGGCAACGGAGGCTGGAGCTGCTGGAGAGAAGCAGGCAGACGCTAGAGGAGAGCCAGTCCATGGGGAGCTGGGAGGCGGACGGCTCTGCTGCCAGCAGGAGCATTCCCCTGTCCACGTTCTGGTCTGCAGCCCCGTCGGTCAGTGCTGACGGGGACACGGCGTCAGTACTCAGCGCCCAGAGCCATAGCTCCCACCCATCTCAGGCCATGAGCAATGCAGTGGCATGTTTGTCCTCCAGTCCCACCACACCACTGCCTCCCCTGCCTGTGGGGCCTGGAGACACCATTTCCATCGCCAGCATCCAGAACTGGATTGCCAATGTAGTCAGCGAAACTCTTGCCCAGAAGCAAAATGAAATGCTGCTGCTGTCATGTTCGCCATCCAGTGCTGGCACGAAGGTGGCCCCGGCCGCCAGCGGCCTGGGGGATGACCAGGTCTCTGTGCTCAGTGGACAGAGTGGCTCCTGCCTGGGGGGCTGCCTGCTGCCTCAAAGCTGGGCAAGACCCAACTCGGACACGCAGTCTGTGCTCTCCTCCCACACCACACTGAGCTCAAGGGCCGAGGGTCCTGGCAGCAAAGCGAGGGGGACCAGCAAGCCCATCTACAGCCTCTTTGCCGACGATGTCGACCTGAAGGAGCTGGGCCGGAAGGAGAGGGAGGTGCAGCTGGAGCTGAGGGAGAAGATGTCCCAGTACAAAATGGAGAAGCTGGCCTCCGACAACAAACGGAGCTCCCTTTTCAAGAAGAAGAAGATCAAGGAGGATGAGGGTGATGACGTGGGTGGCAGGGATGAGGACGCTGACAGCGCCATCGGGAGCTTCTGGCACTCTTCCCAAAGTAATTCCCAAAAGCCGGACACAGACACATCCTCCTCCCTGGCTGTCTCCGATCACTACGGAAGTGGCAGCAGGGCCACCAAAGAGGCAGACAGCAGTATTAATAAGTGGCTCTGTGGCCTCAGGATGGAGGAAAAATCTCCTCCCCAGAGCAATTGGTCAGGAAGCTTCAGGGGGAAGTCCACCAGATCTTCCGTACTCCGCGAGACAGAATCTAAATCCTCCAGCTACAAGTTCTCCAAATCCCAGTCAGAGGAGCAGGACGTGTCCTCCTACCATGAGGCCAATGGCAGCTCTGTAAGAAGCACGTCACGGTTCTCCTCCTCCTCCACCAGGCAGGGCAGGCAGACGCACACGTTCTCCAGGTCCACATTCAGTGAGACCTCGAGCTCCCGGGAGGAGAGCCCAGAGCCCTGCTTCTTCCGCAGGACCCCCGGGCCCTCTGAAGGGGAGTCCCCAGAACCACGGCGTCCAGACTGGGCCAGGCCCAGGGACTGGGAAGACGTGACAGAGTCATCCACGTCAGACTTCTCTGAATTTGGAGCCAAGAGGAAATTCACCCAGAGCTTCATGAGGTCTGAAGAAGAGGGAGAGAAAGAGAGGACGGAAAACAGAGAAGAGGGCAGGTTTGCTGCAGGGCGGCGGTCCCAGTATCGGAGAAGCACAGACAGGGAGGAAGAGGAAGAGATGGACGATGAAGCCATCATTGCTGCCTGGAGACGCCGGCAGGAAGAAACCAGGTCTAAGCTGCAGAGGAGGAGGGAGGACTGAGCGGGACAAGGCTGACCTTGGAGACACTGATGGCTCGGGAAGAAGCTGCCGTTGACTTGAGCGCCAGGCTCAGGACACACATTACCACTGTGCATCCAGAGACAAGGGTGCACAGAGGGTCCTCCGTGGGGGCAGAGCCACCAGTCAGAGGGCTTGGAGGTGGGTCAGGGGGCCGGAGGAGGAGGAGGCGGGCTGCAGCGTGAGGTCCGGATGCCGGACCAACTGGTGCTGTGTTCTGTCGCCCAGCATCCTCTCTTTGATGCCTCCCTTGTGTATTAGATAGCATTCATCACAGACTGGAGAGGTGAGCTTGCAAAGGCACCCCGTTTGTCAGAGACTCCAGCTTACATCCAGCAAGGCTGTGAACCCAGGACACGGTTCTGTTTGCAGAGGTTTAATAAGGAGACCCAGGAAATCTCTCCCATGGCAAGTCTCACCTCTCCCAGTAATGCAGAGTTCTGGCTGTTTCTTTTTAATGTTCTGGATCCCCATTAAAGTGATATGTTGTCAAATACTTCTTCTTCATTCTGGTCACTTTTAGCTCTTTGGATATTAAGGGAAACCCACTTTAAAAGACACAGGTGGATTAACATGAGCCAGCCTCACCTTGTCCCACAAAAACTGTGCCTCCAGACAATACCACTATCATCGCATCATAAAAAATAATAAGGTTCTCATCTGGGATACAAGGCAGTGGGGAGACACTAGGAGGACCCGTGAGAGTAACAGAGGGAACTAGAGAGGATGGGTTTTACTGTGATGAGAGTGGTGTGGGTGGAGGGGGTCTCTCTGGAACGGCAGAAAAACAACAGCCGGCCGTGGGGGAGCGAAGGGAAGAGCCCAATGCAAGGAGGAGGAGATGGCGTTTTATGAAACCTCGTGATGGCGCTTGCTTTCCATTCCTCGGGGATCTCTGGCAACTGTGCTGGGGAGCCCGCTGGGTCCTTTCCTTCAGTCTGGATGGGTTAGGCTGCTGAGGATGTTCTACCCTTTGTTCCCAAGGCGTTTCTGCCCCTGCAAGTCACGGGTTGCGGTGCCAACAGGGAGACGTATTTTGAGCACCTTACAAGCATCAGTTGGCTGGTTTCCACGGTTCCTTTTAAGCGGCAGCATCTCACAAGATTCAAAAATAGGCATGTGCCATGCACGAGCCTGGGATGTCATGACCAATCAAAAAATCCCATTCAGGAGCTACCGTGGGCGCTGAGATGATCACTGGGAGGGAAGAAGACGAAGGAGGAATCCACCCTCGGGACTAGCAGTACGCGACCCCTTAACCATGCGACCGCTTTTTCTGAACACTGACTCTCACGGCGCTTGGAGATCATGCAGCCTTCCCGTGTGGGTTAGCTCCGCACCGCGCATTCCAATGAGCACAAAGGTGAAAATGCCTAGAGAAAAAGAGCAGACTGGAGCTCAGAACTGCGCTTGCCTCCTGCCAGAGTAGCTGAAAGCATTTACCCACCTTCCCTCCGAGACGTCGGCTCCGACGGCGCTTGCCCCGCACAGGCTGGCGGTGAGGAACAAGGTCTGAAATGCGCTGCGCAGCCTTTGATCCGTCTGCCCCTTTGCCTCCCCTCCTTTGCTCATTTGATTTGAGTCCCTTAGTCCCTAGTCTCCGATGCTGGGTGGGTCGTCCTTCTGACACCCACAGCAAAAGGCAGGCCGGGCCTGGTCCACCTCCGAGGCTCCAGGCTCCGATCCCGTTCTGCTCCCGTGGGAAAGGGCCATGGGTCCGTTCTGCACGGCCACTCGTCTGGAGGGAGGAAGGAGAAGATCCCTGGGACAGCGGCTCTTTTTGGGTTTTCCTGATCTTACCTTGAGTTATTTTGCAATGTAAGGATAGACACTTAGACAGCCAAGTGCAGGTTGAATAGATCAAATTAACTGACAGGCCGCTAAGCGGCTATACCCATTTTCCATCCGCAAGGAGCCAGTTAACTCAGGTCTCTACCCGTGTATTTTTAAAAATATAACTGAAAAATAAATATATTGATCCCAATCACGTCCAGGCAGAAAAGAAAAATTTAAAAAACATTCCTAGTCAATCCTAACTCATGCCCCACTGAATGGATGTCGAGCCAATGTGAAGCATTGGTGAAGGGTCACCCAGTCCTTCTCCAGCCCCAGGTGTGGGCCTGGGGCAAACAGACCAATTTCAGTTGTGCTTATAGGCCAGAGGGCACCAGCAGCCCTCAGGGCTCCCGCGGGGATGAGCGCAGCTCGCTGGAGGAGGAAACCAGAGCGGCGTCAGGTTCAAGACCTCCAGAAGGGCCTCTGCTTGCTGTGGCTGCTTCCGGCTCCTTCAGGATCTGTGCCCAGAGAGGCGTCTGCCTGAGGACTCGGGATCCTGAACGCAGCTTATTCCTGGGGTCCAGACCAGCTCCTGGGAACCATGTCAAGAGACCTTTTATGTGATCTATGAAGAGTTGAAGGAAGAGCCAGGATTTGTTGAGTTAGGATCCCAGGTGTGCCTTCCGAATGAGATCTAACCTAGGATGAGAAGTTGCACTCCATCCTTCCGGTCTCTGAATGACTTTAAAGGGCACGTGTTGTGCCCGAGGTGTGTGTCAAGGTCCCGGCAGATGCACACCCAGAGCGGCAGCCGACGAGGGTTTAACGCAGAACTATTTGCAGAGGCACGGGCACGGTTAAGGGAACAGGAAGGCAAAGGAAAGTGCCCAGGCACTGGCAAGAGAGGGAAGTTGATGCTGCCCTGGGACTGCAGGGACCCAGGGAAGGTGCTGTGTGCAGACCCCGGGGAGAGCCACAGCCGTGGAGGGGGCCACCTGACGACCTGGCAGAGGTGGGGGAAGGAACACCCCGACCTCCCCGCTCCTAGATGTGCTCTTGGCCTAGGAACTCATTAGCCAATACTAACTGGAGTCCAGCAGGAGGGGGGCCCAGCAGACTGGAGAAGGACGAGTGGCTCTGAGGGACAGAGATTACCAGCACAGAGGTTGATCCATGTAAATGCAGAGGCCATCTCGGGAGAGCCTTTCCAATGCTGTTGGTTTAAATGACTGAGAGCACAAGATCCTAAGAATTAATTCACAATTGGAATAGGGTTTTAGCTGCACAGAACCAACTAACTAGGAGAGGCAGGGATTTTTTTTTTTAAAGGAAAGAATAAGAGGAGACAGATCTGAATCAGCCTCTGTCTACTGAGTTACATAGAGTTCGGTAGGAGAAAACTCTCCCCAAAAGGAGAGAGAAGGAAGCACAAAGGGGCCCCCAAAACGGAAGCCCTGCACAGAATTCTGAGGTGGGGGTGAGAGAGGAAAGCAGATTTGTCTTTCTTGAAGGTGAGCCCTTGTGTGTGGGGGGGATGAAAACTTGGAGGCTGTGAAGAAAAAGGGTACATCTGAAGGTTCCTGCAGGAATGGGGAGGCTCTCGCCAGCTGCGCTGACCCAGAGGGCAGTCTCCTAAGAGGCGATACAAGGCGTGGCAGGGTGGAGAGCGCAGGGTGCGCCCGGGGCTGGGGTGCATCCCCAGGCCAAAAAGGCAGGAGCAGGCTGCTAAGCTGGAACCCTAGACGCAGAGGGGCATCGAGGTGGAGGAAGGGCAGTCTCATTGGCCTGGTGGGACCCCCCCCCCCCCCAGAAGGGGCCAGACTCCAGTCTCCTGCTCACCTCCCCACCCACCACAGCCCAAAGCGAGGGAGCCGGTGCACACAGCCCATTGGGCAGCCTCAAGGACACAGAGAGGGTGGGGACGCAGGGTGGGGACTTGCAAGGGCAAAGGAAGATGGCCAACAGCAAATGCAACATTCGGGGCCACTTGCTGTGACTGATGGTAAGGCTGCCCTTGAGGGCTCTGCTTTTGGTGTTTGGCACCAGAATGGGGAAAATGGATTTCTCTGGACTCCCTGAGACCTTCATCCTGATCTTGCTTGGGGGAATCATTAACCAAAGACAAATAACAACTTCTTGCCATAACCTGTGTTAAGGTGTAGTACGGAGTTACCTTGGTGAGAAGAATCTTGAATACAAAGTTACACTTACTCTTAGGAGCATTTACTCTTACCAGTATTGATTCTGGGCTCATGTTTTAAAGCTGGGTTTATTTTCTGCACCCACTGTGGTGAGTCTCCTCGGCTCCAGTTGAGTTTGTGTCACCCTTCTTTTTGAAATTCCATTTGGGAAGGCGACTGACTATCTCTCAGCCAAGTTCCATTTAGCTCTGCGGACAAATACAGCCCTGCCAAGCTGTTAAAATCCCCGTTTTACAGGTGGGAAAAGTCAGATGGAGAGGGATAAGTAATGTGCCCAGCATCACAGTGTAAGCAGGGAAACAAGGGTTTGGACAGAAGTATGTGTGATTTTAAAGCTACTTTTCTACCACTCTATTTTGCCTTTAAGAAAGATCTGCACCCAGGGAGGGATTAAAACCTCAATTGCAGAGAAATCTGGAATCTGACTGCAGGGCTGCTGACGTCCAGAAGACGTGGTCCCTGAACAAAGCTGGTGCTTGAACTGGCCTTCCTCTCACTAACAGACGGCCTGGTGGGAGAGAGTGTCGGGAATATGGCAAGTCTGGGGCCTCCAGGGACTGCTCTTGAAAAGGAGCTTTACCTAAAGTACGGGATGTTCAGAGAGGTTAAGATTTCCACACGCTCTCTCTTCCTGACTGCTGGGGGAGAAGCTTGCATCCAGGGAGTCACAGTATTGTGCGTCTTTCAGACAGCTCTGCCGTTTTAAAGCCGTGCGGCACAGGCAGTTCCGTGCTCTCTGTTTATTACACAGGCTGCGGGGGGTTGGGAGGTGGCAGAGAGTTGGAGGGTGTGTGTGCGAGAGACCGAAAGACGGACAGAGAGATCAGGCAAATTGCTCATCCTCAGAGTCTCTCAAAAAGAAGGAAAATGCCCCTTATTGGATAGCAATGGGGCCAGGAGGAAGGAGGCCTTCAGATATAGCCAAAACGTAGGCAAAGTAGTCTGATACTAGACCTATTCAGTTAGCGTGTATTACTTAATAATAAGCTATTTAGCTTATTAATCGACAATAACTGGGACTGGCCGTAAGACATCTCCCTCACATTCATTCCCTCTTTCATTCCACAAGCATTTCTGGACAATTTACAAGAGGACAAAATTGTTGTGGGTGCTGGAAATGCAAAGATGAATGGAGCACAATGTCTTTCTCGGCAGAGTCTGAATGCAGTCTACTGAGTTCTCTAACAAAGAAAGGGACTTGGAGCCCAGAGGCGACTTTAGCTTGAAATCCCAGCATAAGATTCATTCCTTTGAGGGAAGGCACTGGCTACAGTTAAAATGCCTGTGATTTAAGGATAACTCAGTGGCATGGATTAGCCAGCGTCCCTTTGAAATGAGAACCACTGAGAACATAGGTTTTGATGAGGAATATCGAAAGGTCCAGGAGCGTATACGTTGTGTCAGAGGGATAACAAGGGCCATGTGAAGCCATTTGCAAATCGAGACGACCTACTTTCCTTCCTTTCTTCCCTATTGTTTTAGGCTTTTTAAGACACATATCTCCGTGCAGGCTGCCGTGAATCATGTTTGACATACTGGCCCTTCGCCACCAAAAGGATTTTCTTTTTTGAAGTCTGTGTGTCAGCAGTTCAGCCAAGCTGATGAAGTCTTTTTATTTGATCATGAAAATTTAAGTGACAATCTTTACTGGATGCAAAAATAGTGCTTCTGTTAAGATTGAGTTTTAAAAATTGCATCTATTGTAACAAAATTTAGCACCCCATAATAATAAACCCTATGAACTAGGCTCTAAAGTCTGGCCTTGCAGCCCCGACCCTCAGTGAAATCTCAGCTGTAGGACTGAGCTCTGTCCCGATGAGTGCTGCATGGCCGTGAATGGGCTGGCTGTCAGACCCCCTCGGTACCCCCACCGTCTCCCACATGCCTGGCAAAGCCAGCGGTGTTTACCGTGGAAGACAAGGGAGCAGAGCGATTTATGTCCATGGGGAGCATTCGCCATTTCCTTCCTTGAGCCCATAAAATGTCATTTCACTGACTTGGGTGTCTATCGGTATGAGGTGATCACCACGCTGTGTTTATTTCATGGTGAGGAACTTAGGAAGCGAGCAAGAAAATTTCACAACGAAATGGCACCAGACATTGCAGTTTCATCCTTTCTTGTTGTTAAATAAGATTATTTTTCAGGTCTGAAGATTTAAGTCCATTTTCAGAAACTCCCCCTGGGCGTCCCCCCTCTCCGCAGCTGCCTCGGCTGGCCCCCGAGCTGGCCCCACGTTTCTCCACAAGGCCTCTCACCTTGTTTCTGAGGGCCTGTATTCCCCCCAGGTTTCCAGGACTCACCAAGGCACACGCCAGCGTATCTCAGCTTCCGTAACCCCACATCACCTCGGCGGTGAAGCCACCAGCAAAGGAAGGCATTTTAATCACCATTCTGCAGATGGAAAAAACAGGTTCAAGAGTTCAATCGCTCAAGGCCAAACCACCAGGAAAGACACAGAAGGGAATCCATTGTATCTTTGACCTCAGATCCCTCAATTCCTCTCCACTGTGTCTCTCTGATTGATTTTTAGTTCTAGATCCAAAGCAGGATGTAAAGGCATCTCGATTTTTTACTCAAAGAATAATTAATAAATAATTTTAAAATGTGCCCATTACAGCATCGTAGACTTTTTTCTTTTAGTGTTACGGGTCAGCAACGTGATCTTCCACATTTTTCACTGACATGCCCACCCTCTTAGCCATTGGGAACTTTCTAGAAATTCATCAATTTCCTTGGGGTGATTTTTGAAGTTTCCCTTTTAAATGAAATTCTGGTGTTCCTCAAAAATATCTTCAAAATTTCTGGACAACACTGTCTCCCCCAATCCTTCCTTGGGTTAATGATACCTTTTTGCCACATTTTGAGTGTGGAAGAATTGAACTCAAGATTCCAGTAAATATAGGAATGTCAGTTTGATTAGACGCAGCTACAAACCCGAGTCTAACTCCATGATTAGTCTTAAACAAAAGCCTTGTGTTAGTTTCTCTAATAAGGAACTGGATGCCTCTTTCAAGCACACAATGATTCGTGTTTACTTGCTTATCAATGTCTGGTTTTCTTCTCTATATGATGTGCTCGGCCCCTGGATGTAACCAATAATACACAGTGTCAGCCTCGGTAGAATGTCTACAAGTGCCAGCTAGTTTTATACATTCTTTCATTTCATATTCACAATGACCCTGTGAGATAGGTGTTTCTACATCCGTTTTACAGATGAGGAAACGGGTCCAGAGATGTTTATAATTACTCGCTCAAGGTCACATGTCAGATTGGCAGGCCTGACCTGAAAACACATTTCTGCCCGACTGGAGGCAGCACCCCTCCCGCTCCCTGCTTGGCCTCCCAGTTGCAAAATGCTCTCATGAGTGTGTGGCATGGGATTTTGGAATCCACAGACTTTTCTGAAACTCCTCATTTATTTTATCTCCCATTTTCAGACACCCAAATCAAGGACTAATGTCATAAATAAACCCTGGGCACATAATTTTAATTGAATTGTCTATAGAATTGATGTTTCCTCA
The DNA here is from genome assembly GCA_032199065.1 of Smutsia gigantea. Taxonomy (NCBI): domain Eukaryota; kingdom Metazoa; phylum Chordata; class Mammalia; order Pholidota; family Manidae; genus Smutsia; species Smutsia gigantea. Next base: position 54,178 of record JAVSCE010006348.1, on the reverse strand, counting down.
GTTGGATGTCCTGAGTGCGTCTGGGGTTATTTTCCGTTTCTTTTTCCCCGGGGATATATACTTGATCTGAGACCATCTGTTATTTTCTGGAATAATTTGCCCCTTTCGCTTTAAGCTTATTGTAGGTATTAGATGTGCTTCCTCTGATTGTCTGTGCATGCTGCAAACATTATTAATTACCTTTTGCCTGAGAATGTTTGTGTAAAGTGAGAATGGCCTTTGTCAGCAATGCCGCTATTGGTTTTCTTAATTAAGCTGCTGGTACTCCATTTTCTGGGTACTTTGAAGGAGAAAGAGGGAAAAGGAGGCCCTACCAAGGCTCCTCTTCAGTGGGCTGGTATGGAGATCCATAACTCTTGCCGATGGTCAGCAGTGCCATGGTGCTGTTACAGGGGCCTGCAGCTAAAGGATGCCGGTGAGCTTAGTGACTTCTGCAGTCTGTGGGAGAAAGCTGCTGTTTCAAGGGGCTTAGCTGCTCTGCTCTGAAAGAGACATTTAAAATGGGAAACCCCTCTGTGTCCAAAGGGGGTCCTGTAACGTGTCTAATTTCCAGGTTGGAAAGACAAAATTAATGCTCATTGATCAGTTAGAGAATATTAAGAGTAGACAGTGAAGTGTGACCTTAGGTGATAATAAACCTTTATACTTTGTTCAATAACAATATTGACTTTTTTCCTCCATTAACCAAAAAGAAAAAAGTTAGAAAGGAAAATTTCACTAAAGCAAATTTGGAACATACAGAAAAACACAAAAACTTCAAAACTTCCTTTTGTTCCCCAATTTCAGCTCTCTGCTGATATCACTCTATGCATATAGAAATATATGCTTTTAATGTATCTGAGATCATATTATACACTTTTTATATTTAATTTTCATTCAGTATTTTTCCATATGAGAAACTTTTCTACAACACAGTTTTTAAAAACTTCATAATATTTTATCTTCAGGCAGACTAATATATTTTACCAATCCCTATTACTGAACAATTATGTTTTCTAGCTTTTCCTGTTATGAACAATGAGATGAAGCACCTTTTATACATACATAGTTGTGTATCTGTCTAAAGAAAACCAGTTATTTCTTTAGAATGAACTCCTATGAGGTTATTAACTCCATGCATAGTACTAAAAAAACCTTTGTAACACGTAGCCATTTGCCTTCTAGGAAGTCAGTACAAATTTGCAATTGGCCACGGTAATAGTGCCTAGCTGCCCACACTCCGAGCTGTACTGGGCAGTGTCCAGCACACTCCTCTGGCCAGTATTAATGATGGCTGAAGCTGTTAATGCTGCCCCTGGGCCAGGCCCTGTGCTCATGCGTGTCTGTCAGCCCAACCAACAAAGACCAACTTTCTGGTCCCAGCCCATGGTCCACTGCTCTCAAGAGACTGCCAATGACACCCCCAATGCCTTTGGTCCCCTCTTTCACCCGGCCGTGCTCCCGTGTCAGCCCCCTGGCCACAGCGTCTCTGTGCTGTCCTCCCCAAGATGCCCTGTACCTCCTTGCCAAGCTAGTACACCCACTGCTCCCCACCCAGGCTCCTAGGAGGATGTCTATCTACGCAGCCTGGGAAATTTGCTGTGGAATTGTGGTGTGAGACTAAGACTAAGATGTTCTTTGTAATAATCATCAGCATCTGTTCATGTGGGTGTGCAAAGTTCCCAGATCACCTCTTCAATATCTATGAGGCTAGCCCAGAAAGCATTCAGCTTAAAACGTTCTGAAGTTGAAGCAGAAATTGGAAATCTGGATAGCAGCCCAAGAAAATTCAACCTAATACTATAAAAACGGTGAGTCAAGGCAGGGTTCCAAGTACTGAAAAGGAAGGGCGAGCACCCCCAAAGGAGAAGCAGGAGTCACAGGGTCCCCATCGTGGATGCAAACCGCTGAGACCCACAGACTGCACTTCTAACGCCCAGTTACATCACGTCTCAGCTGGATGTGCAAAAGCTTTGAACAGCTTCCCAGTTCCATCTCAGGATGACAAGGAGAGTCCCTGCTGTCAGCTTATCCCAGGAAGCTAGAATTCTCCAGCACCTTCTCTTCCAAGACCCCTGCTATGTCCTCTTGATCTCCTTTTGTTCCCCAATTTCTGCTCTCTGACTGAAAGGGAGTGGGGAGAAGAAAAAACAAAACTTCTTCAGAGAGTCACAAGCCTTTGCTTTTTCCTCCTGGAGTGAATCTACCAGCTAGAGAGGAAACTTTGGGACCTTTTATCAGTAATTCAACATTCTGTTCCTGACCAGTATGGGTATTTCAGTGGAAATACTGGAGCGGCTACATGCGTGTGAGTGGACCGGTTCAACTGCAGCGTGGTCCACATGGGCTGTGTGAGGGGCACACGTCGTTAGAGCTCAGCAGCGTTTATTCAACCTTGCATAAAGAAAGTGGGCCCTGTGCTCCAAAAGTAAGATCCCCCGGGGGGCAGAGATGCTCACCCCTCTTCTCCGTAGCCCGAATGAAGTATCACCAAGATGCCTCCCTGGCTGATCTTTGGTTCTGCAGTTGCTCTCAATAGTCTGGCCCCATCTCCCCAACAACAGCAGAGATTGCTGGCTGTCTCCCCAATATTCATTCTCTCCCCTTCTTCTTTATCATGTGATTCTGCTTGGGGAGGAGGGGCTGTGTTGAAATGCCCAGCTGAAAGGCTGGACTCCAAGTCCCTTTTACAGAGGTCAGGTAACTCTGACGAAGTTCTGGCTTCTAACATATCAGGGCTTTGGGAAATGCCCTAAAAAAGAGAGTGTGGAGTCAGCTGGGAGTCCCCTTCGGCTTTCCCTGTCATTTTCTTCCTGCCAGAACTGTGGATTCAATGACTGGAGGTGCAATGGCCAACTCATAACCTTGAAGTGACCCTGAGTGGAAGCCACACAATAAGGGTCAGAGCATTTGTGGTGCTACAGAGTCAGCAGGTCGGCCCGTAATGGCCACACCCAAACTTCATTTACATGAGAGAAAAAGAAACTTCTATCTTTTCTAAGTCATCATTCTTCCAGAACTCTGTTGCTGATGGTGGAACGCAATTCCTGACACCCTATATGCTGGGCGAGATGCCCTGGTGGTCGCTGGTTAGGTGTCATCTCCCTTTGCAAAGGAATTATCAGTGATACACATTTATACACCAATTCTCCTGTGAGTTTGGCTAGTAGGAAACAAGCTCCCAAAGGCCTCTGAACTTCCAGTGAACTACAACATCGAACTCCTGGGTCCTGAGATGCATAAAGTATGAGGGCAAAGAAGATTCTACTCAGGTGCACAGTAAGGGAAGCTGTATGTACGGCCATTGAATTGGAATTGGCTTCTAGTTAAGGGAAAGTGGCAGAGGGCAGGTTCTGTGAAGTCGGAAGATGAAATTGAATTCTCCCATAAAGGTAGGAGGGTTCGAGATGCCTGAGGCAGGAGGCAGTTCAGCATCCCCTCGGGAGCCCAATCTAGACCTGCCCGTCCCACCACCACCGTGTTCACACCGCCCGTGAGCCTGGAACTCACTGCTGCCCACAGCCTCCGGAGCTGGTAGTCAGACACCCCGACCTTCCCAATGGGCAGTAAGTTTCCTTTGCTGCCCCCATCAACACTTGGTTGAGCCCGAGGAGTCCCCGAGCTGGGCAGTCCAGGATTTGACTGCTGTCCCGTATGTAACCTGTGCTCAGGAAAGACTGGGCAACTAGTGGAAGACCAAAAAGGAATCGTCAAAGTCAGCATGGTCGGAATTCCCAAGGGTGGGGGAAAGGCTGAGGAGAATGGTATTTAAATAGATGACACGCAGGCCATCTATTTGTGTCGGTAGAGGGGAGGTAAAGGAAGTCCCGTGTAGGAACGCTCTGGGGCCCTGCCCACATCACCACTTTAAAAGAAACAAGGAGGGGGCAGGACGGAAGGAGACACATGACTCACCTCCCTGAGCCACACACTTGTGCAAGGCCAGCCCTGGCCACTGTGGTGCTCATTTCCCCCCTAGACGACCCCTCCTCTTTGCTTCTGCCACCAGTCCTGGGGTCTCCAAATTCTCTTGAATTTGCTTATTCAGGGCAGCAGAGGGCTTGACCAGGATGTCCGTGGCACCAAATGCCTGTGGCTCCTGAAGGCAGGGGGTCTGCCCAAGGTGACACGGGGGTGACCACCTCTAAAGGTCCCACGCACCGTGTGGCGGCCCAGATCAGCCCAGAGAAGCCCGCTCTCGCAAAGTCACGGTCACTGGGCCTGTTTCAGCTGCTGAGCGCCGCAGTGCCTGCGTGCGCCAGCTTGTTTATGCCGCCCTGCAGCTGGCTCCGTCATGTCCGCCTTGCATTTGAGGTGCAAATTTAGACAGGTTAAGTCACCCGTCCCAGGTCACAGCTCCCAAGTGGCAGCTCTGAGATGAGTGGGGTGAAGGAGCCTGGCTCCAGCAAGGATACTATCATTCACTGTTTTCTATGAAATGTGGAAAAGGGATGCAAGAGAACATGAGTCCCCTCTGATTCTACCGACAGAGGCAACTCTGTTGTACTTCCTACCGGCTGCTTGTGCGGCAAACGCTGTCTTTGCGTGGCAGTAAGGGCAGCTTGCCCAGGCGCACTCCCCGGGAAATGGTCTCTCTTCTTCCTCGCCGGGGGCATATCTGCAGACTAGCCTTGACCAGCACCTGGTAAAATCTGTGCCCCCCACCCCTCCAGGGGACCCCTGCAGGGCCCACACCAGCTCTGTGTCTCCACCAGGCCCAGGGCCTGACCCCCACTCTAGGGCCCTATTTGCACAGAGGCCTGCCCTCTCCTGCATACAGCCTGGCTCATCTAGTAATCTCTGAGGCTTTAGGAAGCTACTCCTTGCAGAAGGCATGTTTCTAAATAGCCAGGAATGTCTGAGAGATACTGTGGGGTGTAGCTGAGAGTCCAGTGCAGAGATGCCCTGAGGGGGCCAGGGTTTTGGCAGCCTTGGAAAGCACACCACCACCCCTACTTGGCTGAGGTCTGGAGCTGTCAGGTTGGGGCCAGAGGGAAGGTGTTCCATGTGGCAGCAAAGGAAGCCTTCAGAAAACCTTGGAGCCCCTGCAGACTCTGGTGAGGTCAATTCATCTTAGTGCTGGTTTTTTCCTGCCGGAAAGGCTAGGCTGACTACAAAGCTCCTTCTCCCTCCAGAGCACGATTAGAGAGACAGAAGGCAGAGTGCAGGGGCTGAAAATGGAGCAGTGCGTGAGGAAAGAGAGTCTGGGACAGCGCTCTCCGACACAATGCTCCCCTTCCATAAGACATAACTCATAATATCCCTTACTATCTGGAAACAAAATCCTTAGTTAATATCACCTACCTACATATATAATTTTAAAAATCACTATAATGGCCTACCTATAATATAAAGAAAAAATAAAAGGAAAGTAATGGTTAATAAAATAAAACATATTTAAATATGTGAATCCTAGCACACGACTACCCTAGAAGAATAGCAAAGAGCCAGGTGCTTTCACCATTACTGAAAATCATTGTACATGCAGCAAATACAGACTGATCTAGCTGTGCTTAAACTGGTGACTCAACAGGACAGGAAGTATTGCTGTCAACCACATGCATTTCCCCAACTGGGCACAACGTTTGGTGAACTTCCAGGCAAAACAGCATACCACCTTCCCTTCGTTCACACAGTTACAGTCTAGGCTCAGATAGTTATCTGCAAGATTTTCAACTACAAAAATGTCTGCTGCAGTTTTCCAAAGCCACGGGAGACCAGGGCGGCTGACCTCAAGGGGGACTGACCTTGTGCATTTCAGGAAGTGTAACAGCCTCGGTCCCCTCCCTAAAATGTCAATGGTACCCTCCAGTCATGTCACAAACACCACCCCCCACACACACACCCAAAATACTGCTAGGGGTACGACCCTCACTGAGAATCAGTGTCTGGGAAAACCCCAGAAAATACTGATAAACAATTCAGACATACGTTAGTGACTTGTTTCCCAAAAATTTTAAAGTGTGTCTGACCTCAGGGTTAGCTGTAAAATTCACAAAGTAGGATTCATCGGGGATTTGCTAAATCGTCTTAAAGGGCTAGGAATGCCTAAGATGAGAGCTTTAATACCAATGTGATGGTGGGAACAAATCCAAAGAGGAATTTTAGGTAAATGTGATGAAACTCAGTTTGTCAAAGATCAGATTTTACCAAAAGTCAAGTTGCTAAATGACTGAATCACAGAAAGCCAGTGTGTTGGAAATTCACTTGCTGAATGATTTATTCACTCCAAAGTGCCCTGAAACCAGGTCTAGAGCCGTTCACCATAGTGACTTCGCCACAAGCCAGTTGGCTATACTGTGTCCCTAAGGCTGGCCAATTCCTGGTGTCCTGGGCACTTTGGGTCTGTGTCGGTAGATAAACAGAGGACCTTGTGTACTTCAGATTTCATGCATCATGCCTGCCCCTGATTTCAGGGATTGTGTAATAGTAAGGTAGGCTTCTCTCTGCAGCTGCATCGAGCCCACTGCCTTTCCTATTACTCGTAATTCATGGCCTTGTGAATACACTCAAACAAATAATTTGCTCATGTTTCAAATTTCAGGCTCTTCACTTTCATGGCCTTTATGTGAAAGAATGATGTGCCCTTTAAACACGGTTTTATACTACTTTGCCCTTCCCTATTTTTGCTGACTTTATCAGCTTTTGAACAAAGATTTCTGCCTGCTTGTTAATTTTACAGTTCCACAATAAATGTGGAAACAGGCAAAAAAAAAATGAGTTCTGTATACAAACTTAGGCATGCAGTCCTATAAAATCCAAGGCGGGTATCAGGCCTTAAAACTAGAAACGAAAAAGCGCAAAGTCATCTGCATTGAAGAGTAAACCACCCATTAATGTATAAAATGCTGTGCATTAGAGAAGGGCAAAGATCTAAAAGGTGAAAAACATAAAGCAGACATTCGACCGAGCTGGCTGGGCAGATTCTTAGGGAAAGGGCTGGGGTGAAGGAGCTGCATGCACCAAAAGTGGGAAATGATCCCCCAAGACTGTCGGAGCGACGCTAGGCTAGCAATCAGCTGCAGGCTCCAGAACCAGTTAACAGAAGTGAGGTTCGGTTGCATCAGTGATTGGGTAAATTTGTCATTTGCAAAGTGATGATCCAGGTCATTACTTTATAGCAAACAGGTAGAGCAGCTTTTGGGAGGTTGGTCTGTTTCCCTCAAGAAGTGGTGTGACTGCCAGAAGGGAGTTGAGAGAAGCGTGACCGAAGCGAGGCTGGGAGGGCCCACGGGTGCAGAGCCGCTAAAGATCCTGTCCGTTCCCCGCTCTGCCGCACGTGCACCCCCGCTGCGGAGACGGACGCCCCAGGCCAGCCTGCTGCTGCTCTGGCTGCCGGTAGCAGGGGAGCCACGTCCCCAACTCCTCCCGCTCCCACACTCACCTGGAATGCTTCTGATTATAAATGAGCTTCCCCAGGAGTTTTCCCTCAGAGAGAAAATTTGTAGGCCAGGAGTCAGGACCCAGTCACCTGGGTGGATATAAATCTAAATGTACGTTAGTAAATGGGCGTCTTTGTTTTTACATCCGTGTTTTATGAGCTTCGTAAGTGTGGGTCAACGCCGCTGCGTCTGATCACCCCCGGGATCCTGGGAAGACTCATTTTTCACAGCGTCTGTGAGTAATGGCCAGACCCACGTCTGTTCTGTATTCAACCAGTTGGCTCTGCAACTTTTTGTTTTTCTTGAATCTATAAAATCACAGCTGAGGGAGATTCTACATTTAAAGACGTGACCTAAAATAATTGTGAACAGAGAGAATGAAGTATTTTTGCATAGCTTTTATATAAAAAGCCCTGAAGTGATAGCCTGTGTGTCCAAAGCCACATCAGCCCCGGAGTCTAAGACATTAACAGAAAAACAGTCTTTCTCTGGATCTAGCTACAACTTGCTGCTCTGGGCCTTGTATCTTCTCTGGGCCTTGTATCTTCCCGTGGGCCACCCCCCAGCACCCCCGGCCGTCCCACTGGGTGTTCAGGGACGTTCCCAAGGCATCCTCGTGTGCCGATGAGGAGGTCCTCTCACTCGTACCCCTGCCACTGCCCTGCTCGGCTCTCCTCCGGTCAACTGTATCCGCGGCCCAGGTTCCTCTCCGCGATGCCCACGGCCAGGGCCTCTTCCTGCTGCTTCTCCAGATGGAGCCAGAGCTGCACAAAGTCGTCCAGGGCCTCCAGGAGCCAAAGCCGGGTGTTACCTGCCGCCATCCTCACCTTGACCCGTTCTGCACACAGAGTGGGGGATGAGCGTCTCTCTCTTCTCCTGTGTGCCACGCACAGGCTGCTGCTGGAACACACTGTCTCCCATTTCCAAAGAGTGGCCACAATAGGCCACAGGAGCTCAGCTAGGGCTCACCCTAGGCCCAGCTAGAGCAGGGAGCAGCCCACCCCACCTAATGGTCACAGCCTGGAGCGTGAGAACATGTACCTCTCTTTCAACTTAACAGGCTTGGGAGCAGCAGAGACGCAGGAAGCGGTGCAGACTCACCCAGGCTTGGAAGACAGGGGCCATCCGCCACAGGGCAGAGGAGAGCCCGTGGCTCCCCCATGTCTCCTGCCAGTGGGAGGAGATGAAAGTGAGGGTTACCATCAAGCCACACTGAAGAACACAGGTCACTTTGTAATTATTTTAAAAAGGTGGCATTTCAAACCACGACTGTAATAGAAGAATACATCCATTCGTCTGGTTCAAATCAGTCATGGACACACCTGCCATCAGAGGTCCCAGGCGGGTGGGCACAGTCATTCTCAGTGACTCATTTTGCTGTCTCCTAAAGTGCAAGGGAACAAAACCCATTCAGTGGTGTAGTGAGACACCACATCTAACTGGACGCAAGCAATAGTTGCACCCAAGGTTCGTCTCCCTGAGCGGACAGCCCGGCAAGTAGGTCCCCACTCTCCCTGTTCCCCGCACAACTAGAACGACCTCAGTGGGGCTCCATCCCACCGGGGCCTGCCCAGGTTCTGTTCCTAGTATCAAGGGCTTTTTAACCCCTCCCTTGTCAGGTACCTATGGATGATTGTGTGCACATATACGTGTCCGCGCATTTTGTTCTTGACCCTGGCTATTTCCAAGGTAGCTGGTCAACCTTGGTGCTGGTTTTCTGGTTAGCAGCTGCTCATTTCCAGGCTTCGCCTAGTAAACCTGAGGCATCTTCCCTGGCTCTGCTCTGCTGCTCCAGGAAGCAGCGCACCTCTGCGTGCCTGGGATCTCACCTTTCCAGCATCATTTCCAGACAGGACTCAAGGGGGACATCTCTGTCCTACAGCAGGTCTAAATGCTTATTCTGCAGGCACCTCTAATTTACTTCAGCATTCCCTTTCTTGTGAAATCTTTCTTTTATTCTTTGTGTCTTGCTCTCACAGTCCCGCTCTTCTTTGAAACCAAGTTAGGAGAGGGATTCTGCTATTTATGGTTGACCTTATCCTGTGTTTTGTAAGGTATGCTAAAGGATTTTCTTCCCACCCCTGACACTGGGTTTTAAAATTAATTTTAAAAGAGAACACAATTTCTGAGGCTGTCCTTTTTTGAAGGACATTTTTTATTCCCTCTGCAGAATGTGCGCTGGGGACTGGTCTACAGAAAAAATTTCTTTCTGGGCCTCTGTTTTGTTTAATCCTGGGGCTATTTGAGCGATGGGTGACTTGAAGACCCAATTAACCAGGAGAGAGTGTCCTCACCCTCTGAGCTCGATGTGCAGCATAATCAGGCGGAGCAGTGGGTATTCTGGAATGCCAGCCACTTTTTCTGCAGAAAACATCATTTTGCCTCAGGCCAAGCCTATTCACCTTCATGGTGACTCTTAGTGTCTGAATGATCGTGCCTGGTCCCCAGTGATTCAGAAGAACCCAGAGGGGCTTGTTACCTACACACACACACACACACACATACACACACACACACACACACACGGAGAAGCATGTCTTCCAGGAGTATTCTTTTTATCTCTCCCCGAACCTGAACCTCCATCTTGAGGCGAGAAGAGTGTGGTGATATATATGTGCACACATCTCCAAGTTTGGGGCCTGGCTTCCCTCCCGCTCCCTGGGGAGGCCTGGAGTGGCACGGGGCAGTGGTCGGAGGAGAAATCCCAGGAGAAGCAGTTCCCTCTCTGCTCCACGGTCCAGGCTCCAGTCCTAGCACACAGGTGGCAGGCACACGTCCACTGGGCCACTTCACCTGATGCCCACACGGATGAGGTTCCGTCGGCCCAGGGAGGGTTTCCGTAGTCAGATGGCCCCGCCGTCTCTGGAGAATGAACCCAGAATCCACGGGCGGTGTTTTGGTTTGGGGAGTGGGAAGGGTCCCAGCAGAGCCCTGGGAATGTCCGTGCTGCTCACGGCCACCCTCCTTTCCCCGTTCTGTGGCCCCTCTCCCTCTGGGATGGGGAGCTGTCTCTTCCGTCTGGGTCCTCCAAGAGCCGGTTTGCAGGCAGAGAAGGACATTGTGCCAGCACGCAGATCAACACATTGCTACCTCCATCAAGAAAGCCTTCCTGTCAAAAACAAAGTGCCAACTGACCTAAACAGTGTGAAGTGCAGAGCGATGAAGCTGATTTACATCCTGTTATGAACTCTTTATCTCAGTATAAATAGCTCTCAGGCGGCATCCCATGTCGTCGGGCATTCCTATCTGCTCTGTGGTCTGTGGGTAAATGTGATGCAGCTTTACTTTGCTTTAGCTTCTTCTGACGCCCAGAGCCAGCTGGTGGGATTTAAAAAAGCCTTTCCACCCTCTGGTACTTTGTCCAGATTATCGTCTCAGCTGTGAGTTTAAAACAACCCCGTCCACAATCCATTGGCCCCTCTGTTCCTGTCTGTGCGGGCTCTCCTCCTGAGGACGGTTTTCAACAATCATTGCGGAGAGACTGGTGGGGAAAGCTAGTATTTCCACCTCTGGGCTGTCAGCTTTTTAACTGTATTTCCTGTTGCCCAGTTAGAACATTACATGGTTTTTAAAGGAAAGACTTTCTCCATCCATGAGAATTAATTCTCTAGGTATTCAGATGAGTCGAAGTTTGCCGGCTCTTCATGTAGATTTTTCTTATCACCACTTTGAATCTGCTCCTTTCTAACAACGCACATGATCAGAAAGTTGCCTGATTAATGTGATGTTTATTGAGAATTTATAATGAGAGGAATAAAAATCATTACACCATGAACTGAGAAAAGCAGGCTACAAGATTGGGTTGCCATGTAAGGATAACTTTAAAATAACACAAATAAAAGGCTAGGAAAAACAGTAGAAATAAATACATTTATTCATATTTTTAATTTATATATTAGTCTTTAATAGAGAAAATAATAATTATTTTTTTTAAAGTGACTGAATTTCTGAATTGACTTATAAGTTGAGCAACACATTACTCCTGGTTCCATTTCTCTTATATTGTAGATGATTTATCTCCCCAGTTTCTTTTCTAAGAATCTTCCCTGCCGTATTTTATTAACTTTAGAAGGTAAACCTTCGTTTGTACATTACGATCATCATGAACCCATTAATGACCCCCCGTCTCATCCCTGACCATCATTCCAACCCAGTCCTCAGTGCCCATATTTACATGTCTAGGAATATGTGTGCGTCACTGACGATGCGTACGCTTCTGGGAAATGTGCTTCCAGTTTGCATGAATGGCACAGTGCTGTTCCATGCCATGCATTCTCTTACTTTGCTCATCTACTGTAGTGTTTTGAAGATGTATCCCAGCATTAAATGCTTGTTTCCTATCTCAGAGGATAATTAGGCTTCTCAGATCTCTTACATAGGTTGTGAAGCACCTGGAATTAAATTGTGAGGCGACCCAGACCCTGGGATCACACTCATTACCAGGTCTGTGGAGTTTTCTTTCATAGCTTCACTGATATATATTTCACATAGTACAAAATTCACCCATTTAAAGTATACAGCTCAGTGCTTTTTATATATTTGCAAGGTCATGCAATTATCACCACTATCTAATTCCTGAACACCTTCATCACCCCCAAAAAGAAACCCCATATTCATTAGCAGTTATTGCCCATTCCCTTCACCCCCAGACCCTGGCAACCATTACTCTTTGTCTCTTTGAATTTGCATATTTTGGACATTTCGTGTAAGTGGAATCATACAATGTGTTGTCATTTGTGACTCACTTCTTTCATTCAGCATAACATTTTCTAGGTTCACCCATAAAGCATGTATCGGTATTTTATTCTTTTCACTAGCTGAATAATATTCTATCACGTGGCTATCCAGTGTGCGGTTTATCCATTTGGCCTCTAGAATTTAAAACTCATCACTTCCATTGCCTAAACTACAGTCAGTTTGGAACTTGTTGCATCATATACTTTCTGTCAAGAAATTAGAATAAATCATCTCTATTTTTTAAACAATTTAGGCATCTCAGCAAGATGAAGGGGGAAAAGGAGAGAACAGATCTGAGGAAAAATAGGAAATTTCTGTGTTTTTCTATTCTTTCAGAAAAACAGATTTCTATGCAAACCGGTCATATTTTCCCACCTTTTTCCCGTGGTTCCACATCTCCATACACTTTCCTACACCCTGAAAACTCAGAGCACCCAGTGCTGCACCAGCGGGTGCTGGTCCCCAGCAAGAGTCGAATGAATGAAGGATGACCGATGAATGAAGGCCGCCGCCTGGCTCATTCCCTCCCACCCCCTCTCCATGCCCCACCTCTCACCTCCACTTTTGGGGTGCAAGTGGTTGAGCAGGCAGTAGTGGGGGAGCTGCAGGAGAGGTCAGCGTTAATTACAAGTGTGTACAGTTTCTCTGGGACTGAGGTGGGAGAGGCTCAGCAAGCGTGCTTAAGGGGCTTTGGAGGGGCAGCACCTTTACAAATACAGGTTTGGCTGTGGTGTCCCTGATGTTAATAAAACAGATGTTCTCCGAGCGTTCCTCCCAACGGTGACGGGAAGCAGAAAGCTGCTGTTCCTTTGTTGGTTGCTGAAACCAAATAAAAATCAAATTAAAGTTTAATTCACCTCCTAATTTTCTTCATGGCAGCTCTGCTCTGCGAACCCTGAGGCAGAGCCGACTCGCTCCTCCTCCGTGACGTGTGGCACCTCGGCCTGAAGCCCCAGGAGGCAGCCGCTCCTTCTCCCTCTCCCAGGGGCCCAGTGGGTGGCAGAAGCAGGAGGAGAAAGGGCCAAGGCTCCGCCAAGGAGAACGGGCAGTGGGAGGGGCTGGAGGATGCCAGAGGACTCCCTGCTCTTCTCTCCGGGGTCTCCATGGTAACGGGGCGACGCTGTTCCATGTTCCATCTCTGGGACTGGGCCTCCTGAGGGGTGTGGGACCACCTGCACGGTGAGGCCTACAACCATGCAGGCCCCATACCCAGGATAGGGCTCAATGACCGGTTCACATACGTAGTCAAGAAATATTCCTAATCAGTTAATACATGAGTGAGTGAATGAACGAATGAAGTCATTTCCCAGCTATTTCCTTTTTAAAGTCTCCATTCTTCTTTCACCTTCCTTTGTTCCTTCCTTCCTTCCTTTTTTTCTTTTTCTGTGACATACAAATAATCCAGGATTCCCAGGCACCATGCCAGCGTGGACGGATGAATTCCCAGGTGTGAGGAGTGCGCAGCTTGCTGCTGGCGATGTCAACTCAGCGCTGGGCTTTGCGATTTGAAGTATATCAGGGGCTTTGCCAACACAAACCAGTGATCTCTCCATCTAGACCGAACAGACGCGAAGATGAGGAGAGGCCCGTGGTGCCAGGAGGTGAGGGAACACGTGCACCAAGCCCTGTCTCCCAGGTCCGGAACTGCCTCAGGAAAGCCATTCCAGGGCCACGGGCATGTCAGAGGGGCCAGCCAGGAAGGGCCAGAAACTTCCTCTGCAGTGAGCCCCGCCCAGCTGCCCGCTTGCCGTCCATTGAGCATTTCTGGCTTGCAAAGTGGACCGGACCACACAGAGATGAAGGCGGCCAGGAGGCTGCTTGAGAGGGGCCCAGGGCTGGGAGGAAATAAGTTGTCACCCTACGATGTGGCCCGAACTTCAGCAGAGATCAGGTACAGACGGCTCAGAGAAGATGGTGGAGAGATTGTAGGTGGGAATGACAGGACTCATGTGGGATTTGCACAGCCTCGGAGGCAAGATCAGGAGAATGTGCGAATAGAAAGGAAACAAACTAGGGAGAGGCTGGTTTTCAATCCATCTTCAGTCTCTGTCTGGGGCAGGTACTTCCTCCACCACGCGTTTCTCTTCCTGAGTGTCTCTCAAGGCACCCCAGACTTAACACTTGTGGCGATGCTGATTTTGTGATACAAATGGGGGTGTTTCTTTAAAGGTCAAGAAACTTAATCATTGTATACCTTTGGCGTAAGGTTAAAGGGAAGAGGATGGGAAAGCATGCCGTTGTTAAGTGATGCTTTTCACTTTGCTTTATAAAATGTAATGCATTTTCTGAAACTGCATACAAGCTAAACAACCTACTTTTCCTTTATCACTGAAGTAGCTGAGCAGAGTTAAGCATTCTGGTTTTAATTGTGAACCGGGATATCTTTCCTGGCAGATCCTTGTGAGTTTTGCATCGGCTGCTGACAGACAGTGCAATGTGCTCTCTGCAGTCTGTCCGTTCGTGCCCATCCTACATCCTGCTGCCCATAGTCCTCAGAGTCGACGATAGAGCCTGACGCAGTGAAGCCCCATGGTCTGAGGAGCTGAGGTTCTCTCTGCCTGGCCCAGAGCCAGGGAGGGCTTGTCTTAGCAGCACGTGGTGGCTACCCACACACTGAGTGTCACTCACTGAGACAGATTTTCTTTCTATCCTTCTTCCTACTTCTTAAAACATTTAGCATTTTCTGGATAAGATTGGGCTTACTCCAAGTGCTAGATAAAGCTGCTGTTAAGAGGGAGAAAATCAGGGAAGGAAAGGAAGGAAGAAAAAGGTGGGGGAGGGATTGGAGAAAGGGAAGAAGGAAGAGGGTGAAGAAACTGGAGCAGTGTGGGGAACATGCAAGTTCCTAGGCCCGGACCCTCACCTGACTCTAAACTACTTGATGATGTAATGGGCCTCCTGCTAGGCTGCTGCTCCCACACCCGTAGGCAATGAGCTGTTACCGACTGAGTCACCATATAAAGAGCTCTGCCCAGTGCTTTGGGTGGAGGCAGAGATGAAGGTGCATTAAGGATCTGCAGACTGCTGGGTGCAGACATCATTCTAGGGCTCAACCTACCACAGTAAGTAAAGCTGTGTATAAACCCTTTTACCCCAAGAACGTTCCATTGTCATTTCTCGATCTCATGGAATCCATAGAGAGTTTGCCTGGGGCTGAAACCCTTAGGCAAGACAAGAAGCAATGAGTTAAAAAAGAAAAAAACAGAAACAAAGTGAAGGGATAGCAGCAGCATGCACTGACTTTCTGGGGCCATCATGAGGACTAAAGGCCGCTGCTACCTCAGGGCCTTTGCACTTCTGCCTCCGCCGGGAACTCTCCCTCCTCAGTGTCTCACTTTCTCAATTTGCTTCAAATGTCACTTACGGGAAGGTTGTCCTTGACCTCCCTATACAGAATCCCACTCCCTCCCATGACCTCTATTTCCTTAACCAGTTCTATTTTTCTTCATAGCAATTATCACCATCAGCCATATTATATATTTATTGGTTTGTTTTTCTTTCCTCAAATGACCATAAACCACCAGCACAGGGAACTTTTTAAAATTCCTGTGAATTTTTATTTTAACTGCAAACAAAGGAGGCCTAAGAATTTCCAAAACAAATTACATTACCAGATAAGAGCAACATCTTATGAGAAGCAACCTTTTTTAGAAGATTATTTGACTTAACCAGTATAAACGTCTGAAACTCTGTGTTATGTTTAAAAATTCCTCAGTGATTAACTCAGCTCGGCCTAGACATTTGGATAGCATCTTGGAAATTATCTAAGTATATTGCCTGCTATTTTCTTTTTAATTGAGGTATAATTGACATATAACATTGTATTAGTTTCAAGGGTGCAGCATAATGATTTGAACACCTGTGCACATTGAGAAATGACCACCACAGTGAGTCTAGTTACCATCCATGACCATACATAGTTATAAAAAAGGATTTTTCTTGCGAGACAACATTTAAGAGCTACCTTAAAAGGTAATTTTCTTAGCAATTTTCAAATACGCAATAGGGTATTATTAACCATAGTCACCATGCTGTTTATTACATCCCCAGGACTTATTTATTTTATAGCTGGAAGTTTGTACCTTTTGACCCCTTCACCCATTTCATCCCCCCACCCCACCCCCTACCTTTGGCAACTACCAGTTTGTTCCCTGTATCTATGAGTCAGGTTTGGTTTGGTTTGGTTTTGTGTTTAGAGTCCACATATAAGTGAGATCACACAGTACTTGTCTTTCTCTGACTTATTTCAAGTCCCAACAATGTAGTTGCCAATGGAAAGATCTCATTCTTGTTTATGCTGAATAATATTCCATTGTGTGTATGTACCACATCTTCTTTATTCATCTTCCATCAATGGGCGCTTCAGCTGTTTCCGTATCTTGGCGACTGCAAATAAATATCACAATGAACATGGGCACATGGAACAAAACGCCAAGCAGAGATTCAGATGTGTTTGTCTCATGATAGAAACTCAGGCAGGTGGTACCAATTCCAGTACCTCAGTGTGCATCTCAGTGCCGAGCGAGGGGAACCATCCCAGGACAGTCACCTGTGCCCTGCCCACCACGCACAGGGTCATAGCCACTCCGGAGAAAATGCTAAGTTCGTAGGGAAAAGTGACAGACATTTTTGTTGGTTGTTAACGAGCAGGGCCGTGATTCAGTGTGATGGTGCCGTCTCCCGTCCTAAACCCCTTTGCATGTCCCACCCCATCTTAGCCCAGCCTGACCTTTCCCCCTCCCTGCAGGGTTCCCAGCAGCCTTTGCTCAGTTCTCCTCCTTGGACCTAAGCACCCAAGCTAAGCTTTCTGTGCCGTGCAGGGGGTGTAGCAGGAGAAAGGTTATGTTCTGGAAGCCTTGGTGGTCAGACCAGGACGGCTGGTCTCTGGCAAGGGCAGACTACAGACTGGAAATGTAGGGCCAGAGGCTTCTACAAACTGCTGTCCCGGCTCTGTGAGGGAGAGGGAGGTCGGGGGGCCAGCCCCCAGGGAAGGCCATATTTGGGGATGGCTAATGCAATTACCCACTTGGAATTTAGCTTAGGAGATGAAACAGGCCAGAGGGGACAAGCTTAAACATTCTTTTTCTGTTTGCGGCAATCCTCTCCTCATCAAGATTGGGAAAGAAGCTGGGGTGTAGGGAGTGGAGAGAGAAGGAAGGAGGGCTAGAAAGAGATTTTAAAAGGAGGAGGTGTGTGTGAGGAGGCGAGGTGTCTGGCTCACAGGTGAGATGGGGTGTTAACTTGGATCTCCCTAGATTTATGCCTGCTGTGGAAATACACGGCAGTGAGGCAGGGGCCAGGTGGCTGGGGAAAGCAGGGAGCCAGCCTGCTTGTCTCCACTGAGAGTCGGCAAGGTGGGGGCAGGGCCACCCTCCCCTGAGAGAGCAGGGCCCTGGTTTGGGGAGGTCAACGCAGGACAGAGCCCCCAGAACAGGGGCCCAGCGAGAACAGCCGCTATGCAGCAGGCCACGCGGGGCCCTAAGCTGGGCTGCGCCCCTCCTTACCCTGCCCTCCCGCCTTCCCTGCCCCCTGGCTGGCTGGACATGTTCACCACTGGAAGGCGGAGAGGCATGGGGCTTAACTAGTGCAAACCAGTCCTGTGAATCCCCCTTCGCCTCCGAGGCTTCATGTAAAATTCCCTTCCAAGGAAAGCGCGCCCAACTAGAGCCCTGTGGGGAGAATGACCTGCCCTACACAGGGACGAGGTGTTTTTCAGACCTAAAAAGACCGAGAAGCCCTCACAGCCAAGAAGACACACCACCATTAAAGGCTGCATGGTGGCCAGGAACAGAAAAAGGTGTCAGAAGAAATCTGCATAAATGTGGGCGTGACTTAACAGTAATGTATTGCTATTGGTTCATTCACTGTGAATGTAACAAGTTGAGTAGTCGGGGGAACTGGTGTGGGGCTTGCTCGCTGTACCGTCTTTGCAATTTTTCCGTAAATCTGCAACTATTCTTAACTAAAACATTAAAAAAATATGTGAGTCAGTGACCGAATGGACTGAAAGATGAGGACTTTCCATCTGCTAAACTCCTTTAAGCCTCGCGCCCGACCTAGGAGGTAGGCACTGTCACCACCCCGCATTCTCGGGATATGGAGGCCGGGGCCCCAAGGAGTGGACAGTTTGCCTGCGGATAGCCGCTGGTTCCTGGCAGGGCCGGCTTGGCCCTGGGCAGTCCAGCTCCAGACAGTGAACCACACTCCCCCGCGAGCTGCCTCCTGCTCTGGCCCCGTTACGGCTGTTCTGTGGAGGGCAAAACCAGCAAGCAGGTGGGGTGGGGACAGCCAGCGTCGATCTTCCACCCTAATGGCCTAGACGCAGGCTTCAGGGCGCCCCACCGTGAGGCAGTGTCCAGGCCGTCAGCCTTTGCTGGAAGGCGAGTTCTCTGAGCAGATGAAAAGTCCAGGAAGAGCAGCCCGCCGGGGCTGGCACGGAACATTCTGCAGTCCGGAGGGGAGGTCAGCAAAACCGCCTGAGCTGTTACTTGCTACGGCAATTACCAAAGACTGGGTGGTTTAGACAGCGGTATTTCTCACAGTCCTGAGGCTGGGAAGTCCAAGATGAAGGTGCTGGCAGATCTGATGCCTGGTGGACGACGGCTTCTCAGTTTGCAGGTGGCCACCTTCTCCTGCACCCTCATGCGGTGGAGAACAGAGCACAGCATCAAGCCTCCTGTCTCTCCTCTTGTGAGGGCACCGATCCCATCCATGAGGCTCCGCCTTCTTGACCTACTCACTCCGCAAAGGCCTGCCGCTGACACCGTCACTCTGAGGGCTAGGATCCAACAGGTGCATGTGAGGGGAAATGGGCGTGCTGTCCATAGCAGGAGACACCTGTTACATCTTGTTTCCTTGCAAAGGAGCAGAGACATCAGTTCTGAGTGATGATGACGTACCAGGCGCTTGTGCAAAAGCTCCGTAGCAGGTAGGAAGTTGCTCAGTTTACAATAAGTGGCCTGTGGCTCTTCAGGTTTAAGGAACTTTCTTGCCTACATGGCTGTTAAGTGTGAGAGCTGGGAAACCCCAGAGCTGTGTGTGTTCTTCCCCCCACACTGCACCCAGCCCCAGGTACGCCAGGGCCTTCGAGCCCTTGGCGGCCAGTGCCTGAGAGCCGATGTGGGCCTGGAGTCAGGAACCTGACATGCTCAGAACCAGCAGGTCCTGGGGAAGCATGGGACACAGTCCTGTGCAGAGCACCGACAGGTGTATTAAAATGTGTGTGAGGGATGAACGGGTGACAAGATGGGAGGCTCACACAACAGCCTGAGAGAGTGGAGAGAGCGAGGGCCTGGGGAGGGGCTCTTAGACTCTTGGGTGGTGCAGAAGAGAGGGTCACAGAACTGCACCGGGCCAGGGGGATTGTTACGACGGTCTGGGGCCATGAGGACAGGGGACAAGCCTTCCACAAACGTTGTTTAGCAACTAGAAGTAAATATTGAGAAGACTAGATTTCCCTGCCACCCCTCAGCCCCGGCTACTCATGTTGCCTATTGGCCACAGCCTATTACGCAGGACTGCCTTTACTCATGACCTGCTTCCTCTTAGCTTTTCAGCCTGTGACCACGTGCCTTCATGACACCTGCCCCGGCTTTCTTCCGCGTCTTGGAGTTTCTCCTCCCTCCTGACTAGGTGTCTGGCTCTTTGAGTCTCTGGTTCAAAGGGTAGGAGGGAGGATCTCAACAATTAGCTTGTATCCACGTCTCTGCAAGGCAGCTTCCTTAGCTGCCAGAGTCTAGGGTCCAAAAAGCTGTGGCCGAGGAGCCCAGTCATGTGGTGCTGTAGGGCGGCCTGTTTAGAGGAGAGGTTTTGGGGCATAGCTGTGGGCTTGGCAGGCCTTTTGTGTCTCGGCCTATGCAGAAATGCTCAGAGAGGGCTGCAGTGTTTCTAGCCTGGGCCTCTGCAAGAACAGTAAATTGAAGGAAACGGAACCAAGCATAGGGAGCAAGTTGGTTTGGGTGAAGGAGCTTGAGGTCTATGGAGGACAGACAGTCACACGGAGACCTCCAGAGGAAGCTTCAAGTTCAGGCCCCGGACTCAGGAGGGTCAGCTGTGGGAAAGAGGGTTTAAAGGTGGGCACCAAAATGGGCACGGAGTCTTCAGAATGGGGTGCCCCAGACAAATGGCCCTCTATTTCTCTCTCTGCCCCTCAGAGCAATATTGTCTGGCCTTTTCTCAAGGTTCCAGGACATTGGGGGCCTGGATCTTCCACTGCCTGTTGCCCCTTACAAATCAGCTAGAGACCAGCATGGCAGGCTCCACCTGCCCCCACTAGGAAACTGATGCATGTATCGTGTCTGTTCTCTCAGGAGATGATGTAAGCAATGAACCCTAAGCTGGGAAAACTCATATTACTTCGCAAATGAGTTGAGACTCTTCTGCTTGCACCAGCTGGTTCCTTTCCTAAGAGAATATAAGTAGCTGTAAGGTCAATAAAATCTGGATTTTTGAAAAGTTACCCATAAGCTGTTACCAGGCCATGTGGAATGGCTGTTGCTCTCACGGTGCCATGCCCACGCACTGTTTGGAGGCTCTCCGTCCTCTCATCTCAGCATCCTTGGAAGGACGACTGTACGCACCAGTTATGTCCCTAGTTTAAAGGCCGAACCATGAAACACAAACTGCCAGTTCTCATCAGATCATACACGCCGCCATGCTCAGACACACGGGCTGCTGAAAAAGGACGGGGGGCACGCTCAGTACTTCTTGATCAGTGCGTTCAGACCCCAGGGCAGAGGCAGAGGGAGGACGGGACTGTACAATCTCTGGTGCTCTGTTCCTTGAACTTACCATCTAAATATACATCAGATCGCTCTCCTAGCTCCAGTAATCCTCCATTCATCTACATCTTTAAAGCAACAGTTTGAATTTAACTTGTCATGAAGAATATCTGTAGCGGTATCAGCCAGGACAGGCTGGCTCATGCCGCAACGAAACCCCCGAACCTCAAGGGCTTACAGCCACAGATTTATTTCTTGTTCAGGGATCACATCCATCTTGGATCAGGGTGGCCAAGCTCCATGTTGCCTTTGCTCTCGGACCCAAACTGAGGAATCACCCTTTGTCGGACACACCCCTGGGGTCGTGGGAGGATAAAAGGAGCCTGACAAAACCAAGCCTGTTCGTACCGTGTCCGCGTGGTGGGAAACATCCCACCTTACTTACACTCATTAGATTAGCTCCCTGTTGCTGCATAACAAGTCACTTCAAAATAGAGTGGCTTAAGTCACTAACGGATGGTGTCTCACAGTGTCTGGGGATCAGGATCTCAGGCTATGTGGTTCTCTCAAGGTCTCATTAGATGGCCGCTGACGCTGCATTATCTGAGGGTTCGCATAAGGCTGAAGGATGCACTTCCAAGGCGGGTCACTCACAAGGCTGAGGAGGTGGCCCTGGCAGCGGGCTGGGTCTTCTCCACATGCCTCCATGGGACTGCATGAATGTCCTCAGAGCAGAGCGGATGACCTTTCGTAGATCAAGTGATCCCACAGCTGCCATGCCTCTCATTGCCTCACCTCTGAAAGCATATATTGTCACTGCCATATCCTGTTGATCAGAAGGGCCAGCCCTGACTCGGTACAGAAGAGAATTATGCAAGGGCATGAATGCCAGCAGGTGAGGGTCCCTGGGGGCCATCTGACCACCTCACTCATATCTCTTTGGCCAAAGGATGTCTTGTGGCCAAGCCAGACCTAAGCGGGGTGGCAGTGCTTCGCCCTCCTGGGCAGGGAGCCGAACACCATCTACCCTGGCAGCTCATCGACTACATCTCTCTCCCTCCCACATCACTGACCCAGGGAGATGTCTTTCTCCTGCTGCTGTTTCTCAAAGGTCCTGCCTCTGCCGACAGCACAGCCTAGCCCTGCTCAGTCTTCCTCAGTGGGCTTAGGGGCCACTTCTGGGAGTGCTGTGGAATGTGAAACTGAAGAGGTAGCTGCGGGCCTTGAAGGTCATGGTAGGTGCAATGTTCATGTGTCAAGTCAGGAAGTCAGGAGTCAAGGGAATCAAGGACCAGTCTCCCAGCATCACAGAGACCCCCGTTCTGAGATAAATTTCTATCTCAGATCTCAGAATAGTACTGCCCTTGACCTCACCTTGTACACATCCCATTCACATTCAGCACAGCCCAGTGACATTTAACAAAACCAAGACTGATTTCTCCAGTTATTACAATGTTGATTTCTGTAGTTGTTATTACAAAGCTCTGTTTCTCCTAGGTACTCAGTAAACACTTACTGACTGTCAACTATTGCCGTCAATATCAAAAACAAAATACATTGGGAAATGCAGCTGTTCATCATTATCAGGAACCTGGGTCTTGAGTTTTGAGTTTCCCTTAGCAACCAAAATTAATGACCTTGCCAATGAAAGGGAACTTGCAGAGGAAGATTAGAGGCAGCTACAAATGCTTCCCACTCTTCTGTTGAAAGAAGGGGCTTATTTCCTCTTCCCTTTGAATCCAGAAAGGCCTGGCTACTTTGAGCAGCACAGTGAAGCATAGTCACGCTGGGCCAGCTGGAGCCTGACCATTAAGAGGACTGACAGCGTCCACCTGGGTCTTTGGGAGCCCTGAGCCGCCAGCTCTGGCTGTCCTGCCAGAGAAAATCGAACCAAGGTCCCAGAGGCACTACCTGCAGAGCAGGAGCTAGAATGAGCCCTTGGGTCGCATAGTGCCTGGGACCAGACCCACAGGATGCGGCCCTGCACTCTACCCCACTCCAGGCTCCCCTTCTGGCAGAGTCTCTCCCCTTGGCTTGGGGCTGAACAGGACAACTTCTCCAGTCCCCAGGAAGTCACTGGAGCTATCCGGGCACCTCTGGCTTCTTCAGGTCAGGCTGTGAGGCTAAGGGGGCTCCTGGCACCAGTGGCCTGCATCTGCCCAGACCACACAAGGGCTGATCTTCCCCCGGGTTGGATGAATTTGAAATTTGATTGAAGATCTTGTCCCCAAATGAGGCAGGCTGGTAGGGACTTGCTAGTTTGGGCACCTGTTGGTTTAACATAACGTTGCAATAAAATCCATGGGCCGGGGCCATTTGGCAGCTCAGCACTGTTTCCGCATCACTTACCTATGTGTCTGGTTAAAGGAGCTCCACATATGCTGGCACTGCCCGCATCCAGGGATTTGGGGAGGGGCGGGCGGTCATCCAGAGCTGGTTGGATCATCAGCCGGGAGAGGAGAAAAGCAACAAGCCAACCAAACCAACAAACAAAAAAGAGGGTGTGTTTAGCTTAAAATACTGATTTGTACAATTTGCAGGGTGGAGTGAGAATCAGTTAGTATAACCCCCTGTCATCAAAACCATCACTGAAGAAATTATGCATATGGAAATACATAAAATGATTAGTTTTAATTTATCTAGACTATGTATTTGTTTGGGAGTCAGGTATACTGGTAAAAACTCATGCCACCAGCCCCTGTTGGGCCACTGGAAATATACCGGATGGATTATACCCTGGCTTTGAGTGTATTTCTCCTGTTACTATATCCTGTTACTGTGATTATCTCAAAAAGTACACTGCTCTTCCAGCTTGCAGACCACTGACACCATTAGGTCTTTCTCTTATGCAGGTCTGCTTTTTATAAAGGGAAGGATCTTCTTTGTTCAATAGACATTTTCCTCCCCATTTTGAAAAGATAATATTGCCTTTTATTCAAACCTTCACAAACAACCCTATTCAACTTGTCCTCTGAAAAAATAATGAGCATTCTACAAGTCCATCGTCTAAATTGTTGATGAAGATATTAGATGCCTAGAATCAAGTTCTGTACGACAGTCCACATTATATACTTCTGCGGATGGCTTCAGACCAATTGGGTACCATCTAACACACCACTCAGTAGTTCCAGACCGGTAGGTTATGGATGTTTTGGGGGGTTAGGTGCAGAAACATGAGCTATTCCTAGGTTTCTGTATATTTCTTATTGTTTGTAGATTTTTATAAATAATGTTTCATGCATATATGTATTTTTATTTTTAAAATGTATGCTAAGGGTGTTATGAGTAATAAATCACAAATTCATTTAAGATTGTTATTAACTTCATATGAGAATTGGCCAGTATGCATTTTCTCAATCAATAGATATCCTAAAGTACATTTGCTATTTTGTGGAACTCTTTGAACAATAGTGTATATGCCCCAAATTATAATATCTTCAAATTTGGAAATAACCTGGCTATAAGTTAAGTAAATTATAGTACATAATGCAATGGTATTATTGTACCCTTTGACTATTAAAAATGATTATATTTATATTTATTAATATGAATAGTGTCTAAAACATTTCTGGGTGGAATTGTTATTTTTTATTTTAGTTTTTTAATGTGTGTAGATTTTTTTAAATATGGAGATACAATTTTTCAAAAATAAGAAAACTATTTTTAAGGGTTCCTACATATAAAGATGTTGAGTATAATTTGGATAGATCATATCTTCCTAGTTTGGCTATGAGGAAAACGAATAAAATTTCAATCTTCATCGTATATCTCCACCTTGTCTTTTATCTATATGACCCATCACTCAATCATGAAAATAACTCCGATCACTTTGGCATAAACTGCTCATTATGACCCTACTTCATGATGGCTTCCCTAGAGCTAACACACTCATACATTCAGCCTTTTTTATGTGGAATTCAAACTTTTGTACTCTGCTAACAGGACATTTTGAACTCTCACGGGATGGGTGGCTGTCAGCCAGTTTGTTCAGTTTCAACAACAGCATTTTGGCTCTGCAATTGTTTTGGTTGTGCAATTATTTACGTTTTTTGTTATTTTATAAGCAAATAGAATATTACAGACTTCCACTCAAACATGAGTGTTTGAGCACACATTTCTATTTCTGTGTCTTCCTAAAACCCAACTAAGATAACAGCTAAAGAAATAAAAGGTATAAACAAAAAGAAAATGGAAGAGAAGGTGACAACAGTTTAGAGACAAACTTTTGGGAGAGGCACAATGAATAAATGAACGGTTTCTGACTTGGCAGAACAGAGGTCTACTGAAAGAGTGTACTTACTCTAGAGCCAGAATTAAGGCATTCAAGATAAGAGGTAGTTCTAAAGGCTTAAATGCGAGATGGGACTCCCAACTAGAATACTGATTGAAACTCTGTACCAAGAGCAGTTAGACCCCTGTACTCCTTCTTCAGCCATGTAAGTAACTATGTAGTAAGAAACTACAGTTAAGTAACCATGAGGCATCCCTCCGCCCCAAAAGCCGGGCCATGGTTACTGCCCAGAGGTGGGAGCAGAGAGCCTCCGAGCTGAAGGACGCCTGTATAGTCGACTAGAGGGAGGAGGGGGAGCCATACTGAAGTCAGAGGGACTAACTGAGGACAGCGTATTGAATAGTGAGAACCCCCATAGTTTTTGATTGAATCCCAGAAGGCTCTTAGCAAAACATATACCTTGCACCTACCCACCACTCCCGGAAGTGGAAAAGACGTCCCTCTGGGGAAATTAACCATCCCAAGAAAAAAGACCTACAGATGCTAACATTTGGGGTCTCCTAATGAATAGTAGTTTCCTGTGGTTAGCTCATTAGCTAATCTCTGCACCTGCACATAGAACTTCCAGCCTGATTTTTAGTGCCTCATTCTTAAATATGAATTGACTATCTGACATTCAAGGAAAGCCTACAACTCTAAAGGCCAAAAAAAAAAAAAGGCAAAAAAGGATCTAAGAAGAAAGACAGACAATGCAGGGAGCAGGAGTAAGTTTCAAAGCAGGTATAAGTAATGTGTTCATATGTTCAGACAGGTAAAAAGATAGTTCATGTATTAAGTAACAATGTTATAGAAAATGAACATTCAGGAAGTGAGAAAGGGCTCTTAATAATAAAACGACTGACCTATGATATCAAAAGTTAAAAGTCCAGTAGAAGGACTGGAAGAGCAAACTGAGAAATATTCCAGAGAATAGAACAAAAAAAAAGTCAAAAAAATAGAAAATAGGAGAAAAAAGATAAGAATTTAGATTAATCTGTGAAGTACAAAAAATCCAGACAGAGAAAGAAGAAGGAACAGAGGAGAGGAGATTATCAATAAAATAATAAAAGAAAACTTCCCACACTATTGGGAGAAAGAGAATATTTAGTAAGTTTCCCAGGTGAAAAAGTAAGAACAATTCAAAGGATCAGGAACGGGGCTCCTCAAAAGCGAGCTGGTGGTCAGAAAGCACCAGAGCAAAGCCTTCAAAATGCTGACAGAACCTTATTTCCAACCCAGATTTTTATTCCCACCTAAACATTTAAATTGGAGGGTAGGATTAACAGTAGTTAAGGTCTCAAAAAGATAAAATAAAAATTAAAAAGTATTTCTTGTGTCCTTTTCTCCAGAAGCTACTGTGGATTCGCTCCAAAGGAATGAGTGGCTAAGCCAAGGAAGAGTCAACCGCAGGCTCAGGGAAGGAGGGTGCACAACCCAGGAGCTGGGTGAAGGGGATTCGCAGGGTGCTGGCAACAAGTGCAAGGGTAAGTGGGCTTCAGGAGCACCCACTGCAGGTCCGACAGGACTTGAAGGCTCTGGAGGGAGAGCTTCAAGGGAAAAAACAAACAAATGTAATAAATGTGCTAATGCTGAACATATTGAGAAGCATATCATAATTCTCATATTTCTCTTCAAAAGCTTGAGAAATTCATCAGTGTGTGGAAACCCAAGCAAACCAAAAAACAAGGCAATGATTTACTTTAGGGGAATAAAAGGTAGTTTCTGACAGTAAACATAATCAATATAAATGGTTCAGCTTTGACCTATGTTTGCCTAGCAATTAAAATGTCAGTTCTGGTTTTTATATTGTTTAGTATAATTTTGAATGTTGATTGAATAAAAATAATAGTGACATAGCTCTACTAGTAGACAGAAAATGAGGAAGTATGTGTTTGGTGGCAGGGATAGTGTAAGGAAACTAAGTTATCACCTATGATTGGAAGTAACTAATGTCTAAGTAGAAACTGAAGAAATTAGTGGTACAAGCATATTTAGGAATATAGGAGTAAAGTGCAGAGGGAACAGCTAAGAGATTTTTACCCAGTTGCCGCTAGGAACAGGCCCTTGACTGGGGAGAGATGGCATATGGATATGTGCTTAAATCCTAAGAGTTATGATACTATTACATATATACATCTACATATACATCTACATACTAACAAGTTTTTTAATGACTGGAGAACCGAGAATGAATGTGTTATTGTTAGTTAAGGAGGCAAAGTTCTCACTAATTTAATGGACTTGAGACAAAGATGAAAATCATTGTGCTGACGTGGTCGGTCTTTAGTCTGAAACAGATGTTTATTGGATTGAATGTAGGCAAAGTAAAAAATAAGGAAAACAAACTCCCAACTCAATGTGTCAAATTATAAAGACAAAGAAAAAACATCAGAATAAATTTCTTGAACTAGGTGATCAAACATTCTGCCTAAAAGGCAAGATAAAATGATGGTCTTTAGAATATTTTTAACATTCTGAAAATGAAACTTTCATTGTGCACAGAAGTCCATTTAGTCTCTATTATATGTCTTATGTCTACTCTCCAGGCAGATTTTAAGGAAACTTTATGTGGGGTGGGAAAAACCATATATTAAAGCCTAGGTAGCTTGGTTAAAATAACCACATCATCCTAATTTTCCTCTTCAATGACAGACACACTTCATTTTCTCTTTTCAGTCCTCAAAGACTCGTTGCATTAAGGCACTACTCTGATGCATTTTTACTGGGTAGAGAACCTTGTAGTTATTACTATTTTGAGTTTGTATGGCAGGGGACTCTCCTTTAGGTCAGGAGGGCTTGTCATACGCCTCTAGCCTGCAAGAAAATGTCTTTCCCCAAACTTTCAACTTCTCCTTTGAATCTGAGATCACGGCCCACTGACGGACTATCAGACTGTTGCAAACTCCAGATCAGGTTCAAAGGCTTCTCTCTCCCCCTGCCCCCAACACCAGCACCATCAACACCTGGACAGGCCATTCTTTCCCTTTTAAAAAAGTGTAAGAGCAAATGTCAGGTGTATCAGATGATAGAAAACGTGCTGTGTGATTTTACCAGCTCGAGAGTTCAACAGACCGAGCTCTCCCTTCTGCGTATCTTGCTCCCACCAGCAGGTAAGTTTCAGATCAGTTGGGAGGCCACTCATGGCGCTTGCTGTGTGGCGTGGAAGTGGCCTAAGCCTGGCTTGTGTTCAGGCTCTAAAAATCTCCCAGTGGGGAGGTGCGGCGGCAGGCAGAGCAGCAGGGAGTGCTGTGTGCTGCCACAGACAGAGGGAGGAGAGGGAAACGGGTGAGGAATTGGGCTGCACTTCCTTGTCCTCTGTGGCCACAGTTGCATTAGGGCAGCTTTGAGGACACTTTCATAGCCAGACAGGAAAAGATTCATTGTCCTCGTACACAGCAGGGAGAACAGAACAGAGCGGCTTCTCACGAACTCCCAAGATCTCCAAAAGCCGCCGAGAAATGTATCTGGTCATCTTGGGACCTTTGAAAGGTCTTCACCCCAGGCACAGGGATCCAGATCACCTCCACAGGGCATCTTCCCCTCTCTCCTGGACGAGAAGATTGCTCAAGGACAGAAAAAGGTCACATACGACTTGGCATTTAACACGATGCCCAACTAGTGTCTTGGCCCCAGTGGGCGCCCAGGGTATGCACAGTATATGAATGACTGAAGATGCCTAGAGAAGTGGCTTCTCTTTTGAATGGGTAGAAGTGGTTATTGTTCAGGATAAGCAGTTTAAGAAAATAGTGATCCTTCTTGTTCACAGCCAACAAACAAAAATCCAAGAACTGATTTTTACATAGTTTTTAAACGAAGAAAGCTGTATCCAATAATAATTTTTTTCCCAACTGAGACTAGCTAGAGAATATTTTAACCCAAAATTAAAATTCCAGAAACATTCCTAAAGTCTTCGGGCCAATAACTCTCTTTTAGGATTTTGTTTCAGGTGTCTCTGTAAGGATGATCCTAGGTTCCTAAACAAGAAATCAGGATACATACAGGCTATGCCACTGCTTGGAATGCCAGGGCCCATCCCCTGATGCACCTAGTGAACTTCTATTCATCCTTCAAAACCCAGCCAAAGAGTCATGTCTTCTGGGAAGCCTCCCCTGCCACTGTCCCACCTCCAGAGTAAAATGAAGTTAGTTCTATGCTCCCTGTGGTGGGAACAACTTTTGGTTGTTACACATGAATAAGCAAATTGTAATTTATTGTTTACTTTGTAAAATCCTTGAGGGCAGCGATAATGTCATATTTACCTCTAGATCCCCTTGACCTAATTTAGGGATTGATATACCATAGTAAATGTTGGTTGAATTGAGTTGAATGGTAATGGAGAATGTTTTCTTACTGGTGAATTCAATTACATGAAGTCTTACAATTACATAAATGGTTGCATATTTAGTTATATAGTTAACAAACTGCCTTTATTAAAAAGATTAAAATTACATGAAATGAGAGCATCCTGGAACATCCTGGATGTAGAGTCATGTGGCTTTTAAGTCACAAAACACCAGCAGCTTGGATTGATCTAATCTGACATGAGGTGCTCATCGACATTTTAAAGAAATGTCAGCAAAAGCATGGGGATGGGGTGGGGGGATTGTTTCATTTCAGTTGCCAAAGGGAAGCGATTCACTTCCAAAGTGATTTGTTTTGATCCTCTTACCATTTTCCCAGCACAGATCTGCTCCTCTGTCTTTTAGTAATTGGTTTAATACCTTTGGGTGTTATTTGGCCCTTTGACGCATATACACGGGAAGACTCACTTTTAAAATAGAAGGAAACATTTGTTGTAAGTACTGGCTAATTAAAGAACTAGATTCTCCTAGTGTTTAGATTCTTAGGGAAATTAGGGGGCTATTAGTACAGAATGACTTGGAAAGCAGTGAAAATTATAGGGGTTAAACCAATTTGGATTATGAAAGAAGAGGGGATAGTGGTAGGAATTTAATCTTTCTATGCTGGAGAAAGAGCACCTGCAAAATTAAAGCATTTCATTAATTCATTTGTTCATTCAACAAACTTATACTGAGACTCACCAAAATTGCTGCAGGGGCTATGGCATGCCAAAGGATCCCCCCAAAAGTACTTGAAAGCATGTCGCAGCAGCTTGAAAATTAAAATTTTAATTTCCTTCTTTAAAATCTCACCTAAATGTCATGGTTTATCTTGGCTGTTGAGGCATGAAACATGTTATAACTGGGGACCTTAGCAGGATGGTCAGTGTAAAGCTGAACTCAATCCCAGACAGACTGGGTTAACCCCATATTATATCCCTAATTGCATATATTGCTACAGACAGAACTTAATCTACACAGGAGCTCAGGAGTTAACAGGATTTATTTGTGCAGCATCCAAATATGAGTTATTGCTTATTTGTCTGTTTGTTCATGACTTGTACCGTTTAGTGTGAGAAAAAAGGCAATGAAGTGTCTGGGACCTGGCTCCTCTGGACGTCTTCCTTTGCTTTCAAGAAACTTGGAAGCAAGTAATTGACAAGGGGTGCTTATCTGAACCAAAAAGCTATAAATATAAAAACATTAATTTTGTACCTATTATGTCTGCAAGGTACTAAGGATACCAAAAAATATAAGCTATGATGTCTCTCTTCTCTGGCTTACAGACTCTCCAAGCATAGAATATGCATATGAGAAAATAAGTATCATTGGCGACACATGCAAAATGCTAAGTACAAGGTAGATGGTAGGTTCAGGGTGGATGGTCTGGTTGGGGAAATGGAAGAAGGAGGACTTGACAATCCTTGGAAGAGGGGCACTTAGGAGAGGGGTGAGTGAAGGGAGGGCCCAGCGCGGGGAGCAGCAGGGAGGGGGCTCTGGGTGGGGCCGGGGAGCAGGAGCAGACCAGATTTGCTGGCGCTAGGTTAGCAAACGACAGCATTTGCAGACTGGAGCCTGATGCCTGGTTTGGGGCTGTAGCCTGTGAACTACTGGATTGAGTTTGAATACTGAAAAACTGGTAGACATCGCACAAAATCTGGACTCCTGAGACTCTCTTAAAAACGGGAAAGTCGGGTGGCAATAGGCCTGTGTCCCTGGAAGGAAGCGACCACTGGAAGCTGGATTGCTCCGTCCCCTTAGTCCTGAGCAGGGATCCACTTCGATGCCATCCTCACCTGGTCCATTTGCTTGTTTACTTTCTCCGTCTTAGCTTACAAGTATCTAATTAGTCAGTCTTTGTCAGGTTATGTGCTGGTAACAAACATTCGCCAAAGCTCAGGGCCCACAACTACAGAGTGTCGTTTCTCCCTCATATGTCACACCAGCTGTGGGTGGTTATGGCTGTGCTCTGTGTGTCCCCGGCATTCTGGGACCCAAGCTGAAGGAGCAGCCCCCTCGGTGTGCTGTTCTCATGGCAGGGGAGGAAGGGCAGCGACAGGGTCACCTTGCTCGGACACTGCATATGTCACTTCCTCTGAAAGTGCGTTTGGCCAGTGCATTCCACAGGCCAAGCCTGTGTCCGTCCTTTGGGACAATATAATTCCTTCCCAGGGAGGGTCAGTGACTAATTGGGAACATATGATTCAATCTTCAACAGCATTTGAATCTATTCTGCCGCTGAGGAGAGAGCATTCTGGGGCGGTAGGAATGCGAATCCTAGGGCCTTGAAGGCCAGCAAAGAGGCCCCATGACTGACAGCAAAGTTCTGCATGCACATAAATAAACAAACAAACAAATAGAAATAATTAAGCAAGGGAGGCCTGACTCTGGGAAGCAGGGCCTCCACACATGGCCTCCTGAAGGAGCATGCAGCTGAGAGTGACAGACGCTAACGGAGGAGGAGAGGCTGCATCCCTTTGCTGGTGTCTTTATTTACAGCAAAGGACAGAAAGAATGCTTTGTCACCTTGGAAACAGCTAACAAAGGCAGAGTGTAAAGCTGTAAGAAATCCCTGTCTGCTCTCCCAGAGGGGCTGGGGCTGAGTCCTGGGGTGCGGTGTTCTGCCACTCAGCTGCCCTGGGTCTCAGGTATGTGTAGTCAGGCAGCTTGCTCCAGCTGGAAAAAAAAGCTGTTTGGCCTTTGGTGGCCACGGCTGACTATATAACATGTATTCACAGATAACACTGCTGACAGAGGATGTGGCCACACTGTCCAAACCTGTGACCTACACTGGGGACAGTAGACTCTCTCTGCTGTGTAGCTTTTCTTTACAAGCCTCACTGCAGCCAGTGCTTCTCCAGCCTGTACCACTTTCACTCTGAGTAAGCCATAAGAGCCTGGGAGATCTGTCGTCATTCCCAAAGGCCATCTGTGTGTCATGGGTCACCATGTGCAGGTGTGCAGTTACTAATCTTCTCGTCCTGTTTGTGTCAGGCGGTGACTTACAGTCTATCTTGTACTTAGCATTTTGCATGTGTCACCAATGATACTGCACTCATAAAATCCTTCAGGAAGCTGGGTGTGCTTCTGTCATAGGCCAGAGGGAAACTAAATGAACTGAAAGATTGGTCACACTTCCTGCTGTGTCCACTTGGAGACTTGGTGTGAGGTTTCCTACAATGCTGGTGCTACCCCAGAACTATCAAAAGGTTCTTGGCCTTCTAAAATAGGGTTCTGACCTTCTTGGACTTTCCAGAGATCACCAGTTAGGTAACAGCACACAGCTGAAGACAGCCCAGCATGTTTTAGCCTCACCCATGTGTATATACATGCCACATCACTTGCATTCCTACTTAACTAGTTATAAATTGTAGCAATTTTTTTTTCATTCTTCTATAAGGAAGCATCTAGTTTTGTTCTAGATTAAACCTTATTGAACTCAAAACTTTATAATAAATTCCAGTCCATTTGAATACCAAACTTCACGTATTTACCATATACAGTATGGTGTCATAGCAACGACCACAGGTTAAAGAAAACCTGAGCTTTGGCTTCGGCTTAGCTGCTTAGTATGTGACCGTAGACAAGTCATTGGTTTCTTTGTAAAAAGAGTAGCCTAGACCAGATAAAGGTCAGCAGATCTATGACTAATGTGTCACCACCCCTAACAACTTTGCCGTGGCAGACATGAGTAATCGATCATGGCCCTGATAACTGCCAATCCTGGAGTGATTCTCAGGATCCTTTTCAGTACAGAGCTCCTTGCAGCCACTACCAGGCTTTGGAACTGCCCCTCAATCTGAATTCTATGTCAAAGTCCAGGCCTAGATTATCTACAATATATGGAGATCACTTTGATCTACAATATATGAAAGCACTTTGCAAACTCCTGTGTGGTACAAATTTAAGGTGTTTTGATTGTTGTCATTACTGTTACATTAGCTGTTGTTGCAGAAAATCTGTGCAGATTGCATTCAGAGTATCCGGGTGCTGACCGTGATTTGTACCTTGCTAACACCACCATCAGTTATTATCCTAAAAGTGCCCACTAAATGCTCCTGACATTGTTTAAATGAGCATGTACTATGAAAGTGGTTTCGAAATATAGAGCAAGGACCACCTCGGACTGCCTGGAAAGCTGTCAGGGAGACAAAATGACCTGGATTTGAAGCCTGGCTTTACTTGTTAATGTGTGAATGCTGGGCTATCACATAACCTCCCTGAGCCTCAGTTTCCTCATTTATGAAGTGGGCTCTATAACTTCTTCTCAGGGTGATTGGAAAGTTTAAATGAGCTGACAGGTACAAAATAAAAAGCAGAAAACATGATCCATAAGCTGTGCTCTATAAACATTCATTCCTGAGGCTGAAAATCTGTTTATGATGAACACCCAAGGACTTCCAACTCACTTGCTATTTTAGCAAAAGACTGATAAACCTTAAGAGTCAGAAAACACTTTCAGTCAGGAACACTACTTTTTTTAGTGCAAAAGATAAGCTCCTGCACTCACTTAGATCACCATCTTCCTTCAAAACAAAGGTAGGAGCCGGAACAGAAGCCCTCCCCTGCAAGGAAGGAGATGCCGCAACTTCTTTTTATTTAAAACAATTAGAAAATTCCAAGGGAGCGATCACTCAAAAGCTGAAAACGCAGTGTGGATGGCATCCGTAAAAGACCAATGCCCGGGCTGGCAACGCCACGCGTCTAACTCTGCGCTGAGACTCACTGTCATAGGAGCACGCGGAGTGCTTGATCATGTAGGTGAGATGTGACAACTTCCCTGGGAAGGCCTGTGCGACCCTTCTCAGAGCATCTGTGTCAGGGCCCTAAGCATCTCAAATAGAAGGCTTCGGATGTTCAAAATCTGGATCCTTCTGCTCTTTCCAACCCAAAGATTAGAATTGTTTTTGAAACTGTCCCTTAGCAGCTTTCTTCTGTCTCCACCCCTGTTCCTCGTCCTTGCACCTCCCCTCTGCCAAGTTTATTAGTAGTACCTACTTTCCCTCATTTTTGGAGGAGGCCAAGCCATTAAATCACACTGGAAGGAAAATTTGAGGGTGCAAGCTGTATAAAGCAGGTTAAAATGACTAACATATAACTTAGTCAGAAATCTACCTGGAGAGGCTCGTTGCACTGATCTTGCTTCTGTGGTGGCCCATTTTGGTAGCAAAACTTAACATTTTCTCCAAGCATGTTGGTCCTGCTGGGCAACACTGGCTGACGCAGAGCCCTGAGGGCCAGAAGCATCTGTCCGGCGCGTGGGGTCTCCGCAGGGTTGAGGGAAGACGTGCTTCAGTATTTTCTCGGGCAAATGTGTTTTTTAAAGTGCAAACGGGTATAACTGATCCCTGAATTCCAAACCCATGATAAGCAATTTTTTTACGTAAGAACAAAAATAAAAACATAAAGTAAAAAGTTTACAACTGTCACTTTTTTCTAAATGCAAATATCTTTATGTTTTTCTCATAAGAATGGCATAAACTCAGAATAAAATTAGGGCTGCTCTGTAGTCAATGAATACGAATATCTAGACCCAGTAAGGAAGCAGGAAAGTGAATACCTTATTTTGGCTTTTTATGAAATTAGGCCCACTGCCAGGCTGGTAGCATGCAGTCCCCAAATCCATAAAGTACTCATCACTTTTCTAAAAGTCTGTAGTGTTTCCTTTTAATTGTTGTCCCTTGTAAATTATTGTTATGGGCAAATAACATGATTGTATACCTGAATATCATTGGAAAATCACTTTAAAAATGACCATAACCGAATTCAGTGTGCAGACTAGTTTAAAAATAAATTTAAATGTGTGTGTATACATGTTGCTATATATACATTCATATGCATTATATATACACATTTATATATGTATGTGTATTGTGCCTATATGAATATAAAAAGCCTTCTACCTCTGAAAATTGGAATAACTCTAAAGTCATTTTTATGCATCAGGAAATAACTACAGATCTTCCATGACTTACAACCAGGTTACATCCTGATAAGCCCATCGTAAGTTGAAAATATCGTAAGTCGAAAATGCATTTAATGCACCAGCCTACCAAGCATTGTAGCTCAGCCTTGCCAACTTAGACATGCTGAGATACATTACCTACGGTTGGGAAAAAAATCATGCAACACAAAGCCTGTTTCATAATAAAGTGCCGACTACCTCATGTGACTGATGGAATCGTGTGCTGGAGGGAGACAGCACAGCCGCATGGGTGCAAAACCGTTGCCAGTGTGCTGGTTGTTTGCCCTCGTGATCATAGCTGCCTGGGAGCTTTGGCTGCTGCCCAGCATCACAAGGGAGGATTGGACTGTGTATTGCAGCCCCGGAAATGATCACAATTCAAAACTCAAAGGATGGTTTCTACTGAATGCATATCACTTTTGCATCATTGTGAAGCAAAAATGTCCTAAGTCCAACCATCTAAGTTGGGAGCCTTCTATACCTCCAATGAGTCCCGTCTACTTAAAGAGACTTGTGGAAGCAGGAGTGATAAGAAAGGAGAAAAGAAAAACAGAAACTTTAAATCCTCTTCCTCTTTGTTGCTAAAATGTGAGACTCAGAATGCCCGGCCTTTGTTTTATCAGAGCACCTAAATGTATGTTTGGATGTATAAAAGTGGGCCAGAGTGGAGTCTAAAGGGTGTAGACTGAAGTTACTCTAAGTACACGGTAAAGAAAGGGACCAGGAAAAGGGCTCCCTTCCATGGTGAGGTCCATGGATTATTCGGGTTGTTGTGAAGAAGAGATGCTGGCCGGGGGATGAAAGTGAGACCCAGAGGTGTGCAAGAGCAGGGGTCAGTGCCAGAAATGACCATGGGACACCAGCTTCCAGGAATTTGCAATATCACATTGAGGGAATGGGAGGCTTTGGACTTAGCACAGAATGTGAGGTGGAGTCTTAAGATGATAATATTTAAATCTCAAAGGACACGATAACCTCTGCCGACAAGCACACTCACTTTTATATTTGTTTAAGCATTGAATCAAGTCTGGAGAATATGCACCGGATTATTCCCCTTCATAACCACAACTCACTTCTAGAGATTGTAATTCCTTAGGCTTGGAACAGAGCCCCTGAATATGTATATTTAAAAGTTTATTCAGGAAAGGTACTGAACATTGATGAGAGAAACAAAATACCTGAATATATACAGGTTTGTAAGATGCTCACCAACTGGAATATTGAGTTTTGTAAAGATGTCAAATCTCCCAAAAGTAGTCTAAAATTTTAATGTGACTTCAATCAAAATCCCCACACATTTTTTTTCAGGAAATCAACAATCTGGTTCTAAAGTGTATATGGAAATGCAAAGGTCCAAGAACAGCCAAAGTAATGTTAAAGAAAAAGAAGAAAGCAAGGGGACTTTTATGCTATCAGATATTGTGACTTATTGTAAAGCTAAATAAATAAAATACTGTAATATTGGCACCAGGAGAGACAAACAAATGAATAGAACACAATAAAAAGTGCAGAGACAAAGCTGTACAGCCAGCTTATGACCCGCCACTTATGACAATGTATCACAGCAAAGCAATGAAGAAAGTTTGGTCTTTTCCATAAACACTGCTGGGTTGCTTGGTGTCCATCCACAAGAGGAAAATAGGAATGTTAAGTCAACTTCATACCACCGCAAAAAGTCAGCTCCAGATGGGTGTTTGATGTCATGTGAGAGAGGAGACAATAAAATTTCTGGAAAACAACATGAAAAACGTATTTGTGGCATGATAGGAACCTTTCCTCCAAACAACAAGAACACCTTGCCTGGGGTGGCTGACTGTTCTGGACTTGGACTGGCCTCGTTTTCACATTGACACCCCGTGTTCTGGGGAAGCCCCTAGTTCCAGGCAACCTGGAATGGTTGGTCACCCTAACAAACCAAAAGGGAAGATTGACCAAGTGGACTACGTTAAAACTAAGAACTTCTGTTCAAACACATCATCAAGAGAATGAAGAGGCACCAGGATGGGAGGAGATAATCACAATGCATCCAGCCAACAATGGGGTCGTATATAATGCACTCCTACAAATTAGTAGGGCAATATGACAGTAAAAGCAGCAAAAGTCTTGTAAAGGCATTTCACAAAATAGCCAACAAATGCACTGCAAGTCACTCAGCCAGTAAAGCCATACGGGACACGCAAATGAAAGCCTTGATGGGAAACTGCCCCGTGCTTCCTAGGAGATCAGCATGGTTCTGTCAGACTGTAAGGAGGATCCAGGTAGAATGACGGTAAAGAGTCTCCTTTTTGTAACATCATGAAGAGTTCCCAAACAGCTAACAATAGAACTGTGTTATAGTACTTATTGGACATTATTTTTAATCAGTTTACATAATTATGCGAAAGTCATTTCAAAAACTATCTGCAGTTTATGCCACAATGAGAGTTTTATCAATGAATCCATTTGGCCGCCTCCGATAAGTCCTGAAACAGAAGAACTCAGTATGTTAGAGATTCCCAGGATAGGAAGGGTTCTTCAGTTATACGGAGCCAGGAGTCTCATGCCTGCAGGGAGCCTGTTGCCCCCAGCTGTGCAGCGTGCGCTCCTGACCAGGCACCGTGTCCTGCCAGGTGCAGACCAAAAGTGTCTGCCAGGGACCTGAGAAAGGCTGGAGCCTTTTGAGAAGAACACAACACTACCATTTAATACTGATTAAAGACCATTTTAGTGAAGTGGTGCCAGTGAAATAGCAAAGATTGAATTCAGAATCCAGTAGGTAAATGAGATAACAGTGAGGGAAAAGACATTGTCAGATTTCACGGGACCACTGCCCTCGGCCGGAGGTAATGCTGGGTGAAGCAATGTGGCAGTTCCTGGGAAAGGGGTGACGGAGCTCAGTTCTGGAGTAAGATTTGATTTCAGGGAAAGTTGCCATGATTAAAAAATGTACTGCTCCATACACAGGAATGCCTTTTTAAAAAAACAGTTTAAGAATTTCAAGCACACATTATAGGGCATGACACTCTAGCCGAACCCCAGTCCAGCTGCCAGTGGAGTGTGTCTGTTGAACCCACTATCTGGCAGCCCCAGGAATCTATGTTCCTTGTTATACAATTTGGGGAGCAGCAGTTGAGAAGGAGGTTTGGGGTAAGTACCCAGAGAAGACAGAGGAAAGGGAGCTGAGAATGGTGCCTGTTCCCCAGCCAGACCCAAGGGGTGATTCAAAGCAGAAGGAGCAGTTTTCCTAAGGTGGCACTTGGGGTGCAAACAGTGGCCAGGTGACAGATTTCAACACAGTGATGGAGGCAGCCAGACACCAGCACGGCAAGGTCACAGGGTCCAAGCTGTGGGTGTGCCCAGGGATTGTGGCTAGGACTGCCCTAGGGGGCTGCCTCCTCCCGGTGGGCAGCAGTGAGGCTCAGGGGAGGCTCTGTGCCCAGAGGAACAGGAGAGGACCCCTTCGGTCAGGGAACGCGGCTATTCTGCAGCCACGGGGAAGGGTGCTGTGATTAGGGACTCTGGATTAGCGGTGGTCATTCGACCTTGTTTGTATGCATAGGACAGGACAGTCTTGAGACATCTGGTGTATACGATATCAATGGGGTTTTCATGGTTTTTGTTGAAACTGAAAGAGGACTCAATTATAATATATAATAAGACCCTCACTTACTTCACATTGTTAGTAAAGGCAATATGCCAAGTAAGTCAATTTTCCAAATGATTGATGAAACAGTCCTTTTAAGATTTATAACATTATAATCTTTCTGATGGAAAGCCTGACAGAATACACTGCATAATTTGCTACTTTCTTAAATGGTGAAAAAAGATCAATTTAACCAATTCTTGGTGTCTCCAATTCATCACCATCACTGACTACTTTTTACCACAGTGTGACAAGGGGCCACAGTGCCCACGTCACATGTGTGCGACGCACCACGCCCCAGCTATTCTGTGCCACGGTGCCCGCGTCACGTGTGTGCGATGCACCATGCCCCAGCTATTCTGTGCCACGGTGCCCGCATCTCATGTGTGCGATGCACCACACCCCAGCTATTCTGTGCCACAGTGCCCTGGGGTAAGGCCCCCAGGATCTGACGTATGCAAGGCTGTCCTCGGCTAAGACCGATTATGCCCAGACAGCCATACTTTCCCAGGGTTTGTGTCCACTTCTGGTACTTTTTCTCTCTTCCACTCTAACTACGTTGTCAATAGATACTTGTTGCTTCTGTCAGGGAGACAGTATCTAGAAACCTCTTTACCCCTATCACGCTTTAATTGATACCCAGTCTGTTTTGGATCTAGAAGTTACATGACTTTTGGGAAAATACTGCCTAAAAAAGGCAAAAAACATTTTTAAAAGGTTGGGTTCTAACTTCCGACAGAGGGTCAGGAAGGTTTGCCTAGGGATGAAATGCAAGTCATATTTTGTCTATTTGGAGGCCTTTTAAATTAAGTTTTGGTCTTGGCTGTGTTCCCCCAAATTGCAGTTACTGGCTGGGGTCCTCCCAGAGCAGTGGTTTCCAGAGTACATAAAGCAGATCGGGAGAGAGAGGGTATGACCGTGGTCCTCCATCTCACCCCGATCAACATTACCCTATTTATTTTATGGAAACTGAAGTTAATATTCCAAATTAATTAGATTGTACAATCAGGTTCAAAAGCATAATGTAGTGGTGTATAAACTTAAGTAATGCATACAGAAATTTAAACTTTTAGGGCCTAGATGAAAGTCAAACACGAATTTTATATGAAGAAGTGGAACAAAATAGTTTTGTTAGAGTAATTCACTTTATTACAAGAGAGAGCATCCATGGCATCATTTAAATACTATACCATTCATCACATGCAATGCTTCCCAGCAAACTAATTTAAGAAAGACTCCAGACTTGATAAATATCAAAAGGGTATATCACCATCCCCTCTGCGTGTTTTCTGTTTGAAGATCAGCAGGCTTAGTAAAAACAGATTTCCTAAAATAAGCGTTATCATATACAGAGGAGACTGGAAATCATAAATGATGTGAGCAACTTCCCTCGATTATGACAAGAAGCCTGCAAATGTAATCTTTGTAGCGAATAAGCATCTTCAGTTTCTAGTATTATATCATCCAATTCCAGGAAAACATTATCATAATATGAAATAGATGAGAAAGCAAATAGCAATCAGAGCTATCTGGCAATGAGAAATACTAGGTTTCTTTCTCCTGAGTTGGGGCAGCCTAGCTCAGTGAGAAAAGCTGATGGAATGTGGTCCTGGGTTCAAATTTCAGTGACTGTGTGACTTAGGGCAAGTTACTAAATTTCTCTGGACCTCAGTCCCTCTGACCATCAAGCAGTGGGAAATGATCCTTTCTTCCCAAGGATGGCATCATATTTAAATGAGGTAATGTGCACATCTAGCATTTTTCCTCCTACTACCTCCCCTCTTTTTGGAAACTGCAGTCCTGCTCTCACAGTGTGCTGGTTCTCACCTCCCACCCCGGCTCCCCTCTTGCATGTCTCATCTTCATAAGACCCCTGGCCTCCACACCAGGAAGCTTGCAGTTGTGGGACACTCTCAGCCTCCTGCCAGGGCTTGATGGCTCCCTCTCCCCACAGCTGTCAGAGTTTGGACTCAGATGCATCTACTGTGGTGTTGCCAGCTCCACACATACTTCACAGTTGTGTACTGAACCCACACTGGTGAATGCTCAGTAACCTAACATTTTCTTAAGGGAAGGAATTATAGTTTTTATCTCCAGAAATGGTATCTATGCAACTGAATGGAAGTAAAAGAACAAAAGCTCAATAAATCCCATCAGGCTCTCTCCTTGCCCTGCTTGTGCTCAGGAGGCTGACTTGGGTGGCCCTTGTGTCACTGGCTCTTGCCCACCCACCTGTGCAGGATGAGTATCTACAGGTATGTCTGGTGGGGCCTTGTGGGTGTGTCCCATGACCCTTCTACCACCTGCAATGGCATGGACTCACCTGACCATCACATCCTATCTCTTCCTCAAACACGTCTGAACGATCTTCTATCCTTTGGGCCACTTAGCTTCCCTCTCCAAGCACTGCTGTTGCTGTGGGGTGGCACTGATGGTCCCTATCGCTTGATTTGCCAAAGTTGGGTAGAGTTCTCTCTCTCTCCTTTGTTTATTAAACTCTATCAGAGGAGCATCAAAACTCCTTCTGTCTTGATGTCCCACAGAAAGTTTCACGAAATGATCTTTATAGACAGGGCTGAAGGTATCAGGTACGTCCTTGTGAGGCCTGGGACACAGCTGGCACCTACTGTGATGGGCTGATTGTCAGTTCTGTTCAGTCAATGCTGGTACCAAATTGGATGTTAAATAGTTTGGAGTCACCCCTGCTTCCAAAGTTACCCCTTCACAGGAATCTGTAGGTAAGTGTTCATGAGAATCTGAGCCAGGTGTTTATCCTGAGTTTAACCAAATCGTAGTTGCTGATCCCCCTTAAAGACCAAGATGGATTTGGATATATGGTCAGAATCACGTGGGATGGTTTTTCTCCCAGGAGCTTCCTTAGACTTTCAAGGAACAGACATCTGCTGATCCACCTCACTCCGTTAGATACATCCAGACACAGCTGAACACTAATAGGGTCCAGAGTTGGGTTCAGTCTGAGAGGTCTGACTCACTTGAATGTACTGCATCATGGCTAATTTACATTTCTGGTTAAGTAGTAATAACCAGATAATAAGGGAAAAACTCCTTTTGTATTGAAATCAGCTATCCTTGTGACCTTACCAATCTCTCTTTGTAATTTAGTCAGTTTTGTTTTGTACATTTCAAAGTAGGTTGCTAGTTGCATACAAATTCATAACTGGTATAACTTCTTGATGGATTAGCCTTTTGTTATCATGTATTCTTATGCCTTTTGCCTTAGATTCCAATTTTTCTGTTAATAATATTTCTAAATAGCTTTCTTATAAAGGTATTCATTCCTGTTTTCTTCTACAACTTTTATTTTTAGTTTTTACATTTAAATCTTTGAACCAGTGGGAATTGCTCCTGGTCTAGGTCTGAGGTACAGACCCAATTTTAAAAACTGGATAAATTGCTTTAAAATAAGCTTAATCTAATTTTATAATAAAGTAATATAAATTTGATATTTAAAAATAATGTTATATATTAATACATGCACGTTTTATTTTTGAAATCTGCATATATATTTTTGTTGTTGTGACGTGTCTCTCTCTCTCTCTCTCTCTTGCTGTTTAAAAATAGTTTTGTAGTTCCCTCTGTCCCACCTCCGAAGCTTCTAGTCACAACCAGGTGTGCCAATGGTGCTTAGGGCTCCTAGAATGCTAGAATAATCCGGGGAGCAGTTCCATTCGCTCCCTGGTTGCAAGGCCATGTCTTGGTATTCCTGCTTGGCTAACTCCTCAACTTCTTATAAAGCCAAACCCCCAGGCATTTTACTAATTTGCTAATTTTATTCAGCTTCCATTTACACAGGTGTGTGGGAGTGTGAAATGACACATGTAGAAGGCTGCCGTTGTGACATTGTGAGTAACAGGGAGCATTTCTAAATATCCCGTGTCCAGCAAGAGAGGACTGGTTGAGTAAACCGTAGTGCATGCACAGAATGAAGTGCATGCAGCCATGAAAAGAGGACCCCCAAGCCCCTGCTACAGCACGATCTTCTGAATAGACATTAGGGAAAAAGTGAGGTGAGAAAAGCATGATACCG
This sequence comes from Smutsia gigantea, assembly GCA_032199065.1. NCBI lineage: Eukaryota > Metazoa > Chordata > Mammalia > Pholidota > Manidae > Smutsia > Smutsia gigantea. Next base: position 11,115 of record JAVSCE010006348.1, on the reverse strand, counting down.
AACAGTGTATCTGGTACGCTGTCTTTTATGTAAGAGGGAGAGAAATAATATATAGAGTGGCAAGAAGAGACGTTTGAAGAATAAGCAACAAATTAATAAAAATGATTTCTTAAAGAGGAGGGGAAGTGGAGAATGGAGCAACATGAAAATTCTCTGTATCACAAAATACTGTGGTTTTGCTTTTTGTATGATGATCTGCATAAGGTGGTTTGCGTAAGATAAAATAAGATAAAGTTATGACAAAACCCCACTAGTTACAAAAGATGTGTGTGTGGGGAGGGGAGAGAGGGCAGGGTTCTGGCTCTGGATGCCACCGCTTGCCTCCTGGCCTGCAGCCCGCCAGGTCCCCGCAGCGGACCCACCCACAGCTTGTGTTTTGTGCTTTTCCTGATTCCTGGACACGATAACTGCTCTTGAGTCCATTTCTCTTGAGTTGTCTCTCTTTGCGTTTTATCTATCATTGCTGTATACTTAGAGGAAGTGTCACTATACTCGTGGAAGTCCTTTTCCTTCTGTTTTAGCCACTCTTCCTGAAAATCCCTTGAAAATATTTCGTTTCGCACCTCAGAAAGTCTAGTATACTCAGAATCATTAAATATGTCTTGGATGATGAAACACATTAGAATTAAGTTTCCAAACCTTAATTTTCAATATGAAACACCATATTTCATGGAATTTGAAATGCCGTCGATTGTAAGATGTACCTTACGTCTTTAAATCAAACTATGACACAATGCTCTCTTATCCATTCCTTGTAAGATGCACCTTGGATCTCAAAGATAAAAAATGTGAAAAAAAATGCATTTCACAGGAGAAAAAAATATAGTCAGAGATACAGAGTTGGAAGATTAAAAAGCTGAAGTAAATGTGTACTGATATCAAGATATTCCAAAACCCAAAAGAAAACGCTTTGCTTAGAGCCAAGCCAACGACACGGTGGGAACTCCATGAAGGCTTATAAGAGAATAAAGGCTTCTGACGTGACATTGGTTGGACCCTAAAATGTAGGAGGAAGTATGCAAAAACCTCGTTTTTAAAAAATCACTACGCATAGACCATGTCCAGGCCCTGTGCTGTAGCATCAGGCATAAAAAGATGACAAAGGATAGTGGGGATGATGTGGCCCAGGCCTTGAAGAGGTCATAGTCCAGCCCGGGAGAACAAGCGGGACACGCACAGTAGGGTGCTGGAGGGAGGTCAGGACTGAAGGTGTAGATTTGGGGATTGTCTTGAGAGAAAAAAACAGTTGAAATTGTGGGGATAGATAATGACATCCAACAGGCTGGCTGCAGGGAAGAGAGGGGCTGGGGCAGACGCTTGGAGAGGATATTAGATGGGAAGAAGAGCAGCCAATGAGGAAAACTGAGACGTGGTTAGAGAGGCAAGAGGAGATATTGGAGAGCAATTTGTCACTGAAGCCGGAGTCAGAGAGATGGGGTTAAGAAGGAAGGACTGATCACCATTGTCAACCTGCTGAGAGGTGGGGGCCACATGAGGAGTGGAGATGTTATCAGATTCGGCAGCTGGAGGTCATGAATGCCTTCCAATGAAGTAATTTTAGGAAAGTGATTGGAGCAGATGTCAGACTATAACGGGCTGATGAGAAAATGCAGGAAAGAGTTTATCTAGAAAAAGCTTATGAGGCTTGGACATAAACATGAGCAACTTCTTCATGAACATATCTCCCCAGGCAAGGGAAACAAAAGCAAAAATGAACAAGTGGGACTATATCAAGCTGAAAAGCTTCTGCACAGCAAAGGACACCATCAGTAGAACAAAAAGACATCCTACAGTATGGGAGAATATATTCATAAATGACATATCTGATAAGGGGTTGACATCCAAAATACATAAAGAGCTCACGCACCTCAACAAACAAAAAGCAAATGATCCAATTAAAAATGGGCAGAGGATCTGAATAGACACTTCTCCAAAGAAGAAATTCAGATGGCCAACAGGCACATGAAAAGATGCTCCACATCGCTAATCATCAGAGAAATGCAAATTAAAACCACAATGAGATATCACCTCACAGCAGTTAGAATGGCTAACATCCAAAACACAAACAACAAATGTTGGCGAGGATGTGGAGAAAGGGGAACCCTCCTACATGCTGGTGGGAATGCAAATTAGTTCAACCATTGTGGAAAGCAGTATAAAGGTTCCTCAAAAAACTCAAAATAGAAATACCATTTGCCCCAGGAATTCCACTCCTAGGAATGCAGCAGCCCAGTTTGAAAAAGACATATGCACCCATATGTTTATCACAGCACTATTTACAATAGCCAAGAAATGGAAGCAACCTAAGTGTCCATCAGTAGATGAATGGATAAAGAAGATGTGGTACATATACACATGGAATACTATTCAGCCATAAGAAGAAAACAAATCCTATCATTTGCAACAACATGGACGGAGCTAGACGGTATTATGCTCAGTGAAATAAGCCAGGTGGAGAAAGACAAGTATCAAATGATTTCACTCATCTGTGGAGTATAAGAACAAAGAAAAAACAGAGACTCACAGAACCCAAGAATGGACTAATAGTTACCAAAGGGAAAGGGACTGGGGAGGTTGGGTGGGAAGGGAGGGATAAGAGGGGAAAAGGGGCATTACGATTAGCAGACATAATGTAGGGGCGCACGGGGAGGGCTGTACAACTCAGAGAAGACAAGTAGTGATCCTATAGCATCTCACTACACTGATGGACAGTGACTGTAATGGGATATGTGGGGGGACTTGATGATGTGGGGAGTCTAGTAACCACAACGTTGTACATGTAATTATAGATTAATGATGCCAAAAAAAAAAGCTTATGAGAAAGGTTAGGAGAAGCAGGAGAAGACAAGAAGGGCAGAAATGGCATTAATGAGTGCAGGGGAAAGAACAGGCACCCAAACTCCTGGACACAAAGCGAAGGGCTGAATGTCTACATGTAGGAGGAAGGCAAGTTAGGGATGTGGAAGGCAGCCAAGGCACGGAACAAATCTGGGGGTCTAGAGAAGAAAGACAGAGAGAACATGGGATCCAGCAACCACTGGGTTAACTCCTAGCTCTGACCCTTACTGGGTCAACTTGGGCAGAGTACTAATTTCTGCCCTTCAGATATTAAGAAAGAATCCTCAGAAAGAACACAGACACTCCAAAAACACTCCTACAGTAAACATGATGCATTTCTCAGAGTTTTTTTTTTCCTTATGATTGCAATGTAGGCTGATGACATAAATCCAAAACAGGATTCTAGGAAAGAATCTTACATGGGGACAAAAGTGATGTAGTTCAAGTGCATGGCTTTCTGACAGTTTGGCTTTTAAGAGTATCTAGAGTTGAAATTACAAGTGGATTTCATCCTGCATGCCAACGCTGATAAGATGCCAATGACTGCCTGAAGCACTGGTTGGGAAGAATCATGTTTGAGCAAAAGTCTAGACTCATCATAAGAAAGGGCTATGGATTAAAGAAGTTGGCCAGAGGCTTGAAACAGATGGTAGTAGAGATATGTCATGAATTTGCTGATCCTGAACCAGAGGGGAAAATGGGCTATGTATTCATCAAATAGTTCTCCATCAATGATGTTGAGCTTTCTGATCAGTATTGACTTGTAAGGATTTTAGTGTACATTCTCTGAAAGACGAATACTCTTAAGGGACATAAATTACTGCCATCAGCTACAGTCAGGGGGTTTGACATCTTTTTATGATTGTTAAGATATGTGATCAGGTTACAGTCGCTAATTTAATAGAAGCCCTCTCCACCTGTTCAAGAAGGGCCATGGAAATATCTGAGATGGGACCACAATCTTCCTTGGAAACCCTTCTGGGCATACTGTAAGACATGGAGGAAAAGGAGGTGAAGGTCCCAGTGCTACATTTCAGTTAAAATAAAGCAAGCAGCATAGTGTCATGCTTAAGAGCACAGTTCTTGACCTGTGTTTGAATCTCAGCTCTACTGTTTAATAATGGTGTGACACTGGGCAAGTTACTTAACACATCTACGCCTCAGTTTCTCCCATCCTGGAAAATTGAAGCAGCTGGTAGATCCCCACACTGGTTCTCTGACCTATGCTGTGAGGGCTATTACGGTGGGAAAGGCCAAGTGGAAGCCCCTATCTCAGAAAATAGTAAACCAAATGCAACAAGGCATTCCTGAAGGGAATTTCAGATCCATCAAGTCCATCAGTGGTGGGGGGGGAGGGTGGGGGAGGCGCTCCCAGCACATCCACGTTTAACTCTTCTGTTTGGCCTGTACAGAAGACAGATGGATCTTGGACACTGATAGTGGATAACTAGTTGTAAGCTTAACTAAGTGGGGACTCCACTTGCAGCTGCTGTACAGATGTGGTTTCATTGCTTGTGTAAATTAACACATCTCCTGGAAACTGGTACACAGCTATGGATCTGGCAAATACCGTTTTCTCCATCCCTGTCATTAAGACCCACCAGAAGCTTTCTGCTTTCAGCTGGTAAGGTCACCCGGGCACCTTCACTGTCTTCCCTTAGAGGTATATCAACTATCCAAACCTATGTCATATTTAGTTTTAGCTGGCCCCTCCTACAACCAAAAAGAGGCACAGTGCCTACTGGGCCTCTCCGGATTTGGGGGAAAACAGGTTCCTCATTTGGGTGTTACTTGATCTCCTCTCCCTGGAGATCTGGTCCACTATCACACTGGTCCATTTCATTGATGACATTATGCTGATTGGACCTTGTGAGCAAGTAGCAACTAAAATCTTATTGGTAAGATTTTTGCATGTGGGAGGGTGGGAAATAAATTTGACACAAATTCAGGGGACTTTTACCTCAGTGAAATTTCCAGGGGTCCAGTGATGTGGGGCATGTCAAGATATCCCTAAAGTAGAAGAGAAGTCGTTGCATCTGGCCCCTCCTACAACCAAAAAGAGGCACAGTGCCTACTGGGCCTCTCCAGATTTGGGGGACAAAAGGTTCCTCATTTGGGTGTTATTCCAATCCATTTAACAAGTGACCCAAAAAGCTGTTCGTTTTGAATGAGGCCCAAAGAGAGAGAAGGCTCTGCTGTGCAGGCTCGGCCGCTCAGGCCCTGGATCCAGCAGAGGCAATGGTGCTTGCTCAGTGGCTCATAGAGATGCTGCTAAGAGCCTTTGGCAGGCCCCAACCGGTGCGTCACAGCTCAGACACTTAGGATTTTAGAGTAAAGCCCTGCATCCTCTATGGATAACTAATTTTGAGAAATAGTTCTTGGCCAGCTACTGGACCTTAGTAGAGTCTGAATGCTTAACCATGGGCCACCAAATTACCATGAGACCTGAGCTGTCCATTATGAACTGAGTGGGATATGACTCGTGAGCAGGTACACTACACTCTAAAAAGGACTACTTGAGTTTTCTAATTTGCACAGACAGATATCTAGAGTACATGTATGGGAATGGATATTAATGGCATGGAAGGAATATAAAGTTTGATCAGGCCTTTGGACTCAGACCAGAACTTACACCATTGGCTCTCAGGCCTTTAGATTCCCGATCATGGGACTTCTTAGCCTCTTTAATTGTGTGAGCCAATTCCTTATAAAAAATCTCGTTCATATATACAATTAAAGTCATAAATACATACCTCCTATTGGTTTTGTTTTTCTGGAGAACCCTGACTCCAGGCGATACAGGCAAGTTGTGTAATGTTTCCACATGTCAATTTCCCTATCCTGGAAAATCGGGATAAACAAGAGTTCCTACCTCCCAGACTTAAGGATTAAAAAAAGAGTTAATACACATGAGTTTGCTGAGGTCAAAGCAGTGACATACACATTTTCTACCTATCCTTTGACTTAGTAAAGCTTATGGCAGAATGCAATGTTCATAAATATTTGTTCAATAAATGACATTATGAATTTTTAAAATAATCCTAACATATATGACTGTATTATTCATTATTTTGTATTCAACAAGTATTTATGAGTACCTGCCATGCCCCGGCAATGGGTTAGCCCCTTGGCACTCATTTGGAAACATAAATATTTTCATTAAGGGGAAAATGAATCATTGATAGTCTATTTTCTTTCTCTAAATTATTTCTTTCTCTTACAGAGCTATTTCTTCCTTAAATAAAAAAATCTATTCCAAGAAAATTTATTTTCATGGAAACAAAATAAAGAATGAATAGCACATGGCTTCAATTACTTTCTGAAAGTGGTATTTATTTTTTGAAAGAGCAAAACAAGGATTAAACAGAAGATAGTAATTTAAGTAAGAGTATTTGAGTCTTTTTCCTTCAAATTTCAAATTCATTGCCAATGGGTTGATTCCGAGTCTTTCAATATAGTAATGTTGGTGAATAGAACTTGGGCTATATTTCCAGGTTAATTGTAACGCGATTAAAACTTGCATTTTCTTAACTGGCTATTGGTTGGCACTCCTTGAAATAATTAGATTAAGGGTAGCCCGATTATTTGGTTTACACAGTCATGCATACACCCTATTAATTACTGTAAATAAACCAATCCCACCCCAAATTTACTGGCTGCCACTGACAACAGCTTTAGCCCTATTAGCAGTGTAAGGAATTCGGTGAGCAAGCGAAGATCCGTGATGAAAACTTTGGCGGTTAATAACTGCTGTCTCTTAGACATCAGTTTTTCTTTAATGTTGAATCTGCAATTCTCCCCAATTTCAACTGTACACTCATTTCTCTCTTCAAGACAGACTAGCATTGAACTTATTTACTTTTACTTTTAAAAAACTAGGATCTTAGGGCTCTATTAAGAATTTGTAAAATAGACTTGGGTCTTGCTCAGGTAAATTTACCATTAAAAATCAGAACTCTTTAGGCCATGAGGACTCGTTACAAACACAGGGATTTACAACGGAAAACGTCTACTATCATATTGACGCCGAGAAACAGCGAGGTCAAGTTCATGATGAAGCTACTGCCGATTTCGACCCGTTTATCGGGTCATTAGCGTCAGGCGTACTGCTCTGTCTCAGAAGATGTCTCCGAGCGTACGGAGGAACGGCGCTCTGCGACAGCCGGCGACGCCGACGCGCAGGCCCAGGGCCCACAAGCGCAGCGCTGCGCTGCCCTCCGGGGCTGGGGGCGGGCCGCGGGCGGGCCCCGCCCCGCTCCCACTCAAACCGAGAGCGGGCAGCCCGCGCGGGCTCTGCAGGTGCCTGGGCACCGTCTCCACCTGCCCGCGCCGGAAGTTACCGGCGGGGGCGCCCCCTCCTTTGTGTGAGAGTCTCCGCGGCGCGGGCCCGGTCTGCCCGGGCTCTCCACGCCCCACGCGCCGACCGCCGTGGCCCCTACCCTTGCTCATAACGCCACCACCACGGGATAGGCGGGAGAAGCAGGGACTGTGAAAAGGCATGAGAGCCCTCACGGGCCGGGAACGCTTGGCGGTGGGGTGAGTTCATTTCTGCAGCTGTCACTGAGCTTTGCTTCAGATGATGTATGTGTATCACCCTAGGGCAGGTGGGACATGTAAAGACTTTGATGGGACTCTGCTCAGCTTGAGGTTCTGGGTTTAAATGACTGATAGCATGTGTGGGTTCACCAAAGATATTACTGTTACAAAAGGGTAGTTATGTGCTACCTTTAATCTGACCATATTGCATTTCATCATTGGTGGCTGCAGTGAAATGAAAACCTTGCCATACAGTGAATACTTTAATCTGTCCTCATAAAGAAGGCCTTGTCAATCTTGGCTCAAAAACTCAAGCTTAATGACCAAACTGAGGTAGTCTTTAAATAAAAATAGAGGTTGTTCAGCAGTTATCTTTGCATGATTTCCTCCAAATTAATATAAGGTATTTTTGGTTATTTCACCCTATAAAATAAAAATAAGGAATAAAATTGAGAAGAAACTTAGTCTCTAAACACACTCACATCTATAAGCACAAAAAAGGTATTTACAAGCCATTCAACATTATTTGGGTACTGTGTCAATATTTTATAGCACAGAAAGACAACAGAATGCGTCAGGTAACTAGGGAAGGCAGTTCCCTACATTCTTCTGGAATGTAGAACTTCTCTGGGTAGGTTATAATTGACAAAGCTGGATGAAGACTAGCTGTTGATTTCTTACAACTTGTGATGTGACTGAATGGAAGAGTTCCTACTTCCGAACGTTTCTTCACGGGGACGCAGAGTATGTAGCAAGATCGAACAACTGTGCTTCATGACTGTGTGTACTCAGGCCGAAGGGTTAGGACTCCAGAGGGATTTGTGTGCCTGCATCACGCCCTGGGCACTTCCCCTCCTCAATCCCTGTGGAATTTCTCAGCTGCAGCCATCAGTCCTAGGGGTTGGATGAGACTGAAAGAAGCAGATCACACTGCTCTCGTTCATTACTACCACCTAGCTCTTGCCACACTTCTGAAAAGCCAAAGAGTTCTGGGTTCGGGCTGACCTCCCAACCATTGCATTAGATATATCATTGCTCTGCTTCTACCTTCAACCTCCTTAAGGCAGGGTCTCCAGATTTGATACAGGAAAAAGATATGGCTGTAGCTGCTATCATTACATCCACGTAGTGATAAACTGGCCTATCTGAAGTGAAATCAGTTGTGTTTACTTTGGTGGACCCAGAGTTACTACTTTTGTAGGTGCTAGAGAGCAGGTGTAGCCATTAGGAAATGAACCATTATCTTTTGTTTCTCTTAGAAGCTTACTGTGGGAAGGAACTCTAGTAAAATCTTTTCATGTTACAGATAAGAGACCTAAGATTGTGCAAAACTTAATGTTAACAAGGCATGGGAGGTCTCAGTCGTCTAATCCCGCTGTCTCCTTATTTCAGGGGTAAGTCAAGTCAGTATCCCACTAATGGAAATCCTGAATTATTTTATGTGAGTGGAAATAGTGGAAAATATTTTAGAGTGAATCAGTAGAAAGATACAAATAACCCTAAAAAGTTTGGCCTCAGTTTTGCAATTTGTTAAAAATTATGTAATATCATCATCAAGTTATTATATATTTTACTTGGGTGGAACTTTGTAATTATGTCTATAAAACTGACCTTGAATGCTATAGATGTCCAAATAAAAGAGCAATGCCTTCCAAATTTGGTGGTTTACACCTTCAATTATAAATTGCATCACATCTTGAAAGAAGAAATTCAGACTGCAGAGAATCTAATTCATATTATCATGTCAATATTCTGATACTGTTTCCCGTGGCTGACATATGACTACTGTGTTAGTGATAGAGGGATATTTTGTTTAATATACCCAACATACATACATAGTACCACCACTTTTATTCTATAAAACACAAATCCTTGGAGCTGTCTTTGACTTTCAACCTCTCCTGTTCATCCCTGACATCCAAATTAAGCCTCCAAGTTGGATTGTTTTTATCAAAATTAGAGTATCTCATTTTTGTCCTCATTGCTACTATATTCTTTATTACTTTTTGCTTTATCTTTTGCTAACTTCTGACAGGTTAGTCTTCCCCAAATAACACTTTCTTCATGTCATTATTTCCTAACTTTTTCTCTTGTCATTTGAGGCCTTCTATTATCTAGAACCACCTCACTTTAAACAAATACTCATTTTCCAGTGAAGGTGGTCTCATGGTTAGCTGACCGCCCATGGCTAGCTGCTTTTATTCATGCCTTCCTCTCTATCCTGCCTTATCTTCCTTTTATCTACTCTTTAAGTTAAGCTGAAGTTTCACCTCTCTGAGAAGTCTGTTCCAGTTCTCTTCTCAGAGCCTCTGTGGTATACCCAGTGTCGTATTCAGTATAACACTCTGCTACATACTGCTTAATGATATTCTCTAACTGTTTTGTTTTTGTTTTAGGCTTTGTCTCTAATAAGAGCATGAAGAAATCATACGTACCTAGTATTGATAGCAAAAGTCATTTTTGTCTGTTCTTTGATTTAAAATAATTTAAAAGTCAACAACTGTTTTAGTAGACCCACCTTTATCTCAGCATAAAATATTCATAGAACAATCAAATCCAATTGGGTGTCTAGGGGATTATTTTATTTATAGGAATCCTTTTTCATGCTGAGTATTAACAATGAACTTCAAAGTTCTACTGATACAGAACTTTGATAAAGAACTTTTGATGAGTAGAACTTAAGAATTTTTAAATGATTGTATAATGAGGAGGCTGAATAGGGAGAAGGATTAATGATGCATGACCTGAGGAAGCCATACATATTCCCAAATACGCATGTGGTTAGAGTATGGGTGGTGTCAAAATCAATTAAGATCCTAATTGCCTCGTTCTTGGTTCACACTCAAATATAGATAATGGAGAATCCTTGTAAATGAAATTTATTACATTGAACATTTTACACAAAGACCTTTGTGTAAGAAATTTATTTAATTCTGTTATACAACAGTTTTCTTTTTCAAGACACCGTCTTTTGTGTTTTGAAAGACACCTACTAAGCCACTTATTGGCACATTAAAAATATGAGTCATTTTACTAAGGAGAATAGAACAGATTTCATAGTACCGATGCCACTTCTGAGCATCACGGTTCCTGCTGTATTTACTACAGTCAGTATTTACTTGGAATGTTTTCCCTCTAATGTTACCTGGTATCATAAGAAAATGCCATATTTTCTATTGTATGAGAAGCTCTTATGAGAGCAAGTTGCAAATATAAGAACTAAGATTCTACGTGGAAATTATCCTCTCTCTTACAACCTAAAGTTGTAAGTGATGAACTTTCACCCCTGAGAGTTACTTTCCCAGAGCTCCTGGTCTGCTTTATCAGGGGTCTTTCATGTCCTTTAAAGTTGATTGACATTTGTAGTTAGGCTTTAGACATATTACTTATTGGCCTCTGACACACATCCAAACCTTGGCATTCTTTGAAGTTCCCCTCTTGGTTAGAACAAAAGGTGATAGGTAAAAAACCAGTAAGATTTTGGTGTATTTTTTAAATTATTATTTCAAACCATAAGAGTGTATACCAAAATAAAAGCCTTAAAAAAAACACAACAACTTTGTATTAGTTTCTATAAAACATAGAAAAGAAAGTGAATTTCCAAAGTTGTTGTGTGTTTTGGATTGACTCTTCTTCAGTTCAATTGGAAAACGTTTGCTGGCCATGTGATGGATATAGCAGCAGTAAAGTGCCAGAATTGTAAAATCATATGGGAAAACATATTCTTCATAGAAGTCTACT